>LR749605.1:425718-547659 GCA_902729485.2 Mus minutoides
ATCTCTTTCCCAGTTTCGGGGTCTTTGAGACCTGTTACATTTTCTCAGGATCTTTCAACAGCATTCACAGAAAGTAACTTGATGTGAATCTTAGATGTAAATATGAAAGTAAAGGATTCCTATATGCTATCTAATATCTATACCTAGCAGAGAACTCCTGTGTGTAATATTCAATGAGGTCTTTCAAATCACTGAATAAAGCAGTAACCACCCAACCATTAGGAATATACTAAGAGAGCCAAGTGACATGGCTCAGAAGGTAAAGACATTTGCAGTGCAAGCCTGGTGACCTGAGCTCAGAACCCACATAGAGATAAAAGAATAGAAGAAAGTCCACAAAATTGTCCTCTGACCTCCACATGTGAGCAATGCCAAATGCGTCCACACAGACACACATGCACATACACAAATTAAAAATTCACAGATGACTTGAATAGGCAATTTACATGAGAACTTCCAAATGGATAGAAAATGTGAGAAGTTGTTCACCATTTCTAGTCATGGGGGAATGAACCTGGAACCACAATGTGATATAACACTCACTGGAATGACTAAAATAAAAAGGTGGGCGTGTCAAGTCTGGGCTAGTTGGCAGGACTATGGGGGAGGCAGACACTCATGGTCTACTCACAGGAGAGGAAACTCAGAAAAGAGGCATGGCCTACTAACATTAACCATGGGCACCATGTCTGCAAACAATTCTTCTGTAAGAAATAAAAATTTCCACCCACAAGGTGGTAGCTTGCAATTAATGTCCCAAGATCTTCATTGTTTTGTCATATATGAGTATAAATCTTTCTTTGCAAAGTGAACTCCCTTGGCCTTCTGCCCCCCATGTGATGGACAATATCCCTTAACTCTTATCACATGATTTCCCCCAAAGTTCTATGTATGTCAGTCTGAATGCCTCCCTTCAGCTAAAGTTCCTGGGCAACACTTATTCATATCTCATACACTCTTCCTCAGTATCATTTTACTAATATGATCCTAAAGCTACTACTAATATTACCACCACCTCCTCCTCTTGACCTTCCCCTCCTTGTTCTACTCTTTCTCCTTTTCCATTCCTCTTCTTTTTTCTTCTTTCTCTTCCTCTTCTTTCTTTTCTTCCCTCTTCCTCTTCCCTTCTTGGCTTTTGTGAGACAGTAGTCATTGCTCTCCTGGAACTCACCATGTGGAACAGGATGACTTTGAACTCAGAGAGATCCTCCTGCCTCTGCCTCCCAAGTACTGACATCAAATGTGTGCTCCACCATGCCTGGCCTAAAGCTTCTTGAAATGAATTAAGAGAAAGACATCTATGGGCATTATCTCAACTCCACCTAACCACTGCTCATTCCCTCAGGTGACCCAGAGCCTAAGCATTTATACAAACCTATAGGGGTCCAGCACAGAGAGAAGTGGGTTTTGAGAGAGAGTGGCTGTCACATACCTTTGTCTTGGCTGGCATCTGTGTCCAGCTCCAAAACCTAGACAAAAACACCCAGATGCTACCACTCAAGAAAGTAAGTATAATAAGGCTGAGATTGTCCAGCAGTGGGATATCTAGTACCAAAAATGGCTCCATTATTCAAGCCCAACTAAACTAAACTAACTTGAATTCAACAATTCAACTCAAACTCAACTCAACTTAAACTCAGCTCAACTTAAGCTCAACTCAACTCAAACTCAACTCAAGAGTCTCTGTCTCCAGAGTTTCTCCACATGACATCACAATAGGCACTTCAAGGTAAGGCCAGTCATTGTACATTGCAACCAATGACCTTCCCTGGGGCTGCCCCTGGTTCTCAGAGCCCTTATATCCCAAATCTCAGGGAAGAATCCATCTGTATTAGTTAAGGTTCTCTAGAGTCATAGAACTTATGGATAGTCTCTATATAGTAAAGGAATTTATTGATGACTTACAGTCTGCAGTCCAATTCCCAACAATGGTTCAGTAGTAGCTGTGAATGGAAGTCCAAGGATCTAGCAGTTACTCAGTCCCACACAGCAAGCAGGCAAAGGAGTGAGAGCTAGTCTCCCTTCTTCCAGTGTCCTTATATGATCTCCAGCAGATGGTGTGGCCCAGATTAAAGGTGTGTGCCCCATCACACCTTTAACAAACTAAAGGTGTGAGCCCCATCACACCTTTAATCCCAGATAACCTTGAACTCAGAGATCTCCCTGTCTTAATCTTCTGGAATCCATAACCACTATGCTTCAACATCTCCATACCAAGATCCAGATCAGAAACTTCTATCTCCCAGCCTCCAGGTTAGGGTCACTGGTGAGCCTTCCAATTCTGGATTGTAGTTCATTCCAAATATAGTCAAGTTGACAACCAGGGACAGCCACTACACCATCTTTGAATCTCCTGAGGTCCAGCTTGACAACACTGTCAGCAAAACAGCCGGTGTCAGGTGCTATTCTGAGGGCCATCATTTAAAATGACCCAAGGAAATCCCAGCCTAGCCTCCCTTATGCAGTGAAACACTTCCCAGAGGCCCATAGTCAGCTCAGAGATAAAAGGGTCATATGACCATTTGCTGCTCAATGGTTAAATGTGATATTTACATTAATGTGTTGTCATGTTTATGCAATTATATTACATGTAAGTAAATTGTCTCTATGTCATAAGACCTGTGACCACTGTTAGATTACAGAATGTTTTATACCTGACTTTTAAGATGTGTGCATACACTCTCTCTCTCTCTCTCTCTCTCTCTCTCTCTCTCTCTCTTTGTTTGTTTCTTTGATTTTGGTTTTTGAGGCAGCCAAGATTATCCTAGAACTCTCTCTGTGGACCAGGCTGGCCTCAAAGGCACAGAGATCTACCTGTTTCTGCCTCCTGAGTACTGGGATTAAAGTCATATGCCACCATGCCTGGCTGTGTATATATTTTTAAGGTGATTTAATTTAATTTTATTTATTGTAATGACATGTATACTGTGTTCATGCATGGGTAAGTGCTTGTAAGTGCAGGCACCTGCATTTTGTTCCCCTGGAGCTAGAGTTCCAGGTAGTTGTACCTGACGTGGGTGCTGGGAATTGAACCTGGTGCTCTGTAAGAGCAGTCTATGCCATCTCCCCAGCTTCATTGTTGAATTTTTAAGAGTTACTAAACATTCCCTCCCCAACAAACACTGCTCAATCATGCCCATCCAATGATTCCCCCCTCAGCTCTCATGTTCTACTCGTGCTGTTTTCTGGGTATCTCTTGCCATGTAATAAGATCAATATACATTTCCTGTGTCAGACTAAGGAGGTGATGACAATCTGACTTCCATGACTACCCTCGTGGTTCATTCTTTGGTACTTGAGGCAGTTATTTCATGGAATGTATCTACTGGGTTCTAAAAGAAACTCAGTTTCCCCAGTCCTGAGCCACCTACTCAGGGGGAGAAGGAGGGGCTAGCTTCACCTGGTCATAGTGCCTGCTCTCTGAGGGATCTCTCCAAGCCTGCCTTCTCTCTGGCCAGAATAAAATATGTCTCTGTTCTGAGACTCATTTGTTCTGGATTTTTTTTTTCTGCTTGTATTCAAATGCTATATTCTGTACCTCCAAGATCTGGTTGCTCCAAGATGAGTAGATCCTCACATAGAACAGCTTTTGTTGTATAAACCTTGCCCCCCATGTTATCCAGTTATCTGTGATTAGTTAATAAAGATGCTTACAGCCTGTCTCTGGGCAGAAGAAAGGTAGGCAGGGCTTTGGTTCCTGGGTTTGGGGTCTGAAACTGGAACCACAAGAAAGAGAGGAAGAAGAAGTCACCATAGGGTGGGTGGATGAGCATAGCTGTGAGGGCCAGCCAGCTGGAACATGAGCAGCCCACGGGGACATGGCAAGTGATATCTAGACTTACTGACAGGGAAGTAGAAAAATTAGCATAAAGGATAGATATCTGCCCAGCTCTGGTGCTTTAAGGCTTATTATAAATATAAGAGTTTGTGTCTTTTATTTTTAGAAATATTTATTTATTTATTTTTTATGTATATGAGTACACTGTAACTGTCTTCATACATACCAGAAGAGGGCATTGGATCCTATTACAAATGGTTGTGAGCCATCATGTGGTTGCTGGGAATTGAACTCAGGACCTCTGGAGAAGCAGTCAGTACTCTTAACTGCTGAGCCATCTCTCCAGCCCAAGTTTGTGTCTTTTGTTTGGGAACTAAATGATCTAAGGTAGTATAGAACCCCCCCGCCCCCCAAATAATATTTACTACCACAGGACTCAACAAGCCCAGCCCACATCGCTGAAGTTTTCTTTCTTCTCTTGTCCATTAGAGAAAGTCGTCCTTTACTGTTCTGAGCTATACAGGGAAGGAAATGCCTCTCATGAAGATTATACCCATGAATTGCCATGTGCTGTTTAAGCTCACTGGCCCCTCTAACTTCAGACTCAAGCATTTCAAAGTGTCCTCCAAACTGCCCAGTCCTGGGTTAGGCCACCTGACTCTGTAACAAGAATAAAAGAGAATAACACAACAGTCCAAAGAATAACATTGTACATTTAAAAACAGCTAATTAAAAAAAAATAGACGGGGTCTCTTTATGTAGTCTAGGCTGGCCTGGAACTCACTATGTAGACCAGGCTAACCTCAAACTCTAAGATTCCCCTGCCTTTGCCTCCCAAGTGCTGGGATTAAAAATGTGTATGGTCAGGCTGGCTGAGCTGCTGCAGTGGGAATGGCTGACAGGAAGCTTATCTGTGAGGAGCACTGGGGCCTAAGCATCCTCAATCATTAACTTGGGGCACAGTTGTAAAAGCTTGATCTCTGCTAGAGGTCGTAAATCTCCATTCAGTAATGTTTTGCTTCTCTCTGTCTGCAACAGGCACTCATTTAAAGCACAAAGGATGACTGTGGTGGAACATTTTTGGACCTTTCAATAAACAAAAAGATTTTTGATATATAGAAGATGAGACTTGGGTATGCTAATCAAGATGTATTTAAAAGTTTTCTCAAACTTTATCTAAATATCACAGAATGGTTAAAAGTACTACACTGCCGCCTTACTAACCTTGGTATTCAATAACCCTGTTTAGAGGACTCTCCTAATATAGTCAGGAAGTAAAAGGCACAACATTGCCCTTTGTCTTCCAAGAGAAACTAGGTTCCAGAGGTCGGTGAGCATCTCTCAATGTCCTATAGCCCTGTGAGCCACTGGTCCTTTTGTTCAGGAAAGTAATGGACAACCCACTGGGTAGACTCTAACCACTGACAACTCCAAAAAGAGGGAGCTCAACACAGAGGAGACTGTGTTGGACTCTGTGCTGCTGGGGGAAGCCACAGTCAAGCAGGGCCTTGGACATATCCTTGAGTGGATGGAACTGGTAAAGGAAGTTGAGAGGGACCAGGGCTCCTCCCAATCCCACATGACACTTGTGAACTAGACCCTTAACTGTCCCTGAGAATAAAAAACAAAAACAAAAAAATACTCCATCTTCTCCTCCAGGGTCCAGCCCAATAAGTACAGTTCTCACCCTCATTCAGGGAACTTCTCTCTGCAACAGATGGAGACCACTGTAGAAAACTACAACCAATTACAAGGCAAAGTTGTGAAGCCCAGACGCTAAGAATAGGTCTGCAAAATACCGCACCTAGGGCTCAGGGAACATCATGGAAGAGGGGGTGAAAAGACTGTAAGTGTTGTGTTTATAAAAATATAGGGAGAGAGGAGAAATATGTTTGGTGGAGGTGCAGTCAGGTGTGGGGGAAGGGGCACCTCTGCATGCTGTATCCCTTCCCTCCCTCCCAACCTCCCAAGGAAAGGTATAGTACAGAGTAGAGTTTATTCAGGAAATGGGGAGGGTTGTTGAGGGAGTAGAGACAGAGAAGCTGAGAGAGATAGAGGAGTAGAGGCTGGCCATGAGCACATGGAGAGAGAAGCTGGGATGGAGAGAGAGGGGTAAGGGGACAGAGCAAAAGCAAGAGGGCAAGAGGAGAGGGTGAGCAGCCCCTTTTATAGTGAGTCAGGTTGCCAGTTAACTGTGGGGCTGCGCCTAAACTAAATGCCCACAGTAAGAGCCAGAGGATCAGTTTGCTGTGAGATTGTGTCTCTCGGTAAAGTCAGAAGCTATCCCCATAAAGTCTCGCCAACAGGACTGCCAGGACAACCCTATGAGGCCTCAACCCTACGCAAAGAACTATAGAAACCAAGGAATACTGACTGTGAGCTACCATGCCCGGCCCATGTGTGATTTGAACTCAGGCCCTCAGGCTTGTGCCACACTTCTCTTTCTCACAGAGCCCTGTGACCAGCCTAGCAGCTTCAGGATTTGTTTTTTGCTTGTTTGTTTAAAAGATTTATATTTATTTTATATATGTGAATACACTGTAGCTGCCTTCAGGCACACCAGAAGAGGGCATCGGATCCCATTGTAGATGGTTGTGAGCCACCATGTGGTTGCTGGGAATTGAACTCAGAACCTCTGGAAGAGCAGTCTTAACCACTGAGCCATCTTTTGTGGTCAGCCATTAGTAGGGACTTCCAGGAGTGGAGAGTGATTGTGAGTCATTAATAGGGGATGGCAGGGGTGGGATGTGCTTGCAGGGAAGGTAGTCTGGCAGGAGTCTAGGCTTTAATTATGGGATGCTAATTATGCTGGTTTCTGGAATTCTTACCACTTAACCAAAATGGAAGAACTTTTCAAAATAACCTGTTCATGGCTATTGTGAATAGTTCTAGTTCCACCTAAGAAATAGAAGAAAACCTTACCCTGAAGAAAACCCCAGGCTGTAGGGCATCATTGTTGCAACATTCTTCAAGGAATAATTAATTCAGAATAACACTCTTCCTATTATGCACTTCATAAACACCATTAGCTGGGTACGATGGTGGGCCTTCCTGTAATTCCAGCACCACAGGATCAGGAGGATTGGGAGTCCAAGGTTAGTAGTCCTCAGCTACAAAGTGAATCTCAAGTCAGCCTGGGCTATGTGAGACCCATATCAAAAAAACAACCAACCAAATATAACTAGCAACAAACAGCTAGGCATGGTGGTGCACGCCTTTAATCCCAGCAATTAGGAAGCAGACACAGGTTAATCTCTGTGAGTTTGAGGCCAGCCTGGTCTACAGAGTGAATTCTAGGACAGTCAGGTCTACACAGAGAAACCCTGTCCTGAAAAACCTAAAACAACAACAATAAACAACCCAGAAACCAAAAAAAAAAAAAAAAGCAAAAACAAAAGAACCCCCCCAAAACACAAAAAATTAAAAAAACACAAACATTTAAAGTATGAAATTTTAAAATATGTTTTCATAAGAGCATCAACCCAAGACCAGAGAGAGTATAAATGAGATGCATCTGGTCTTGGTGCTACCTGCTCTATCCCCAGTATTCAAGGAGACTGAAACAAGGTGAACATGAATTTGAAGCTGATCTGAGCTACTCAGTGAATTTCAGCCTAACCTGGGCTACATAATCAAGACTCTCAAGCAGAAAAAGAAAGTATAGGATAATCCAACTCATGAGCATAGATGTAAATATCTCCTTTTGGGGGGGAGGGGAAATACCTCACTCATTTGTAGTCCAGGCTTGTTAGGAACTTAGTATATAGCCAAGTCTAGCCTGCCTATATAGCCATGTGATAATTCTCCCACCGTAGCCACTTGAGTACCGGAATAAACCACTGTGCTTGGCTTGAAGTCATAAAACATTGAGACAGAACTGGGCGTGGTGGCGCATGCCTTTAATGCCAGCACTCGGGAGGCAGAGGCAGGAGGGTTTCTGAGTTTGAGGCCAGCCTGGTCTACAAAGTGAGTTCCAGGACGGCCAAGGCTATACAGAGAAACCCTGTCTCGAAAGAACAAAAGAAAAACAATAACAACAACAACAAAAAAAACCCCATTGAGATAGAATATAACACTGTATAGCAATATATATATATATATATATATATATATATATATATATATATATATACTATTTAGTGATATATTAATTAGTTGCATTATTACTTGATAGTAGCAAAATTTATTAAAAAAAGAAAAGAATGTAATTGGGAGCTTGCTGACGGTTTGAGGAAGTTAGTGCACGACCACTGTGGTGAGGATCATGGCAGCAGGCAGGCCTGGGGATGGGTAAATAATGGAGAGCTTATATCTGATCTGAAAGGAGACAGACAGACAGACAGACAGACAGAGACAGACATGGAGACACAGAGACTCCCATGAGGGGTGAGCAAGGCCTTATGACAAGCAGAATGTGCCCAAGACAGAAAAAGGCAGGTCCCTTTTGTTCCCTGGGAAGTTGTATCCATGGCTCTGATGAAATCTGTTGGAATTCGGCTGAATGTTTCAGAGTCATTAGTGAGGGATGGCCTCCCATACAAAGCTTCAGCAGGCAGGGGACCTTGGCAATTAGGTGAATATCTAAGTCTGAGGAAGACTAGGGCCAATAGCTCAGCTCGTGGAGACTAAGTTTCTTCAGTTATTTCTTGCATGTCCTTTAACCTTTGCCACCTTTCCAGAGAACTGGGGTCGTCAGGTGATGTTGAATGATCCTGAGTGCTGTGCAGATGATGTTGAATTCCCAAGGCTTAGCCAAGCTCTCAGAAATCTCTGCCTTGAAAGGAGGTCCGTTGTCACTTTGGACACTTTCGGGTAGCCCAATTGGGGATTTATTTTAGAGCAGCCCCCTCTGGTGCTTCTGGGACTCTTCTTGTTTCACATGGGGGAGCTTCCATCCATCCTGGAGAGGTGTCTGCAGAAACCAGGAATTACTTGGCACTGAGACCCGGGCACATGAGAGCAGTCCAGCAAGAGTCATCTCCAGGTTCTGGGCATGCCTTTGGGTCCCTGGGTGCTGAGGACATCTGTTTAGGGGGCTATTTTTCTGACGTGTTATGGTGGTTTGAATGAGAATGGTCCCCACAGGTTCATATTTGAAACTTTGTCACCAGGGAGTGGCATTATCTGAAAGGATTAGGAAGGGGTCCTTGTTGCAGGAAGTGTGTCCCTGGGGGGCGGGCTTGGGGTTTCAAAGCCTAGAGTCTCTTTCTTCCTACTGCCTGCAGATCTGGATGTAGAACTCTCAACTCCTTCTCCAGCACCATGTCTGCCTGCTTGCTGCCATGCTTCCGCCATGAAGACACTGGACTAAGCCTCTGAAACTGTAAACCAGCTCCCAGTTAAAAGTTATCCTTTGGGCCGGGCATGGTGGCGCACTCCTTTAATCCCAGCACTCGGGAGGCAGAGGCAGGCGGATTTCTGAGTTCGAGGCCAGCCTGGTCTACAAAGTGAGTTCCAGGACAGCCAGGGCTATACAGAGAAACCCTGTCTCGAAAAACCAAACCAAAACCAAACGAAACCAAACCAAACCAAACCAAAACAAAACAAAACAAAACAAAACAAAAGTTGTCCTTTATAAGAGTTACTACACTCATGGTACCTCTTCACAGGGATAGAACGCTGGCTTAGACACATGACTTACACCCCTGTACCACTTGGACTGTTTCTTCTAAGCCTTGCCCTATAAGCATCCTTTAAACAAACAACAAACAAACAAAGAGAGAGTGTTCTCCTTTCCTAAGAGATACATCTGATGTAGGGGATTTAAAGCTTTCCATTGTTGGGCTTTTGAAGCATTGTGGTCATTGGGGGGGTCCAGATGGCACCTGGTCTCAGAGGTAAAGAGCATTTCCTCTGAAGAGTTTTGGGTCTCTAGATAGGCATCAAAGATCCCTGAAGAAGATCGGCATTCTATGTGCCCAGGGCAGCTCTGTTGGCCTCATGGTTAGCTATTCTGTTTTCTTTGCCACTGGACAAAGTGTCTGGTGTCCAGGACAGTGTATTGCAGCCAATTGGAAGGCTTTATCTGGGAGCCTAATGACTTCTCAGGAAAGCTTTGTGGGATCCCAGCTGCAGTTAGAGGGGTCTTTCTTCCCAGATGACCACATGGGCATGGAAGATGGGAAGGTGAAAGACTTAGAAATTGTAAGGAATTTCTTTCTTTCTGACTCTGGAAAGGCGATACCCCAAATCACTTATGAGAACCGGTCTTGATGCAAATTGCAAGAGGACTTTATTTATCAGCTAGCTGAGGACGAGCTCCTTTCACCCTGAGGGGCTGGGGAGCTAGACCAGGAGCAGCAACAGTAGGGGGCTTTTAAGGAAAAAGTGAGAAGTTGGGAGGAGTTGGGAGGAGTTAGGCTACAGCTCTTCTCTGGGCAGGGGGGTGGGGTAGCCTTGCTGAAGGAACAAAGAGAGGAAGTGAGCTGTCCTTGGAGTTATCTCTGGGTCTCTGACACAGACAGTCAGGCTAGGTCTTCTTGCTAACAAAGAGCTTCTCACTGGCTGCATTCTCAGAGATTGGGAAACAGGCCTTGGGGGAGCATTCAAAGGCTGTACATTTCAGGGGGAAACACTTTGGGGTCTTTCAAAGGCACATGTGGAATCTGTATAAGGATCCTAGCTCTTTCCCCTTGGGACAGTTACAGCACTCCAGTGAGATCAATCGGCTCTGCTAGCTGAACCATGGAGTTTTTAGGTGTTGGTCCTGAATCGAGTACATCAGAGTCAGTGACTATTGCATATCCTGCATACCAGATTCCTTCTTTTTCTGAAGGCACCTCCACTCAAACAAAGGACTAGATCAGGGTTTCCTGATGATTGATCTGAGAATCAGAACGGGCTGCAAAGTTTTCCACGAGAACTTACTCCCAGGAGTGGAGTCAGGGAGGATCCCTTTCCTTCTCTGTCAGACAGGAAACTGGATTCAGGATTTGACAGGTCTTAGGTCTTAGGTCCCTCCAACATGAGGAGCTGCTGACATTTAAGTAGCCTGCTGTCATCACCCTTAGAATTGAGCATAGCCTGTGAGCCACAAGGGGGCGCCCAACCGTAAACTTTCAGGCTTTGGGAAGTCTCCCAGCAACATCTAGCCTTTCCTACCTTGTCTAATTCATCACTGGCTTCAGCGGTAGGTTGTTCAGCAGGGGCATGAGTTGGATAACTACTCCAAAGCAGTGCCCTGTCTCTCAGTCCCATGCAGGCGAGACTTAAGGTGGGAGTCTCAGTTAACGTCTTTTTAAGTTTGGGATGGTTCCTTGGGACTCGGAGATTACTCAGTTTTAGTGGGTTCCTGGGCCTGAGAGCTTCCTTAAGAGTCTGATAGGGGAAGGGTGGCTCAGTGGTTAAGAGCACTTGTTACTTTTCCAAAGGAACTGAGTTCATTTCCCAGCAATCCTACCAGGCAGCTTACAACCATCTGTAATCCTAGCTCCAGAGGACCTGGCGCCTTTTGCCTTCATGGGCATCTGAACTCTCAGTCAGGTATCCAAAGGCAGACACACAGCCCTGCACACAACTAGGAATGCTAAAAACAAATCCTTTTTTTTTTTTTTTTGAAGGGCCTGATACAGATAATTAGCTAGATCCAAATTCTATATGTCCTGTGGTTCCCAAAATTCCCTCATTTATCTGTTTGAGGGTTTGGGGGAGCAGAAAATCCAAAATAGATTAGAACTGTGCCAGCCCTGAGAGTCTGCCTCCTTTTGACAAGACAAGGCCCAAATAGGTACCTTTGGCTTTGCATGGCTGGCCTTTTCCTCTAGGCCCTGTAGCCTGTGTCAGCCAGGATATCAAGGAGGGCTTCTGTCTCTTGGATATGACTCCTACTGTTGGCCCACAAAGGAGGAACTCACCTTCATACTGAATCATACCAAATTTGGGTGGTCTTCAGATGAGTCCAACCCACCAAATCAGTCATCCTGGGGTGGGGGTGGGGGGTGGGGTGGGTTCAGGCCATGCATGAGTTGAGAAAAAGACCAGGGTTTTCTTTCTATGTATTTGGAGGTTGAGTTTGCTCCAGATGTTCAGGAGGGAAGTTGGTGGGGAGCCTGGACTAATATGGAGCTATCTCAGGGCTTCTCTGTGTAGCCCTGACTGTCTTGGAACTCACTTTGTGAGGCTGGTCTCTAATTCACAGAGATCTACCTGTCCCTGCCTCCCAAATGCTGGATTAAAGCCATGGACCACCACTGCCCAGATGAACCTTGGAGGTTTTTATCCCCAACTGCGAGTTGAAAAGGACAAAGGGAGAGACTGGTAGAGGCTCACCTATCCCTTCTTCTGTCCCAGGTCTGTGTCAGGAGAGGAAGCTCTGGCCTCTGACTGGAGGGATTGTGATGGTCAGATAGATGCCCCTCCCCCCATTTACACTTTGCCATGCCTGCAGTCCTGGTGCCTGATATTACTGCTTGTACCCTAGATATTTCTCCATTCCTGAAACTACTCTCATTATTGCCTGATTTTATCCATAAGTGGACAGATCAAAGTGAGAAAAGCCTGTCGTGGTTTTTTTTTCTTGTTCCGGTCAACCCCGCTCTCTCCGCTCGACCCCGCTCGCTCCCACCAGCTCCACTCACTCAGGCCAGCCCCACTTGCTCCTGGCCGCCCCCGTAGGGCCCCCGCTAGTTCCAGCCGGCCCCTGCTTGCTCCAGTTGCCCCCCCCCCTCGCTCCGATCGGCTCTGCTTGCTCCAGTTGGCCCCACTCGTTCCGGCTGTCCCCGTTCGGCCCCACTCGCTCCGGCCCTGCTAGCTCCGGCCGTCCCCGCTTGTTCCTGCCATCCCCATTCAGCTCCGCTCGCTGGACAGCCTTGCTTGCTCTGGTTGGTCTCTCCGGTCCAAGGATTCCTTTCTTATTATTCTTCATAAGTACGCTGTAGCTGACTTCAGAGGAGGGTGTCAGATCTTGTTACGGGTGGTTGTAAGCCACCATGTGGTTGCTGGGATTTGAACTCATCACCTTCGAAAGAGCAGTCGGGTGCTCTAACCCATCTCACCAGCCCGAGCCTGTCGTTTAAGATAGAACTTCTCTATTCTTCTCAGCAACTACATATTGGTTTAAGGTCCTGCTCTTCAGGGTGGCCTCTGGTCTGATCTGAAGGGGAGTGGGACCCAGCATAAAATAGCTTGCACAAATGACTAACAAGAATGTACTGATCCCTCAGCCAGACCAGACTTCTGAGGTGTCCCAGTTCGCAGAGGGAGCTAAGGAAGGTGTTTGATGTCTGAGGTGAAACAAAGGAGGGAGAAAGTCCTCTGCCTCTATAGGTCCCTGTTCCCATCCATGCCCAGTTATGTTTTGGGTCACTAAAGGCTACAGGGTAAAAGATAAGGGACGACAGCTACATTAGGTCTCAGTCTTCTTCCACACTATTGGTGGTTGTCCAAATATTATTTAAGAAAATTGGTCCTGGAGAGGTGGCTTCACAGTTAAGGGTATGCACTGCTCTTCCAGAGGACCTGAGTTCAGTTCCTAGCAACTGCATCAGGTGGCTCACAACTACTTGTAACTCCAGCTCTTGGGGATCCAACTCCTCCGGCCTCTGAGGGTACCTGCGCTCATGTGCACTGAACTTCACATAATTAAAAATATTTTTTAAAAATCTTTAAAAATAGAGCTGGGTGTTGGTTGCACACACCTTTGATCACAGCACTCTGAAAGCAGAGACAGGCAGCTCTGAGAGTTCAAGCCTAGCCTGGTCTATAGAATGAGTTCTAGGACAGCCAGGCCTATGTAGTGAGACCCTGTAGGAGGGAAAGAAAAAAGGGAGGGGGGGTGAAGAGAGAGAGAGAGAAAGAGAGAGAGAGAGAGAGAGAGAGAGAGAGAGAGAGATATGCTTATTTCAACTGGGGCAATAATGTTGGCCTCTTGTGTTTCCTGGAGAATTCTTATTGTGAAAGTCCCCAGAGTGTCACACGTGACCCTTGGAAAGGTGAAGTCTCTGGATCAGGCCCCCTTAGGTCCCATGAAGTTTTCTCTCATCTTTCCTCCCTTGAGTCACACCAAGTTCTGGTCAGTAGAGGGAGCAAGTCAGGCTATATTCACAAGAAGGTGTGGTGAATGGTTACAAACTGGTTTAATTTGTTTAAAGAACTCTTTTATATTTGTAAGTGATTTGTTAACGGCCCCTTTTATTTTGGTTTAGAGAAGGGAGATGTGAGACAGGTCCAGAGAGGGAAGATAAGATGCAGAGAGAATTCCACTGCAGGTTAGAGACACCCACAAGAGACTGGATGAAGGGAAATTCAGTCTAATCAGGAGAAAAGTTCAGGAAGTCTCCCTGGAGCCAACTGTCAGTAATTAACTCTACTTCAGCCTCTAGGGAGGGGAAGGGGGAGCCCACATACAATGTGGGACAGCATTCTTTGAGAAAACAGTTTTACTCTTTGAAGCATAAGCATTAGAATTAAAATCATTCCAATGGTACCTCCTTCTCAGAGAAGAGAAAGAGCAAAGTTCCTAGCCTAAATTTCACATTGCTAAACATGGTTGAGGGCTGTCCCCCATTCCAGGACAGAGCAGAAGCCTGGATATTCTCCCTCATTTCAGGGTTTAGTTTGGTTATGTTCAATCAGTAGGAAGAAGAATCCTAAATTTGCAATGAGCACCCCAAATTTTTTAAAGAAAGAAAGAAAGAAAGAAAGATAGATAGATAGATAGATAGATAGATAGATAGATAGATAGTATATGAGCACACTTCAGACACACCAGAAGATGGCCTCAGATCCCATTACAGATGGTTGTGAGCCACCATGTGGTTGCTGGGAATTGAACTCAGGACCTCTGGAAGAACAGCCAGTGCTCTTAACCACTGGGTCATCTTTCTAGACCACACCCCAAAATGTTACCATCTACTGGTCTAGGGTTGGGAGAGTTAGCTCTGTTGATGGAGGAATTAAAAGCCAGGTGGTGGCTCACCCTTTAGTACGAACACTAGGGAGACAGAGGCAGGTAGATCTCTGGGAGTTGGATGCTAGCTAGGGCTAACTAGGGAAACTATCTAAAAATTAAAAATAAAAAAAAATTAAGGTCTAGAATTTATGATGATGTACAAAGTTTGTAAAAATCTATTCTTTTTAATTTTTTTAAAGCAAAGAAGTAATGAGCCACAAAATCAGAAAGATATTGGCATCTACATTGGAGAGAGTAACTGTTGAGTTTTAAAGTGAAGGGGTTTAAATTACTTTCCAGTTCTTATCTAGGTGAGGACATTCTAGAGGTTAAACATGACAACTACTGTTGTTCTTCACTTTGTAGTACTAAGGATTGGAATGAACTCACATACTAGGCAAGAGCTCTACCACTGAAGTATATCCTAAGTTCTTTTAAATCATTGTTTACATTGAGATTGGGTCTTGAAAATTCCACCAGGCTGGTCTCCTCTCTAAATTTCTTTCTTTTGAAAAATTTAAAGGTTTTAATGTGTACTGTGTGTGCAGTACCTGTGTAGGTCAGAAGAGGGCGATAGTTTCCCTGGAATTGTAGTTATCACCAGTTGTGAGCCACTAGCCTTGCTCAGTTGTTTGAATAGCTGGGTTACAGCCCTTTGCCATCAGGTCCAGCTAAAGTACACTTCATACATCCTCGGCATACTTTACCACACAGTACTGTGAATCTACTAACATCATGATGATACACATACAGATCTCATTATAATATTTTATTAAGAAAAAAAGCTGGCTCTGCACGCTGAGACTTGTAATCCTATCTAGTTGGGAGGCTGAGCTAGGAGGATCACAAATTCAAGCTCCGTTTGGGCTTCAGAGTGAGTTCAGTGTCAGCCTGGGCAAATGAACTAGACTGTATCTCAAAAATAAAAACAGCTGTGTCACGTGTCTCATGTCTGTAGGTCCATCATCACAGGGGTGGAGGCAAGAGGAACAGAAGCCAGGGTCATTCTTGGCTACATAAGGAGGTTAAGGGAAGCCTGGGCTACAGCATATCTGTAATCCCAGTATTCCAGAAGCTGAGGCAGGAGGATTCGTTAAAAGTTAGAGGTCAGGCTGATCTACATAGTAGGTACCAGGTCAGCCAGACTGCCTCAAAACATCAAAACAGAGATGGGGTGTAGTTCAGATGCTACAGTGGTTGCTATGAATTTAATCCCTAGAAAAAAACAGTCAAACAAACAAAAAGTATGAAATAAAACGTAAAAGTGCTAAGGCTGTAACTCGATGATCTAAAAGTTTCTTCCCTGCTGGCTGGCTTTCATAGTGTGAGAAGGCAATGTGCAAGCTATTGAGGGAGAAAAGCCATTGATAATACCACACAGCAAGTGCTGGGGAGCCTGACTCCCCAGGCAGGTTGTGCCCCTGACAGTGACAGGACTGCTACAGTGGTCATCAACTGCTTTCTGCTGGACTGAGGCCTCCTTCATGAGAGAGATTCACAGTTGGCTCTGTAAACCTAGAGAAAGCCTGTATCAGGTGGTCATAGGCCCTAGAGGGAAGCTACCTGTGTTGTTTTGTTAAATAGAGATGCAGTCAAACAGCCTTCTAAATATCTCTCTGCCCTCAGCACACTGCTGCTCTTAGCCTTGGCCCAAGGAGCTTCTTTTTAAAGCAAATGTTGAGTGCTTAGCCCTAATGGAACTCTGAACCGCCTAGGAAAATAATGCCTGCCCTCTAACGTAGCAGTCAGTCACAGCTACTCTACTCTTAAAAATTCCTGAACGGTGACACATTCCCAACCACAGTAAACAACATTCCAGGACTCAAATAACTCATCTTCCTAGATTCCTGCCGTGGTCCCCTGCAAACCCCTTACTCACCACTCACCGTTCTTTGGCCAATCTAGGTCAAAAAGGAATTTTACGTACCCGGTTCTGTGTGTGCCTAAGTGAGCTTATGCGAGTTGTATGTGTGCAGGGGCCAGACGCTGGCAGACTCCCTGGAACCCGGTGTGGGGGCTGGAAACAGTGCCCAGGTCCTCTGGAGGATCAGGAAGCTGTCCTATCCACCATAAGTGACGCTGATTCTTACAGAGACCCTCAGTAGGCTTCCCCGCCAAATAAAACCTTCACTATCTTAAGTTACTAGCTCCCTTGTCTGTTTTTCCTTCTCACTGACCTTTCCATGTCCTCTAGGGCTAGTGCCTGCTAAATGTCCAGCTTTAACTACAACATTGAACTTTTATCATGCTGGACATGGTGGTGCACGCCTGTGATATAGAGACAGAAGTTCAAGGTCAAGGTCATCCTTAAGACTTAGAAAGTTTGAGGCTAACTTAGCATACAAATGACCTTGTTTCAAACAAATAAAATAAAACCAGGGACTAGAGTGTTGTCTCAGAAGTTAAGAGCACTGTCTTCTCAGGCAGACAATATATGCATAAAAATTAAAATCTAAATTAAAAAATAAAGGACAACAAAAAAATCTTACAAAAACAATTTTCAATCTTTTAAGGCCTCTGGGTTTTAGAAATTGTTGACAAAGGCATTATTATCCACCTGAGCATTACTGTTGTTGCAATTCTAGTTTGCCTTTGAGACAGAAACGTCCTGTAGAACCTAGGCTGGTCTTAAAGTCACAGTTCTGAATCGGTCTCCCATGTGTTGGCACTACCAACAAGTGTGCGTGAAAACTCCTGAGCAGAAACTGTTTGCAGAGACTGATGGACTGCTAAGGACTTCAGTGCTGTGAAGAGACTGCAGGTCCAAGATCATCACTTTATCTTGGGCTGGTCTAGCCCTCAGAAACAGCCATTTCTTGCCCACCCTTGGGTCAGAACTAACACCTGTAACTAATAGACGGAAACTCTAGCAGACCATGAGCTTCCACCAACCCAGAAGCTAAGATGTCACCATATAGCATCTTGGGACGATAGAAACCTTCCCTAATCTCTCTGTGCCTGCCTCTCTGATGTACCCACAAATGTGTTTTAAACTTGCCTTGATTTGGGACTTTCTTTATTCTGTAAAACTATGAGACTGTTTCCACATCAGAACATGGAATTTGTGGTAACCTAAATGTGTATTACTGAGCTGTAGTCACTCAAAGTAGCTCCAAAATACACGGTTGTGTTCATTTAAGATTTTTTTTTGAGTTATGGTTTTTGTGTAGCAGATGTGTACCAACACATACAGCTTCTTCAGGGAAAATTCTCTTTTTTTTTTTTTTGTTTTCAGATTTTTGCTTTGTTCTAGCTTTTTTTTTTTTTTTTTGAGACAGAGTCTCACTATGCAGCCCTGGATGACCTGAAACTCATGATGACTTAAGCCAGACTGGTCTTGAACCCACAGTGATCTGCCTGCCTCTGCCTATTGAATGAAAAATGAGATTAAAGCCAAGCATCACTTCGACACGATGCGGGGATGGCAGTGCGGGGAGGATTTAATCCTAGCACTCAGGAGTCAAGGCAAGAAGATCTCTGAGACTTCAAGACGAGCCAGGGTTACATAGTGAGACCCGACTCAAAAAAAACCAAAACAACAGAGAATGTATGTATTACCACACTTGGTAAATTTTTTTTCGAGGAACTGTTATTGAAAAAACTATTTTTTAGAGATTTATTTATGTTATTTATACAAATACACTGTCTTCAGACACACTCCTAAGCCATCTCTCTACCCCCCTCCCCAAATATTTTTAGCCATGTGGTGGTGGTACATGCCTTTAATCCTCAGTGCTCAGAGGCAGAGACAGGTGGAATTCTGTGATTTCCAGGCCAGTCCGGTCTACACAGCTAGTTCCAGGACAGCCAGGACTACACAGAGAGACCCTGTCTCAATTGTACTGTCCTGAATAATGATTGGACAGAAATCACCCCTCCACCCAACACACAAATATACACAAGAGCCGGGCGTGGTGGCGCACACCTTTAATCCCAGCACTCGGGAGGCAGAGGCAAGCAGATTTCTGAGTTCGAGGCCAGCCTGGTCTACAGGGTGAGTTCCAGGACAGCCAGGGATACACAGAGAAATCCTGTCTTGAAAACCAAAACAAACAAACAAACAAACAAACAAAAGATATACACAAGAAAGAACTAGAAACTGGTTTTCCTGGGCGACCCAGAACCAAGTCACTTGTGCTTGGTTCCATCTCACCTCCTCTGTGAACTTTGCTCTTGAGTTTCTGACAGTCCCTAAGAGCCCTTGCTCTGTCTGGATTGTTCACAAGGGGTCTCCAATATCAAATATGGACAGGACTAGCCTTTGACCTCCTTTGTGCTGTAGCCGACAACCTCCAAGACACAAGCAGGTTCAGATGCAGAACATGTGTTTAACTTGAATTATTGTTATAAGATTTATTTATTTTTTTTTTATAACTTAAATACAGAAGAAGAAAATATCACAGATTATTCTCAGTTTATGACGGAACTATATCAAAGTCAGCCCATCATACTTCAAAATATAGGAAGTCAAATGTGTCTAAAATGAAGCTCAAATCTTTTTTTTTTTTCCTTTCCTCTCTTTATTAGATATTTTCTTCATTTACATTTCACATGTTATCCAGAAATTTTCCCTTACCCTCCCGCGTCCCCGCCCTGCTCCCCTACCCACCCCCTCCCACGTAATGGCCCTGGCATTCCCCTGTTCTGGGGCATATAGAGTCTGTATGACCAAGGGGCCTCTCCTCCCAATGATGGNGGATATTTGATTCTCTGATGTCCACCTTCTTGAGTTCTTTATATATATTGGATATCAGTCCCCTATCCGATTTAGGATTGGTAAAGATCCTTTCCCAATCTGTTGGTGGCCCTTTTGTCTTGTTGACAGTATCTTTTGCCTTACAGAAGCTTTGCAACTTTATGAGGTCCCATTTGTCAATTCTCGCTTATAAGATTTATTTTAATTTACCGGTAAGTGAATTTGTCTGTGTGAGTGTGTGCAGGTACCAACATAGGCCAGAAGAGGGCGCTGGACCCCCGGGGTTGGAGTTACAGGTGTTTGTCACCATGTGACAGCTGAACTCATGTCCTCTGAAGTAGAAGCAGGAGAATGGAGCTTGCTTGTTCTGGTGCTCTGGACTCTCCCACTGTTTTCTCTGAAGACCTCCCCTTTTTCTACAGCTGCTCTGAGACTGCCATTGCTGGTCCTTACTCAAAATGCCTTGCTTTCTATCTTCTCCAGCTCACTCCTCCCAGCTGTAACCTTTAGACCTGAGTGCTGGGGATGGAACTCAGGTTCTCTGCAAGGGCAAAAAGTGGTCCATAGTCTCTGAGCCATCTCTCCATCCCCAGGGGCCTAGCATTTTACCATGTGGATTTACACACAGTGGCACAGAAGTACATGCAAGGAGAATGATCAGAGGCTTCCCCTCCTACAAAAATATATTGGAGCTGGGCATGGTGGCACTGCACGCCTTTAATCCCAGCACTCGGGAGGCAGAGGCAGGCGGATTTCTGAGTTCGAGACCAGCCTGGTCTGCAAAGTGAATTCCAGGACATCCAGGGCTATACAGAGAAACCCTGTCTCAAAAAAATCCTATATGCCATCATAAACACAGACACCAGGAACTTGGCTGCAACTCCTCCTCCTCCTTCTCTTCTTCTTCTTCTTCTTCTTCTTCTTCTTCTTCTTCTTCTTCTTCTTCTTCTTCTTCTTCTTCTTCTTCTTCTTCTTCTTCTTCTCCTTCTTCTTCTTCCCTGGTTTTTCCTGCCTCTGCCGTCCCAAGTGCTGGGATTAAAGGTGTGTGCCACCACTGCCTGGCTGGATGCAACTGTTAATGGTACCAGACCCTGTGTCTATGCAGGAGGTCCTCACATAAGCCTCATGGCACATTTACCAAAAAAGTGGAAGCCCTGCATGGAGCCTCCTTCTTCTGGGTTCTACTTCTGTTTCAGAGAAGGACTCTGGGTGCAGCTGAGCAGTGGAAGTGTCCATAGCCAAGTGTGCTAGTAGTGCACGCCTTTAATCCCAGTACCTGGAGGCAAAAGCAGGTGGCTCTTCATGAGTTCAAGGCCAGCCTGATCTTCAGAGTAAAACATCTGAAGTGTTCAGAAAGAACTGGCCAGCCAAAAAACATGGCTTATATCCTCTAGACTGCCAATAAGAATTGGCTAATAAAAAATTATATTATTTATTTGTTTCTGGGTTTTTATGTGTTCTTTTTGTTTTTGTTTTGTTATGTTGTGTTTTGTTTGAGACCGGGCTTCTCTGTGTACTCCTAGCTGTCCTAGTACTCACTCTGTAGACCAGGCTGGTTTTGAACTCACAGAGATGTGCTTTCCAAGTGCTGTCAATAAAGGTCGTATGTGTCAGTTATGTGTATCAAATGTATGCAGGAGCCCACGGAGGCCAGAAGAGGGCTCCAGTTCTCCTGGTTCCAGAAGGTTGGGAGTCACCCAACGTAGGTGTAGGGAGCCAAATCCAAGTCTTCTGGAAGAGTGAAAGCTTAGTCTCCAGCCCTGGCTTATAAGCTATGGTACATCCATTCAGTAGAACACTGTGTATCCCAGGCCAGGGACACAGGAGACTTTTCAGCTAGAAAGAACAATTGCCACGAAGCCAGAGAACCTGAGTTCATTTCCTGGAATCTGCTTATGGAAGGAGAGAACCAACTCACACAAGTTGTCCTCTGATCTCTGGCATGTGTACCCACAAACATATGCAAACACACTATATAGATAAATAAATGTTTTCTAAAAGGAATACTGTATCATGTTCATATACCCATCTCTGCTCACTCACCCCCTCAGAAAACGGAATTCTAGGGCTAAGAATATAACTCACTTTTCTAGTACATATCAGACCTGGATTTCATCTCCAGCATTTAAAAACAAAACAAAAGCAACAACAACAACAACAACAAGCTTTTTAACTTTTTTTTCTTTTTTTTTTTTCTTTGGATTTTTCGAGACAGGGTTTCTCTGTAATAGCCCTGGCTGTCCTGGAGCTCACTTTGTAGACCAGGCTGGCCTCGAACTCAGAAATCCACCTGCCTCTGCCTCCCGAGTGCTGGGATTAAAGGCGTGCGCCACCACGCCCGGCTACAACAAGCTTTTTAAAAGAATCTGTGTATATGTTTTTCCAAGGCCTACAAATCTCTGCAGGCATACACAAGACACTGATAACCTGAGAGGGGAGGGGGAGGGAAACTGTGGTTGGAATGTAATGTGTGAGAGAAGAATAGGAAAACAACCTGATAACCTGTGGCTGCTTCAGAGAAGGAAAGAAGGAAGAGAGATGGAGTTGTTGATCGGAATTCTACACCTGCACACATAACTGTGACAAACAGGTTAAAGTAAAAACACTCGACAAACATCAAAACTGTTTTATGAAACACTCTACACTGTGATCAAAAATGACAACACAGACACCATAAAAGGTAATGCTACCTCAGGGTCACCGACCCCAGCTTCTAGGCTAAAGGTCCCTCTTTTACAATTATTGCATAGAGTCCACTCATCCCTTAACTTGGCTTGCCTGCCTAGCAATTCCTGGTATAGTCAGTTCAGTACTCTAAAGCTGTTGACGACCTTGAAGACACAGAGAACAGCTAACAAAAATAGCTAACCCATCTGAGGAAGCAAATCTCTCTCACTCTCACGCCCTCACAGTCTGGAGAGCTGCTGTCATTCCTAAAGGGTGAGGAGTTGAGAAAGGCTGAGGAGTTGAGAAAGGCCCACACAACAACCACACAACAACCACCCAACAGCCACAGGCTGGAAGACCTCACAATGAAAGTGCCCATGGCTAGAGGAAGGTTCTTTGGCTGAGTTCAGAGCCTGCTCACCACAGCCATTTAACACCTGCTGACCTAGCTCCCTGTTCCTGTCAGCAGAATTCCTTAGGATGCTGTCAGCAATCATGGACAGACCAGGCAACAGAAAGTGGTTCTCACAGTGAGGAGATTCATTATGTCACAGAATGTTATGTCTCTGTCGGGGAGAGACCCTCAGAACTGCTGAACTGTGACAGACAGACAGACAGACAGACAGACAGACAGACAGACAGACACCTGGCTTACTCTGACTTTATTTGGATTTTTCCCTCCTAGTGACAAGATGACCCCTGCAGTGCCTAAGACCATGAGGTCACTGAAGGCAGGAGGCCTCCCTGCTTCTCACTTGTCCTCTTCCATTCTGACTTTAAGCTGGAGAAAAGTGCATCTGCTAGCTAGATTTGTGTTACATGCCCACATCTCAGGTCCATCCCTGAAGAGGGCTAAGGACTCTCATTTTTGACCAGCTCATAGTTCATTCTTAGTGCCCGAGGAAGAGGGCTCCCTCCTTTCCCCTCCCCTCCTGTCCCTTTCTCCCTCCCTTCTCCTCCCCTACCCTTCCGTTCCTTTGTCCCCTCCTCTTCTCCCACTCTGTCTGACAAGGTTTTGCTATGTATCTGAGGCTGGTGTTGAACTCTCGATCATCCTGGCTCTGCCTCCTGAGTGTTAGGATTATAGGTGTGCACCATCATGCCCAGCTCACCTATTTCTTGTTTATCTGGAAGTCAGTTTTAACTGAATACTCTGCATGTTTTCCCTCCTTGCTGTATTGGGATCAAACCCTAGGCTTTGTTCATTCTAAGCAAGCCCTCCACAACTGAGCTATACCCCCACCCCTGTATCCTACATTTTAATTGCTAGATGTGGCAACCCCACTGGGAGACATGCCCAACCTTTCTGAAAGTGTTGTCGGCCCACACTTGACAACCACACTTCTGCCGGCAAGATTGTGGAGCCAAATAGCAATCAATGTGGTCGGCCCCGCTGCCTCACCAGACTGCCTAAACCATCAGTCAAGAAAGCTTTGGCTGGGATGGCCGGGTGGCTCGGTGGGTCACAGCGCTATCCACTAGGATTGACAACCTGTGTTTGATGCCCAGGACCCACAGGTGGAAGAAGAGAATGGAGTCCTCCAAGTTGTCCTCTGACCTACACACATGTGTTATGGCATGTGCACATGCACCCAAATACACACATGTACACACAGAGCAAATGCGCAAATGTAATTTTAAAAAGGGAAAGCTCTGGCCTACAGAGCCCAGACTTTTCATAAATGTTGAGGTGATGGGGGTGGGGAGGGAATGGAGGCGAGAGACTTATAGACGCTAGGTATTGAGAGATCCAGAGATCCAAAATCACAAACTCTGTAGCCCAGGCTAGCCTGGAATTCCATATGTAGATAAGGTTGGCCTCAAACTCTCAGCAGATTCCTCCTACCTCCCCAAGAGCTGGGATCCCACACTGGAGCTGTGACTTTTAGTCAAGATCACAGTTTTCTAACACAGGATCAAACCCAAATTCTCAGGGCCAGCTGGTGACAATGTACAGTGACAGAGCTTTTAAAAATGAGCTGTGCGCAGGGCCCAGTACACTGCAGCTGTCACTTGTGTGGTCTGAAGCTTTGCCACTCACTGTCCTTTGGCTTTGGCACAGCTGCAGAGAGTGGGGTACAGGCCACCTTGGAGACTGTGTGAACATCTCTGTAGAAGACTTAACTGAGTATCCTGGTCTCTTCCAAGCCCACTCAGGATAGATCAATGTGCCAAAGAAAAATGGAGAGAGTGGAGATTTTCTGTGGGAGCTGGTGCTGTTTCAAGATTATTTTTATGCTTTTCTCTATGGAGATAATTATATCTCTGGGTTTTGATTATAGACTGTGAATACTGAGTTCTTGGTGCCACTCATGGACAGATGCAAACCCACAGCTCCTGTGCCCAGCCTCTAGCTTTTCCATGGTAGTGACTAGTCCACAGGGGCGCAGTCCTGGGAGGAGCAGGGGAAAGCCACTTGTTTGTCAGGCCCCATGAACTCTGGGCCACCGCCCAATCAGCACTGGGAATTCTGGCTGCCAGGTGGGAAACCACATGACAACTCTACTTTAAAAACGTGTCCTTGGGGACAGAAAAGCATCTAATAGTAAACACCTTTATTTTTTGAGACAGGCCCAGTAATCTGTGTCCATAGATAATCCTTTCTTTCTTTCTTTCTTTCTTTCTTTCTTTCTTTCTTTCTCTCTCTCTCTCTTTTTCTCTCATTCTTTCTTTCTTTTTTTCCTTTTAAAAAGATTTATTTACTTTTTAAAGTACACTATATCTGTCTTTAGACACACCAGAAAAGGACATTGGATCCTATTACAAATAGCTGTGAGCCACCATATGGTTGCTGGGAATTGAACCAAGGACTTCTAGAAGAGCAGTCAGTACTCTTAAACACTGAACCATCTCTCCAGTCCCAACCCCTTTATGTTTATTTAAGAGAAATAACATCTGTCTTCTAAGCTGGATTTCCAATGGAGACTAAAGTATAGCTGAATGAGAAAAATGAGGTGGTCCATACCTGGCGACCCAGGATGTGGAAGACAGAGGCCTAAAGACCAGGAACTCAAGGCCATCCAGGGATGCATGAGACTATTTCAAAACAAAACAAAAAAGAGGATTTGGGCAGCACAAACTGGACTCACTGGGTTATTGCATGATCACACTGTGAACCCTGAGATTATGTTATTTACTGAAAAAAGGTTGTTTCTAGTTGTGGTGTGGTCAGCCTTAGAACACACCTTTAATTCCTCTGGACGGAATACAGACACACCATTAATCCAAACAATGAAGATAAAGTTAGTTTGCAGAAGGAGGCACCCATGTTTGAAAGTGATGTCTAATTGAGTGACAGATAAAGTGATGAATCAGAGATTTGACAGAATAGGATATGCCCAACTGTCATGAGAACAAAGAAAAAAGGGAAACTATTTAAGAGAGTGCAGAGAGAAAAAGAGATGGAGACTGTTTAACCGGGACAGTTATAGAGAGACAGGTTGCAGAGAGAAAACAAGCTAGACACAGGTGAAGACAGAATGATCCAGACAATGAGAAGGAGCCAGAAGATTAGAACAGATTGCCAGAGTTAGTTTGAGATCAAGCAGAGCAAAATGTCAGAGGCCAAGAGAGAAGCCATCAGTCATCTTGGAGAAGAGTCTGAGCCAGAACAGCTGAGTTGAACCAGACAGCTAGCGATCAGAAAGAACAAGAAATGGTAAGCTTATTCATCAGTAAGTCTCAGAGGCTAAAAATATTCCAAGCCTAGATAGATAAGATTGTACAGAGTCTAGAAACTTCTAGGACTAGGCCTAGGTTAGCAGACAGAGGCGGTAAGCCTGAGATGGCAATTATATTATGTGAATAAACGTTACATTTACAGTGGGTTAGTTAAAAAACAAACCCACAAAGATAAGAGGGGTGAGGTAAGGGATAGATCAGGAAGGAGTGAGGGGGAAGGAGGCATAAATGATCAAGACACCTTGTATGTATGTATGAAATTATCAAAGAACCAATAACAATGGTATTTTTTTAAACCAGAAGTGTCACGTGTTCTAATAGCACTATATATTCATTGTGGTGGTTTAAATAGGTACACCTCCCACAGATTCATGTGTTTGAATGCTTGGCCAAAAGAAGTGGCATCATTAGGAGGTGTGGCCTATTGGAGAAAGTGTGTCTTATATCTGCACAAGCTACATACACCCAGTGTGGAACCCAGTCTCCTGTCTGCCTTCTGATCAAGATGTAGAACTCTCAGTTCTTTCTCCAGCACTGTATCTGCCTGCACAGTGCCCTGCTTCCCACCACGATGATAATGGACTAAACCTCTGAGACTGTAAGCCAGCCCCAAATAAATGTCATTTATAAGAGTTGTCTTGGAGCCGGCCCAGTAGTGGTGCTCGCCTTTAGTCCCAGCACTTGGGAGACAGAGGCAGGTGGATTTCTGAGTTCAAGGCCAGCCTAATCTACAAAGTGAGCTCCAGGACAGCCAGAGCTATACAGAGAAACCCTGTCTCAAAAAAAAAAAAAAAAAAAAAAAAGAGTTGTCTTGGGCAAGATATCTCTTCACAGCAATAAACCCCTAACTAAGACATATATATTCTGAGATATCCACCAGAGAAGACTACTGAGACTCGGGTTTAAGCCAATAGAAAGTCTTTATTACCCAGTCACCAACTATATCGGTGTAGCATTGACCTTTCTCAGGGTGAGCTTTTAAGCACAAAAACCATATTCTGAGCTGACATATTTCAGTTAACAAAAAGAGTATAGCAGAAGTAGATCTATAGAAGCTAAAGGTCAAGGTTAGTACATTTAGAGATTTTTCTGAGAACTATGGACTTTGATAGATTAGGGCTTTCTTTTTGTTTTGGCAGGAGTTACTATCTACGTGATGAGTTTTAAGGCCTGGATGGCCTGCAGGCAACACAGGTTGGGTACCCGGCACCCACACCAGGACCCTCACAACGGCCTGTAACTCCTGTTCCAGGGGATCCACCACTTTCTCTCACCTCTGAAGATACCTGTGTATGTGTGGTGCACACAGAGACATACACATACACACAATTTTTAAAAAACTTTTTCAATAATCTGAAAGTTTGACAGCATGATTTATGGGAAAACAGGTATTACATATTATTATGAGATTAATATAGAAACACGTCTGAGATGTATTTAGGTAATAAGAACTACAAAATAGTGTGTGTAACAAGGCCCCAGACCTAGCACAACTGACTTCATGATGGAAAAACCATCTAGGGCCTTAAAACTCACCCTGAGAAAGGTCAATGCTGAATTCCATCTGATTCTGATAGAGAGCAGGCTTCACTGACTGGCCTGTTATTATGAGATTTGTTGGGTAGGGTCCTCCCACCCAGTTAGAAATATGAGTCATCCACAGTAGTGCTACTCCAGGGCTCCAGGGACATACATTTGTCTTGTGGTCTCAAGCAATGAATAAATTTATATATTTATTAAGAGAGGAGGATGATTCATAGACTAATAAAAAACCTCTAACAACAGAGGCTGCTGGAGGGCAAATCAGATAGCATGACCTTTAAAACTCCAGAGGGAAAAAAAAAGAAGTAGCAATATGGAATAGAGAGCCTGTGCTCACACCATGCCCATCGAAGCCCAGGCTAGCCCCTTTCAAGCCTTCAGTGACTCAGGGAAGAGAGGATGGTGATGTATTATTACTAGGAGAAATGAGTGCTGGGGAGGAAAGACTTTTTTTTTACTCGTTCCGGTCAACCCTGCCTGCTAATGAAAGGATCCCCCTCGGGAGACCTCCACTCAAGTCACGGGATATTGGCGAACCCCCCAAGAACTCACAGAATACCAGGCTTGATGCAAATCACATGAGGCTTTATTCGGGAAAGCCAGAGCTCTGGGGACGACTCGTATCCCAGAAGTGGATAGAGGAGTTGACCCCGAAGGAAAAGAGGACCCAGTTTTTATGGTCCCTCAAGGGGGAGAGAAGGAGGAGGAGGGAGGAGGGGATTTCTCTGATCTGACAATATCCATTCTTTCTACAGAAGAAATGGGTACACAGAAGATTTTCATGCTCAGGTACACAGGTGCAAAGTGAAATTCTTACCACAAACACTTGGCAGTGAATTGCATCTCAATGGTAGTTGGTTGGGTGTTTGAGAACCGTCACCCAACATCGTCAACCGTTTGTGTACGTAAGTCTTTTGTCATCACCCCGTTCATGTGTCTAAGTTCTTTACAAGTCTGATAATACAAATCGATACATTTCCGAAAGATGATTATTACTTTAGAGAAAGGGTCAAAGCCCCAGAAACTCTGGACAATGTTTTTCTCAGGATCTTTCACTCCGGTCGGTCCCACTTGCTCAGTTCCTGCTCTCTCCAGTCTAAGGATTCATTTATTATTATTCATAAGTACGCTGTAGTTGACTTGGGACGCACCAGAGGAGGGCGTCAGATCTTATTACGGGTGGTTGTAAGCCACCATGTGGTTGCTGGGATTTGAACTCATTACCTTCGGAAGAGCAGTAGGGTGCTCTTACCCGCTGAGCCATAGCCCCCGAGAAAGACCTTTTAGTGTGCTAACTATGCACCACTTTGTTCGTGTTTTGCTTTGTTTGCTCAGCCTCCTGCCTCTACCTCCCAATATAATGGCAGGCTCACACCACCATTCCGAGGAAGCATTTTTAAGTATTGTAGAAATTTATTTTTCATTCCCTTTGGCTCTGTCTCTCTCTCTCTATTTTAAAGATTTATTTACTTTATGTATATGAGTACACTGTAGCTGTACAGATAGTTGTGAGCCATCACGTGGTTGCTGGGAATTGAACTCAAGACCTCTGCTCACTCTGGCCCGCACACTCTGGCCCAAAGATTTATTTATTGTTATATGTAAGTATGCTGTAGCTATCTTCAGACACACCAGAAGAGGATGTCAAATCTCATTACAGATGGCTGTGAGCCACCATGTGGTTGCTGGGACTTGAACTCGGGACCTCTGGAAGTCAATGCTCTTAACCGCTGAGCCATCTCACCAGCCCATGGCTCTGTCTATCTAGAATCACTTGCATAGGGGAGCTGGAGAGACACTCAACAATTAAAAGCAATGGATGCTCTTCTAGAGAAATTCCCAGCACCCATCTGTCTGTAATCCAGCTCCATGTGATCTTACACCCTCACACAGACATACAAGCAGGCAAAACACCAATGCACTTAAAATAAAATGCTTTTTTAAAAAAAGAAATCACGCCGGGCGTGGTGGCGCACGCCTTTAATCCCAGCACTCGGGAGGCAGAGGCAGGCGGATTTCTGAGTTCGAGGCCAGCCTGGTCTACAAAGTGAGTTCCAGGACAGCCAGGGCTACACAGAGAAACCCTGTCTTGAAAAACCAAAAAAAAAAAAAAAAAAAAAAAAAGAAATCACTTGCATGAATTGTTCAGCTTAGTTTTTTTTTTCCTTTAGAGTTAGGGTTTTTTGTTTGGTTTGTTTGTTTGTTTGTTTGCTTGCTTGCTGTGAGACTGGGTTTCTCTATGTGGTCCTGACTGTCCTGGAACTCACTATGCCAACCAGATTGGTCTTGAACTCAGAAATCGATATGCCCTCTGCCTCCCAAGTGCTGGGACTAAAGGCTTGTGCTACCATGCCTGGTCTTAAGTCATTCAAAACAGGCCTCAGGGGTCTCTTAGATCAAGACAACACACCAGAAATGAAAACACAGTCATTTTAAAAGTCATGGATGGAAGCTGAAGGGCAGCTGGGGGAGAACAGGGAATGAGGCAGCCCAGGCAGTAGCACACAGGACAGAAGAGCTTGCAAGGGGAATTCTTCTCCATTTCCCCATAAACACAGGGTCTCTCTATGTGATGCTGGCTTGCCGGGGACTTACTTCTATAGACCCCGGCTGGTTTTGAACTCACAGAGATCCACCTGACTCTGCTACCTGAGGGCACCACCATGCCTAGCTCCTCCATGGCTTGTGGTTGCTGAGCTGACACAATGTAACAGTGGAGCAGATCCTGCTCCATCTTCAAGAGGATCCTTGGGACCAGGCAAGGGCATGTCTTCCGAGATTATAGCCTTTGTCCCAGACTTCCAGGACAGGAAGACTTCCATACCACACACTTCATATTCACACGCAGGACCATAAAGAAGCAAGTCCCATACAATCTTAATTCTGGGGATCAGTCACCAGTGTCAATGGGGTTCTGGGAGCCTTTGAGAAGCTTGGCAGATCTCACATTTTGCATTTATTTTTAATTAAAATTTTGTTTGTTTGTTTGTTTGTTTGTTTGAGGCAAGGTTCCTGACTGTCCTGTAAGTCTCTCTGTAGACCAGGCTGGCCTTGAAGTCAAAGACCTACTTGCCTCTACCTCCCAAGTGCTGGGACTTTTAGTGTGTGCCACCACTAAGCTTGACTAATTAAAATTTTACTTTTACTTTTATTCTATGTGGATGGGTGTTTTGCCTACATGTATGTCTGTGCAGTAGCACATGTGTGTCTGGTGCCTATGGAGACCGGAAGAGGTCATCAGGTCCCCTGGAACTAGAATTATAGATAGTTGTGGGCTACCATGTGGGTGATGGGAATTGAACCAGGATCCTCTGGAAAAGTAGCCAGATTTCTTTATCACTGGGCCATTTTTCCAGCGTTTCCCCCCCCCCCATACACCTAGAGCAATAAAAGCAAGCCATCTAAAGTGAGGTGAGAAAAACATCTATCCATTTTGCCTTGTCCATTGTCTCTAACACAACCCAAGGACTGCCGTAACCAGGGCTCTATTTATTCCTTCAGGGAATTATAATAAAACGGTTTGACTCTGAGTGTAGATAAAAATAGATTTTAAAGTAAGCAGTTTTTCCGTTTGTCTTCTGCTTTATTTGGACACAGATTGGAATGGCAAATTTGGAGAGGTGTAGTTAACTGGGTGAAGAAAATGACATACTATCCTCTCTCCCAGCCTCTAAAATAATCTTACAATATGAATTTCCTTGCAAGCTACCCAAGTTGGCTGGGACAATCTCCACAGACATGCTCACACCCTGGTTAAAGAATCAACCTTTGGGAAAAAAGACATTAAACCCACGCAGTGGTGGCCATAGCAACAGCAAGGTGCCTGTTGTGTTAGACATTCTCAGTAACCTCACCAACCTAAAGTGTGAAGACTTGAGAAAAGAAGCCGTTTCTGGGGGCTGGTGAGATGGCTCAGCGGGTAAGAGCACCCGACTGCTCTTCCGAAGGTGATAAGTTCAAATCCCAGCATCCACATGGTGGCTCACAACCATCCGTAACGAGATCTGGTACCCTCTTCTGGAGTGTCTGAAGACAGCTACAGTGTACTTACATATAATAAATAAAATAAATCTTTAAAAAAAAAAAAAAAAAAAAAAAAAAGAAGCCGTTTCTGGGCTGAGCATAGTGGCACTCACCCTTAATCCCAGTTCTAGGGAGGCAGAGGCAGTCTCTGTGAGTTTGAGACCAGCCTGGTCTATACAGTGAGTTCCAAGACAGCTAGAGCTATATAGTAAGACACTGTCTTGAAAAAAATGCCATTTTTATTTATGTATCTTCATAGGTGAGAGGGGAAAGTGTCCAGCCACACAGTGTACATCCAGACTGGCACTCCTCTATATTCTTCATGCCAGAAATCACATCCATGATGCTTTGCTCTCAGAGGCACAGGTTTGTTTCTGTAACCATGCCAACCCAACTCAGACCTAGAGCTGCTTGGATCAACATCTTCACTACAGCCAAGAAGGGTCTCACTATGTGACTCGGGCTGTCCTGGAACTGACTTTGTAAACCAAAGGTGTCTTTGAACTCATGGAGATTCTCCTGCCTCTGCCTCCTGAGTGCAAGGGTTTGAAGGTGTATGATACCACACCCTGTATATTTTCCTATTTAAAAGGAAAGTACTAGTGAATTTAAAAAGAAGAAGTGTTATTCGATATAATATTGGTTCAGGGAAACAGTCAGATGTCATAGAATGTCAACACAGCTGTTGTTGAACTTAGTCTCATTGGAAACATAAAAACATAACTAGTTTTTAATCAACGTATACATTTACTTACTTATAATTTATTGTCTGAGTGTGTGCAAGCACGATGTGTGTACAATGGTAGCACATTCAAGCTCTAACATACATGTGGAGCTCAGAGGACAACTTCATCTTTATGAGGGGCTCTGGGATTTTGCAGCAAGTTCCTCTACCTGCGAGGCCAGCTCATTGCCCCTATTTATTTATTTTGGAGGCCAGGTTTCACGTAGCCTACATGGCATTGAGCTTACTGTACAGCCAAGATAACCTTTTGATCCTCCTGCCTCTACCTTCTGAGTGCTGGTCTTATAGGTGTGTGCTGTTATATCTCGTTGATGTGGTACTGGAGAATCAAATCCAGGGCTTCACCTACAGCAGGCAAACGGTTTACCAACTGAGCTACATCCCAAACCCTGTTGATCTACTTATTTTGAGGCAGTGTCTTACTACTTAACATAGGCAGACCCTGAGCTCACCACCCTTCTGCCTCACATTCCCCAGTGCTATGATTACCATCATACCCATCATGCTAGAATCTTGAAGGAGTACAATAAGAACTGATTCTGAGAGCAAGACATGCTGGTAACATGAGCCAAGTGCCTCTGCTGGGATAAACTCTAATCACCACCTGGAGAGTGTGGGAGGCCTGATTTTCTCCTCCAGCCTTGTGGTTTCCTGTAGCTCCCTCTATTGGTGAAGCCTAATTGGTGCACAATTGTTAAATCTGAAACCTCCAGTGGGCTGCGGAACTAGAATCAATAACTCTTTCCAAGCAACAACAAAGGGATTTGCAGAATCTCATGACCCCAGGAAACCAGAAAACCAGGAAACTAACAGTCTCCAGACTGGGACTTTCCCAAGTCTCTTTTCTGTTGCTGAGATAGGACACCCTGATGAAAAGAAACTTGGGGTGGGGGTGGGGTGGTTACTTCATCCTACAATTTCAGATTGCAATCCACTGTTACGAAGAAGTCAGTCTTCAAATATCAAATCACATCACACTCGCTGCCAAGAACAGAGAGAAATTAATGTGCAATGCTCACTTGCCTGCTCGCTTGTACTCAGGTGGATTTCTACCTAGGGAATAGCACTTCCCACAGTGGGCTGATGGTTCCTATGTCAAACAGCTTGAGACAATATTATGTACATGCCTTTAATTCTAGAACTTAAGGGAAGAGGCAGGCAGATCTCTGTGAATTTGAGGCCAGCCTGGTCTATATATTGATTCCCAGGCCATCCAAGGCTACACAATAAAACAGTCTCAAAATAAACACAGGCTGTTCCCTATAAACATGCCTAGTGGCCAAGCCAAAATAGACAGTCCCTCACTAAGACTGTCTTTTTAGGGCTGGTGAGATGGCTCAGTGGGTAAGAGCACCTGACTGCTCTTCCGAAGGTGATAAGTTCAAATCCCAGCATCCACATGGTGGCTCACAACCATCCGTAACAAGATCTGGCGCCCTCTTCTGGAGTGTCTGAAGACAGCTACAGTGTACTTACATATAATAAATAAAATAAATCTCAAAAAAAAAAAAGACTGTCTTTTTAGGTGACTGTGAAGTAACCATCACAGGGATGTTACAAATTATGCCATCAGCAACATTGTTGTAGACATTTTAAAATAACTTGTGAAATCACTTTTGAGTATACTTACTGAGTTTAGAAGATACAAGTGTGCAGGTTAGTTTTATGTCAACTTGACACAAGCTATAGTCATCTAAGAGGAGGGAGCCTTGATTGAAAAAAAATGCCTCGGTAAGATCATGATATAGCCAATCAATACTGTAGAGCATTTTTAAAATTAGTGATTTATGTGGAGAGGGTCAACCCATAATAGATGGTGCCATCCCTGGGCTGGTGGTCCTGGATTCTATAAGAAAGCAGGTTGAGCAAGCCAGGAGGAACAAGCCAGGAAGCAGCACCCCTCTATGGTCCCTGCATCAGCTCCTGACTCTAGGTTCCTGCCTTCAGGTTCCTGCTCTGTTTGAGCTCCTGATCTCACTTCTCTCTCTCTTTTTTAAAGATTTATTTTATTTATTATATGTAAGTACACTGTAGCTGTCTTCAGACACTCTAGATGGTTGTGAACCACCATATGGATGCTGGGATTTGAACTTATCACCTTCGGAAGAGCAGTTGGGTGCTCTTACCCGCTGAGCCATCTCACCAGCCCCCTCACTTCTTTTGATAAAAGACTACTTGTGTAGTGGCTATTCCTGGTTGTCAACTTGACTATATGTGGAATAAATTATAAACCAGAATTGGAGGGTACATCTGTAATCTAGATCTTGAGGTTGGAAGACACAAGTCTCTGATCTGGATCTTGACGTGAAGATCTTGAAGCACAGTGGCTATGAAAAGCTTAGGCCCAGGCAAGGTTGTCCTAGGTGACTAAGGCAAGGAGATCTTTGAGTTCAAGGTCAGCCTGAGACAAAGCAAGTCCCAGATCCAGGCATGGTGGTGAACCTTTAATCTGGAGGCCTACATAAAGACATTGGAAGAAGGAAGACTCACTCTTCAACTCTTTGCACATACATGCCAGCACATCTGTTGTGTCATCCTACTTCTACAGAAGACCAAATGAAACAACTAGCCTCAAGGGACTGAACAACTACTAGATTCTTGGACTTCCCATCCACAGCTGCCCATTGTTGGGTTAGTTGGACTACAGACTATAAGTCATAACAATAAATTCCCTTAATATATAAATTCCATAAGTTCTGTGACTCTAGAGAACCCTGACTAGGGGCTGGAGAATTGGCTCAGTGGGTAAGAGCATTGATTGTTCTTCCATAGGTTCTGATTTTAATCCCAGCAACCACATGGTGGCTCACAACCATCTGTAATGTGATCTAATGCCCCCTTCTTGTGTGTACAAATACAGCTACAATGTGTGTGTGTATCATATATAATATTTACTTTATTACATATATATGTAATTATAGATAGATAGATAGATAAATAGATAGATTGATAGATTGATAGATAGAATAAATCTTAAATTAAAAAGAGAGAGAGAGAGAGAGAGAGAGAGAGAGAGAGAGACCCCTGACTAATACAACTTGTTCTATGGAACTGTGAGTGAAATAAACCCTTTCCTTCCCAAGTTGCTTTTGGTCATGGTGTTTCATTATATCAATGGTACCGCTAATCAAGACACAGATATTAGCAATTCTGGTGGGTATGTGCTGTTATCTGGTGATTTCTATCTGCATTTTCTAGATGCTAATAAAATTAAGATTATTTATCTCTCTCAGAAAGATTTGCCTGCTTCTGCCTCTCTAGTGCTGGGATTAAAGGCAGCACCATGCCTAATGAACTGTCTTATATTTTTTGAGACACAGTATTATGTAGCCTAGGCTGGCCTCAAACTCAATCTGTAGTCAAGGATGACCTTGAACTCCTTATCGTCCCAAGTGCTGAGATTGCAGGTGTTCACCACCACTCTTATCTAAAATTAGGCATTATTTGCCATTGGATAGTTTTTTTTTTTATAAAGTACTTAATTGATTAAGTTTCTATTTCATTTATTCTGTGGGGTTTTCTTTCTTTGTGCGAATGGGTGTTTTTAAAGTTTTAGGTTGGTTTTTTTTTTTTTTATGTACATAAGTGTTTCAAGCACATCCTTAAAGTAACAAGCCCCACTTGCTCTCATATGTACAGTTTTGGGCCTTGCAGTGTTGTGGATTTAACCCAGGACATCACGTGAGCTACATCTCCAGCCCTTGGTCCTTAAATGTTTGTGCATACATGAGTGGGCGTGTCTTAAACTCAGTGGAGTGATTTGGCCTCAGTTTTTTTTTGCTATATCTAGCTAAAGTTACTCTTAAAATTCTTGTTGTGTGTGTGTGGGTAGGTGTGTGGGGGTGTGTGGGGGGGTGGGTGTGGGGAGGTGGGTGTAGGTGTGGGTATGGCAGTATATGCCCATTGAAGCCAGAGGGATTGGATGGATCTTTTGGAGCTGGAGTTACAACTGGTCATGCATCTCCCGAAGGGGTGCTAGGATTATGGTATACAGCATGCATCACCACCACTGGGTTTTGCTACTTAATTTTTGTATTACTTAGATAATTTGAATGATGCATTGTTTTCTTTTTCTTGATGCTGGGGATAAAGCTAGGGCTTCGTGCATGCTACATAAGGGCTCTACCACTACACTAATTTTCCTCTTCCCTTGAGACAGTGTTTCATTCAGCTGTACTCACCTTGCTTCTTGCTCCAGGCAGACCTGCCTGGCTGGCTCCCTCCTGGCAGAGACTCAGGTAGAGTCTCTCATGGTTGGTGCATGCCCCATCTACATACCTTCAGCCCCACACACCATCTCTACCCTGCCTTGCATGTTCCCAGTATGCCCCCCAAGGTCACTGATCTATTTCCAGGGGGAAGGAATGGGATAAAGCAGTACAGCAGAGACACAGGAGGCAGCTGAAGATCATGCACTGAGGTGCAGCCCTACCTACGCTCTTCTGGAAGTGTGGATGCCTAAAGCCCTTGCTAGTCAGCCAGGATAGGCAAATTGTTGAACTTCAGGTTCAATGAGTGACTTTGTCTCCTGAAGCTCAGCACTTAAGGGTTCTGTTCTTCCAAAGGAACCAGGTTCTATTCCCAGCACCCACATGGAAGCTCACAACAGTCTGTAACTCCAGTTCCAAAATACCCAATGGTTCTCTGACCTCTGCAGACACTGAACACACATGTGCTGCTCTGACCTCTGACCACTGCAGACACTGGACACACATGTACTGCTCTGACCTCTGACCACTGCAGACACTGGACACACATGTGCTGCTCTGACCTCTGACCACTGCAGACACTGGACACACATGTGCTGCTCTGACCTCTGACCACTGCAGACACTGGACACACATGTACTGCTCTGACCTCTGACCACTGCAGACACTGGACACACATGTGCTGCTCTGACCTCTGACCACTGCAGACACTGGACACACAGGTTGCACAGATACACATGGGAGAAAACACGTAAAATTAAAATATAATAAATCAGATGCAGAATACCTGAGACATCTGATATCAATGTCTTGCCTTCACATGCATGTTGGTAATATGTGGTCGCACTCTCATGTACATGCTCATATACACACTAATATGCACACCTACACCACCCTGAGAAACATTCACATAGATGTAAAAAATTGAAAGCATGAATTAACCTGAGCACGGTGACTAAGAAGAGGGCTTAAGGAGGAAGATCCAGAGTTTAAGGCCATCTTTGGCTACATAGTGATTTGAAGGCCAGCCTGGGCTACTTGAGACTCACATCTTAGTAAAACATAAAAATAAAGAGAGAGAGAGCTAAAGAGTTAGCACACCCTGTAAAACACTTGCATTACAAATGTAAAGACCTGAGTTCAACCCCCCAGAACCCATGTAATAAAGGCCAACTGCATGGTGGTACATGCCTGTAAATCCAATGCTAGAGAGGGAGAGACAGAGCTTGGGGGGCAGCCGGTATAGCCTGTTTAGTGAGCTTCAGGCGAATGAGAGATCCTGTGGTGGATGGTATTACTGAGGATCAAGTCAAAGAGTGTCCTCTGACCTTAACATCCATCGGCACACCACACACACACACACACACACACACACACACACACATCATTAATTTTAAGAGTAACTTTAGCTAGATTTGGTAATAGATGAAGCCATAGGCCTCTGCTGAATTCAAGGCTAACAACCTTAAGAGGTTAGTCAGGGAATACCTGTCTCAACAACAACCAAAAAGATTGCTGGTGAGCTGGCACAGGGGGTAAAGGCTCTTGCCACCAAGCTCCCCTGAGTTCAATCTCCGGATCCAATCTGGTGGAAGGAGAACTAACTCTCACAAGTTGACCTCTGACCTCCAGGTATGTGCCATGGCATGCACAAACACAAATGTAAACAATATAAATAAAGGAAGAGAAGAAACAGATGGGAGGGAAGAGAGAATGGGGTCTATGGCATTTTGAATTCTTATATTATGAAAATAGTTTTGGCCATTTAGATTGCCCAGGATTCCCAGAAACACTCGGCATAGCTATGATGTTTTTGAATTATGTTTGGGCAGAGTAGGGATCAGAAATGTTCTAGGTCATCTAGATAACCAGTATCTAGGACTTTCAGCATCTGTCTCAGCTCTGATACCTCCATGTGAGAAGAGCAACAGAAATAATGTCAGTAAGTGTACAGGGCTATCCCAATAAAACTTTATTCATACAAACAAGTAAAGGTTGGATTTGGTCTACTGGCCCTGATTTGCCCACCCTTGATCTAGAATTGAATAAGCTTCCAGGGCTAGTATTACGAAAGGGAGAGGTTGACATTATCTAATTCATCCTAGCCATGTTCTTCCCAGGAGGAAAAGGGATTATTTCTTAGAAAACATCTTGATCTTCTTATTCTTCGTTAGAGTCCACATTGCTGTGACCTAATTTTGGACAGAAACAATGTCAAGTAGGAAAGATTTATTTTGATCCAAAGTCTCAGAGACAGTCCATGGCTTCTTGGTATCATGGTTTTGTGCAAAACATCATGGTATCAGGAGTTTGTGGAAGGGACGGCTCTTTTTCTCATGCCATGGTCATGTCATGTCAGGGGTACGGCAGTGACATGGAGGGAGTCAGGGACAATACACGGCCCCAAACACACAGCCCCAGCCTGTCCACAATTCCACCACCACCCACTAGCCTAATTTTGTTTTTGAGATAGTGTCTCACTGGTTGGCCTGGCTGGTCTCCAACTCACAAAGATCCTCCTGACTCTGTCTCCTGAATACTAGGATTAAAGGCATGCACCACCATGCCCAGCTTATCCATCCATGGACTAAGCCATTCAGGAGATAAAAGTCCTCACAGACAAAGCCAGAGGCCCACTTTACTAACCCCCTCTTCATCTCTCAGTCCAAAGAAGTTGACAGCCAAGGTTAGCCATCAGAGGAAGGCAACAGGGAAATCTCCCTCTCCACTCTACCTGCACCTCACCCTGAGAGGGACGGGAAGAAAACTGGACTAGGGTCACAGGGGCCACCCCTCTGACTCCGGGACCAGGGCACACACACACCACTGGCTGTCTGTGCTCCTTAACTTTTGCATACTCTTCCCTATATATGCTTGTGCCTAGGGAACAATAGCTATTGTTGGAGACAGATTTCAGCTCCTTCTACTGCCTCCAACCGCTCTTATCCACTATGGCCCCACCACAGGTGAGCATAGAACTCCCAGTCGACAGCAGATGCTCTTCTTCCTCTGCTGTAGAAACAAAGGGATTCATTCCTGGTTCAGCTTGGCTTAGAGACCCCAGTCTCCAGCATGGTGTTTCTCATGGAAGCCTTGTGCTGGTCAGGGAGGATGAAGCCCCAGTCATGCCCCTAGGTGTTCCTTTGGTCCCCTCCCCATAGCCAGCCCCTCTGCCTCCTCAGGCCAGGTGACTGTCCTAGTCAGTGGGAAAAACAGATTCTCTGGGAACAGACTTCCAAATTTGTCCTAATTGGGCAGAGTGGTATAGGCCTGTGAGCCCATAATCCTTGCTGAGGCAGAAGGATTTCAAGTTCAAAGCCAGCCTGGGCTACACAGTGAGCCATGTCAAGAAAACAAAACAAACAAAAAAACAAACAAACAAACAAAACAAAACACTCTTCCTGGTGGGACTTGTTCTTTACCTGACTGTCTGCCAACTTCATCCTCCTTTCCCTCCTCAGATTCTCCACCAGAGTGGTGTTATGTGGTCAGCCATGAAGGGTTTGTGGAAGGAGGCAAAAGCTTGAGTCTGGACAGGGTGGACCCTTCAAGCTCCAGATCAAACTCTCCTCAATTACTGGGAGATGCTTTAAGCTATGAGCAGACTCCCAGCAGGTACCCAAAGGCAGTCCCCAGCCTGCCCAGACACAGATCTTATGCCACTGACTGGGAAGAAATCATGCCTGCTCCTTTTTACCACCCACCATCTCAACCAGGGAGATGCTGCCATTTGGTTTTAAAAATAGAACACCCAGACTGGGCTTTTATGGTCTTGTTAGGAACATAGCTCCTGCTCTCCCACACCTGGTTGCTGCCCCTGCTTGTCCCTGTCCAGCTGCTGGATCAGCTCTGTACAAGTTCTCAGGGTCCCCTAGGAGAAATGTGGGACCAGGCAGATTTATGGGTTTGGCCTTTGCTGAGGCTGTTTGCCATGGCTCCAAGCCACAGTCCAGCTGCTCTCCCACAGCCCATGCAGCTGAGGCTGGGACGTTCTGTCTTCTATCTCCACCCCAGCTTGCTGAGTCACCCCATCAATCCCCCTTTCCTGAATGCCTTAGGGGGTCATCCCTATGGAGGAGCAGGCCCAGTCCCTCCCAGCCTGTCAGAACCTCCACTCAACTCATGAGCACCCTGCTGGGACTCTAGTTGGCCTCAGTGGCTGAAATTTGAGAGGCAGGCAGTTCCTGCTATGTTCAGACCCTGGGGACCAACTGAAACTATACCTGACTTGCAAAGCCCACCTTAGTGTATGCTTGGTCTCCAGTTATTTCTTCAGAGTCAAGGACAAATGCCACTAAAGCTCTAGAAAACTTCTGACACCTTGTACCAGGAATTGGAGCAAGCCTGGGATGTCAATGCCTGTGGAGAGAAGTTGGCCTTGGGAGATGATATTTAGAAATGCACAGATTGTACCAAAACCAATAAAGCCCCCATTGCTGATAGTACAGGAATCATGCTGAAGCCCTTTGAGGTGATGTTTCTAACGAGAGAGAGAGAGAGAGAGAGAGAGAGAGAGAGAGAGAGAGAAACACTGCTTATCACACCAGGAGAGTGATGCACCTGCTTTATCTTGGGCCATCAAGGAGATAAAGCTGGGAGTATTGTTGTCCTTCACAGGCAGGGCTGTGGGCTGTGAGTGGCTGCCTCTTTGAGCAAAGGCAGAGCTGCCTGTGGGATAAAATGATCTGGCTCTAGATAGCTTGGACTAGCTAAATTTCCCTGGATTGTCAGCCATGTAAGTCTGGGGGCTTCATCTGCTGAAATGTGAAAGGCAGCAGGGGCCTGGTACAGGAAGGCGGTGACAAGGGACCACTAGAGAGACCATATTCCAGAGAGAGGGACTCTAAAGTCTTTGATGTTGGATAAACATCTCGTAGGGAAATTTCAAAAAGAAATCACACTCCATTCTTTAGCTTCCTGTCTGGCTTTGTGACCTGACCCCAAACGTGTTCATACTTACTGCTACCAAAAGCCCTTCAGGCACCCTGGTATGCCCGTGAGCACCAGGGACTACTGCTGTCCTAACCCCACACTATATTGGCAGAGCAATTTCTGTCTTTCTGCCTTCTTGTCTTGAAGAGCCCTGGGATAGGGGGATGTGTTTCCCTAACTTGACTGAACCATGTCAACCTCGGTTTCTCTGTCACTTCCTGTCACTACCGTAGACGAGCCAAAGGTGAACTCCATCCTGGGTTTCCTGGGAACTCTCTATCACTGATGTCATTACTGCTTCTTCTGCCTGCCAGAAGCCAAGCCCGAACTTGAAACTTGAGCCTGAGACAAATCCAAAGGCTGGGAGTCAAGGGGAAGACAAGTAGAGCAGGCAGAAAATCCAGGTCCTTAAGCAGAGGCACCGTCTAAGAGAATAGGATGATCATGGTGGTCATTTGTTACCAAAAGCTGGAGAGACTGGAGAAGTCAGGAGACTGTCTGCAGCTACAGAGTCTTGAGACCCCAGCTCTGCGTCCCTGCATCTTTGGCCCGTAGTGATGGCTGTGGTGGAATCGAGGCCAGAGCCTCCCAAGCCTCCTGGATAGAGACGAGATCGCATGGGCCACTTCTGAAAAGATAGAAGGTGATGATTAACACATCTATTGTGGTCCTGTGTAGATCAGAACCATTAAGATCTTAAGGTTAGCCTTCCCTGGCGTCCCCTGCTTGACATATGCCCAAGTATCACAGCCTTAAATGATCTCCCAACTGTCTGACAGAGGCATAGGCCAAGCCCACTGCAGGCAGAGAAAACTTGTTTGGGGTGGAGGGGAAGTACACAGGTGCTCTGGGTGAGGGAGTGTGAGAGATGGAGCAGGGCAGTGATGGGGGTCTTCAGCTCACGCCCTGCCAGGAGTTCAAGTTCTTCCCACCAGGAGAAAGGATGGTCTTAGGAAATGCAAGAATAGCCAGGTAGTGGCAGTGGCACATGCACACCTTTAATCCCAACACTCAGCAAGCAGAGGCAGGCAAATCTATGTGAGTTTGAGATCAGCCTGGTCTACAGATCTAGTTCTAAGACAGCCAGGGCTACACACAGAGAGAAACCCACACAGAGAAACTTTGTCTCAAATAGGAAGAAAGGAAGAAAGGAAGAAAGGAAGAAAGGAAGAAAGGAAGAAAGGAAGAAAGGAAGAAAGAAAGAAAGAAAGAAAGAAAGAAAGAAAGAAAGAAAGAAAGAAAGAAAGAAAGAAAGGGAGGGAGGGAAATGGATGGATTAATAGATTAAAAAATAGAGATAGATAGATAGACAGACAGACAGACAGATAGATGAAAAACTACAAGGATAACTGTGCTCAGAATTCATCTTCCTCTCTGTCATTCCCCACTTAGGGGTTCAGTTCCCCTCCCCTCCTGTCCTCTGCTCTGTTCTTTCAACAATATATCAATATATTTATTGTTAATCTCCTATTCGCAAGGGTTTCATTTTACATTGATCCCCATTTTACAGATAAGGACCTTGCTCTCTTACACATGGCCCTGTGCCCAGGGCTAGCTTTAGCACTTTAGACCTACCCCATTTAATCTCAGAGGTTTGCATTTTCTCTATAGTCTCTAGAGGAAAATATTTTTTTCAAGAGGAAAATATGTAAGAGAAAGAGACAATAAAAAGTATCTATCACAAAAATCAGGTTGAGGGCTAGATACGTGCTGGACTGCCCGTGAGCACCAGGGACTGGTGCTGACCAGAATGCACGAAGCACTGGGTTCAATCCCCAGCATAGAGTTAACCAAGTGTGGCAGGCAGGCCTGAATTCTGAAAGGTGAAGGAGGGAGGAACAGAGGGTCAAGGTCGTCATAGCTACATATGAGTTTGAGGCCAGTTTGGAATATGTGACATCTTGCCTTTGGGAAAAAAAAAAGTTATTCCTTTAGAAGCCTAGGTCACCTTTCCTTTATGATACAACCCAGTCCTTTGTGTTTACTTATTTTTGTTTGTTTGTTTTGTGTTGTGTCTCTGTGTATCCCTAGCTATTCTGTAACTCCCTTTGTAGACAGGGCTGGCCTTGAACTCACAGAGATCTGCCTGCCTCTGCCTCCTGAGTGCTTCCCATATGGCTTTTTTTTTTTTTTCATACTAGGACAGTCTTGCTAAATGGCTAGACCTGCCTGGAACTGGAAATCCCCCTGCCTTGGTTTCCTGTATGGTCCACCTGGCTCACAGCATACTCTTTACACAGGTCCCTGTGAGGGAGGCACTTGCTGAAGGCAGGGGAGCTGAGAGGCAGAGGTCTGCAGTCAGAAGTCCGGGCTCAAACTGCATCCAGACACTTATCCTCCCAACCAATTAATTAATTTAACTGTAATTATTAATAAATCCAAGGACCTAAAAACTACAGCATAAATTAAAAATTTCGGTTGGGGTGACCTCGGAGAATAAAAGATCCTCCGAATGATTGTAACCTAGACTTACAAGTTAAAGTAATACTTATATCTTATTGACCCACAGGTAATCCTCACAGGTAATCTTCCTTTGGCTTCTGCAGTCAAGAGGTAAGAATACTCTAAAAGTGCTCAGCTCAGCCTCTAGCTTGTCCTACTGCCCAATCACAATGGCTGTTACTACCGAATGATTATTGTTAACTTTCCTTTCATTCACGATTATTGTTAATTATCCTTTCTTCATTCATTTTGTACTCCAAAAGAGATGGCCGTCTCCTTGCTTGTTCTATCTTGCACATTCTCAAGCTGAGGTTCCAGAAAACCAGGTAAGAGTTTGGCATGGTGTGTGCTGGAAGCCCTCCTATCCAGACTGATGGCCTTCCAATCTGATGGCTTCTGCACTAATGGGCTTAGCTGTTGCTCTCCCAGACAGCAGACCTCTGCCATAACTGTAATCCAGAGACAAGTAAGGCAGGCGCTACACAATGTGGTGAAGCTGTTAGGAGACAGATGACTCTCTGGGTTCTGGGCCTGTGGGACTGTGATAGGTAACCTATTTTGGTTGAATGGGGCATGTTCCAGTGACCCAGTAGAGAACTCTACAAGGCACAGAAAAGCGAGCCATGTTCCCAGAGACAGGTGCCTGACACCACAGAGCCCCCAACTCCATAATTCTGTGACTACCAGTCAAGCAGACAATGTCCCAAGCTTCTGGCATTCTGTCGAGACTCTACCCCCACAGTTACCTGACTGTAGCCAAGTATGCTCCTTCCCACAGTTACCTGATAGCCCAGTCCACTATAAGAGGGGCTGATTGACCCCTCCTTGCTCTCTTTAAGCCTATGAGTTTCTTACTCTCTAGCCTTCCTTCTCTCTCTCTCCCTTCCCCTCTCTCTCCACGTGGGCATGGCCAGCCTCTCTCTTTCTACCTTCTCTCTTTCTCTCTTTCTTTCTACAATAAAGCTTTAAAACCATAGAGGGTCTCTGCTCATCAAGGCCCACCGTGCTTGAACGATAGGATAGGCTTTCTCCTAATGAGCTACGTCTAACCTCCAGGCCAGAAGACCATCCTGTGCTCCAGCCACGGACCACTGGACCCGACCAAGGATTCTCCCTGTCATGGGAACTAGTCAGCGCCCCCTATCCCCCTGCTCTCTCCTCCCTTCGGCTCCAGAGCTAACCAAGCTGCCCAGGACCCCCATTTGTTCTCAGCTCCTCCACGGTATCCAGTGTGGGATGCTGGAGGCTGGGAACCTGGTGCTTAGGACTGCCCTTTGTCCACCACCCGCCAAGTGGGGTCAGTGGTTTCAGACACCCACCCGGGTCCTTGTGGAAAGCATGTGGCAGTCTTCCAGGTCCACCCGTCCAGAGCACTGGAACTCTGGCGGGACGCAGGTTTTCTCCCACTCCCTCTTCCCCTCACACACACCCACGGCCCCCCCCCCCGCACTCCTCTCTTCCCCTCACACTAAGAATCTCAGTCTTTTCCTCCTCCCGCAGCAAGCACATTCCCAATGCAGCCACTCCCAGTCACCATTCCACCCCAAGAGCCAGCCTCGGTCCTCCTTCTAAGAGAACCACAAGAAAATGACCCCAATTCCCATTCTCCTCCCAAGGTTACTGACTGAGTTCCTAGGCCAGTGACCTACCTTTAGCGGGTGCAAGTAACGGAGTCCACGCACAAAGGGAGGCCAGGCAGGGCCAGGCAACTCATGGCCGAGGGTCCGAGTGAGATGGGCGATGTAGCTTGTGGCCAGCACAAGCACATCCAACTTGGATAGCTTGGTGTCAGGTGGCACTGCAGGCAGAGCAGCCTGCAGGGCCAGAAAGGCCTGACGAAGCGTCTTCACCCGAGTCCGTTCCCTTGCTGCGTTCTCGGGGCTGGCCTCACTCTGCAGAGAGGACCCATGAGTGCATCCGACCCAGATTCCCACCTAATCCTGGCTTTTTGTTATTATTGCTATTGTTAGAACAGAGTTTCATGTAGCCCGGGCTAGACCTGAAATCCATGTTTAGCCCAGGATAACCTTGAACTTGGGATCCAACTGCTTCCCCCTTCTAAGTGCTGGGATTGTGGGGACATACTACTATACCTGGTTGACCCGGACTTCCACAGGCCCATTAGTACCATGTCTTCTGCTGGAACTAATGGGCCTCACTGCGTCTAAGCTATGCCTTATAATACAAATGAAGGAGGCCTAGGCTGGAATCAGATGACTAGGTGGTAACACCTGGCTCAGAACCCCGTTTTCTATTATTGCATTATCATCTGTTCCACTCCCATGGGAGTGTGGATCCTGCTTATCAGGGTACCCTGGGTGCCACAGGAAGCATAGAACCACACCCCTGCTTAGTAGGGCTGACCCTTGACCTACCTAGGCCCTAAGAGTAAGAGATTGCCATGGTAAAGAGGGAAGGACTCTGCACCAAGGATCAAACCCCACAGTCCTGGACTTCAGATTTAGCTAAATTGGTAGAACGTTTGCCTATCATGTGAGAGGCCCAGGGTTTGATCCCCATCCATCACCATATAAACTGGTGTGGTAGCACATACTCTCTTAGCTCTTGGAATGTGGAGGCAGAAGGATCAGAAGTTCCAAGTTCTAGGGTACAGGGAAAGTTTGAGGTCAGCCTAGGCTATGTGAGGCTCTAGCTCAAAAATATATACATATAAGTAAATAAACCAAAAACCTCAGTCTAGGTGCCAGGCTGCCTGCCACTGGCGGCTGCTCAGCGATGTCAGGCAATGCACACATCTCCTCTGGTCTGAGTTTCCTCAGTAGAAATCATTTCCATGAACTCTCTGAGCTTTGCTATGATGAAGCTCTGAGCTGTCCTGTGCCTCCAGCATGTTACCATGGCCTGCTCGTGGGCAAATCCATCAACACTGATGGAGGCTCTTCCTTCAGAGGTGGCACGTCACTGCCCTCCAAACCCTGCCTTCCCCAGCTCCCTCCTATCAGTGTCCTTACCCTGCCATGAGCTGTTCGCCTAGCTCTGGTCCCTCGAGGGGCAGAGGTGGCTCTGCTCAGTCTGTGATTGCTCCAGCTAGTGTCCTCCCACAGGTCCTGCCTTGTCCTGTTGATGCGGCTCCTCTTCCTGCCAGTGCCTAGAAGCCACCGTGCCTTGGCCTTATTATGACCATGCCCCTCTCCTGGCATTGCTGGTGCCTCTGTGGCCTCCTGTGACATGCTGGCCCTAGAGCAGGTACACAGTACCCAAGGGAGCCTTGGGCTCAAGCTCACCCTGACAGGGTGGCCATCCAGCCAGCAATGTCTGTGTCTGAAGGAGCTGGCTCCAACTCAGTCCTACTTCACTCCTTGCTCTGGGAAAACTGCCCACCCAGCACAGCCCCCGCAAAAAGCCTCCGCCTGCCTCCCATCCCAGCTGAGGGGGGGAGGCGCTGCATGCTAGGAGTGGCCACGCCCTAGGTCAAGGCCCATGCTTAAAAGGCAGGAAGATGGGTTAGGAAGAGAGTGCCCTTCCATGCCATGACTGACCCTGACACCTGACAGAGTACGGGGTTCAAGTCCATAGTCTCAGGCTCTGGACCTCCAGCCCTTGTGCCAGAGACTGTCAACATGTATAGCCTTCCTTCCTTCCACTGAAGCACACACAAGGGGCACTACTCTCAACTAATCAAACATGCTTCCCAATTTCAGCTTCTGCCTTTCCATGCTCTGGTGCCTTCCTCTCACACTTCCAGGAGAAGGATGCCATCTTCAGGGCTCTGTGCTTCACTTACCTGAACTTTAACCCCACCCTCCACCAGCCTGTATCCCTATTTGATTGGCAGGACCACAGTCTAACTAGTATCCTAATAGCATGTTTCTAGCTCACTATATGTCCTGCATTGTGGTCTGCACGTTATATGAGCATCTTATTTATTCTCCAGAGCAACCATAAAGAAAAGAGATCCTCTGTGTGTGTGTGTGTGTGTGTGTGTGTGTGTGTGTGTGTGTGTGTGTGTGTGTGTGTGTTTGGGTGTGGGTGTGTTTCTGTGTGTGTATATGGGTGTATTTATGTGTGTGCATGTGTGTGTTTGGGTGTGGGTGTATTTCTGTGTGTGCATGTGTGTGTTTGTTTCTGTTTGTGCATGTGTGTGTTTGTGTATGTTTATTTGTTTGTGCATGTGTGTGTTTGATGTGTGGGTGTGTTTCTGTGTGTGTATGTCTGTGTGTGCAAGTGTGCATGTGTGTCTGTTTCTGTTTCTGTGTGTGCTTGTGTGTGTTTGGGTGTGGGTATACCTGTGTGGCAAGGAGGCAAGAGGTATTCAAGTGTCTTTCTTCAGGGTGCTGTCCACATCATTTTTTTAAAAATTTAACTAAAATATAATCACATCACTTCCCCACGGGCTTTTTTTGAGAGCTGGGCTTGCTGAAAAGCCTATGCCAGTTGACCAGGAAACCTTCTGGAAAAACTACTTGTTTCACATGCAGGGAACTGAAACGTAGGGTGAGGAAAAAACTTGATCGTTGAGTTTTGTTTTGTCCTGTTTGTGATAACATTGTGCTGTATAGTCTTGTGTGGACAGAAACTTGTTGCATAGACAGGCTGGCCTTGAACACGCAGTACAATGTCAAATCCAGCAAACAGGTTAGAGATGCTCGTAGGATGAGGGACAAGTTCTCTTAGCTTTCAACACAATGTTCTTTGTCTCAGAAAGGCCTTCTTCCAGAAGCATCCATTCAAAGCCTTATAGAGTTGAATCGGGCCAGGCCTGAGGCTAGATTTACATTACCACAAGGATACTACAAAAGACCTGAGCACACATGAACTTATCCTTTCTCTACAGGAACTCACCCATCAGAAAAGGAGAAAGTTGTTGCTCAGACTCTGGCCTGACAGGATCCACTGACTTGAAGGACACCGTGTAGGGAGAAAGATCTTTTTTTTTTTTTTTTTTGGTTTTTCAAGACAGGGTTTCTCTGTATAGCCCTGGCTGTCCCGGAACTCACTTTGTAGACCAGGCTGGCCTCTAACTCAGAAATCTGCCTGCCTCTGCCTCCTGAGTGCTGGGATTATAGGTATGCACCACCACGTCTGACAGAGAGAAAGATCTTAAAGCCACACTGTGGCTGCATGGAAAGAGATTGTGTGCCTAATTATGTTCTCAGAGTCAGCTGCTCTGACAGTCTCCAAAAGGCTCCTCTATTGTGAGTGCTCAGTCCTTGGGAGGGCTGCAGTCATAGTCATGTGAACCTGCAGCCTCTCAGACTTCTACCTCAGAGACACGTCCTCAGTGGAGGTGCTACCCAGTGAAAAGCAGTGTCACAGGCTGAGGAGATGTCGCAATGTGACAATGTTTGCTTGGAGTGTGTGAGGCCCTGATAGTGAGTGTGATTCCCGGTATACACAGGCAAACACACACACACACACACACACACACACTCACACACACACACACGTTGGGCAGGAGAGAGAGAAAGAGAGAGACAGAGAGGAGGAGGCACTTGGGAGGCTAAAACAGGATTACCTCAAGTTTCGGGATAGCCTACACTAAGAATGAGGCTCTGCTTTAAAAAATGAAGGAAGGGAGAAAGGCAGAAAGGCAGAGAAAAGAGCAGGGAGAATATCACTTCAATGTTGGGGCCAGTTTGGGCGTTTAGTGGTCTCTTCCTCACAGAAAAAGGAGGAGAAGAGGAGGAGGAGGAGGCGGAAGAGGAAGAGGAAGGAGAGGAGGAGGAGGAGAAACAAAGAGCAAGGAAGGAAAGTCACAAAAATACATGTACAAAGGCCCAGTAAATAAGAGCGGGGGAGAAGGATGAATGGAGTTGTGATTCCCAAGCCAGTGCAGGGGCCATTGCTAGCATCCCAGTATCTTGTAGGAACATTCCTGCAGGCAGCAGAGAAGACACCAGGGCTCTTGGAGAGCTGGTCCTGAAGGGCTTTTACATGATGAACATCCTCTGAGTGTGTAGCTCAGACCATGAAGGGCTTGGTTCTCACTGCTGACCTGGCGCCACCTGGATGCAGGAGTATCCACAGCCCGGTGACATGCTTTTGGAGAATGATCTCTGAAAACTCTGTCTCGGCCCCGTACTTCAGTCCTCTCTCCAGGAGATGGATACAGTAGGGCAGATTCTGCATACTGCTTCCAGTAGGCTTCCTAGAGGATGCAGTCAGCAGACACGTAAGAACATGAAAGGTGCTTCTCCCCAGTCCTCAGATGTGCTTTCTAATTCCAGCTGGTACTGGTCCAGCCCATGGAAGTTAGGTTTCATGGCTTTGGCTGTGGCTTTTAGTGAGTGACAGCAGCTTTATTCTAGGTTCTGCTTCAGCCCTGCTCTATCAGCACCCATGATAGTAAATTAAATAGTAAAAGGCTCTCTAAGAATGTGAAGGTGAGACAATGCCAGACATGTTGCCCTGATACAAAAAAACTCTTTGACATTGCACCTGTCAGCGGTATTGGTTTAGTTGGGGTGGTCAAGTGCACATTTCTAATCCTGGGATGTGAAAGGTCAGATGCCATCACTCCTATGAAATGAATTCAACCTACAAAGTTTATGATCCTTAACCCCCAGTACAACCATATTGCATAGTAGGGCTTGTGATGGATGAAAACCTGGGCTGGGGACATAGCCCAGCTGTAAGAATGCTTGCCTCAAGCACACTAAGCGCTGGGATGGATCCTCATAAACAAGGAGCTGTGGTGTATTCTTGGAACCACTGAAGTCAGGCTTTGGCAGCTGGAAGATCTAAAGTTCAAAGCCATCTTCAGCTACCAAAGGCGTTCAAGGCCAACTTCATCTGCATGGGACCCTGCTACTTTCTCCTGAGCCCCTCTCTTTCTCTTAACCTTCATTCTCAAGGCCTAGGTCAAGTGTCTTCTAATAAACTACAGCTCTTTCATAAAAATAAAGTAAATAAATAAATGGATCAATGCCATTACCACTGAGTATTTTTATTTATTTATGAAGGTTATTATGTTTAATTGTGTGTCTCTGTGTGGGTTTGTACTGTAAGTGCAGGTACTGGTGTAGGGTTCCTTGGAATTGATGTTACAGCAGGTTGTGAGTTGCCCATTGTGGGTGCTAGGAACTAAACTCAGGCCCTCTTTGCAAGGGCACTGTGTGGCTAATTTTAAGTCAATTTGACACAGTCATAGACATCTGAGAGGAGGGAACTCAGCTGAGAAAATGTCTCCATAAGATTCATTGTAGACAAGTCTCTAGGGCATTGTAATTAGTGATCAATGGGGGAAGGCTCAGCACACTGTGGGTGGGAATTTCCTTGGTCTGGTGACCCTGAGTTCTATGAGAAAGCAGTCAGATTAAGTCATGAGGAACACGCCAGGAAACAGGACTCCTCCATGGCCTTGTGTCAGCTCCTGTCTTCAGATTCCTAGCCTGATTTCCTTCAGATTCCTAGCCTGATTTCTTTCAAGGATGAGCAGTAATATGGACGCGTAAGCTAATTAAACCCTCCCTCCCCAAGTTGTTCCTGGTCATGGTGTTTCACCACAGCAATAGAAACACATAGATAAGACAGGCAGCAAATCCTCTTAGTCCATGAGGTGTCTCTCCATAGCCCAGCTGGAATGTTTTCATTAAAAGCCTGTCTTGTGGGCTAGAAAGATGGCTCAGCCATTAAGAGCACTGGCTGCTCTTTCAGAGGTCTTGAGCTCGATTCCCAGCAACCACATGGTGATTCACAACCATCTGTAATGGGATCTCATGCCCTCTTTTGGCATGCAGGTGTACATGCAGATAGAGTATGCATACACATAAAATGAATAACTACATCTTTAAAACCCCTGTCATGTATGTACGCATATGCTCTCTCCCCAAGTCCCCACATGTACTCTGTGCCCTCCCACTCTGACCCAGACCAGAGGTGGTGGCTGTGTGTGGTACCAAGTTCTGCCTCTCTACCAGGGGTGTTAGGGCATCACCAGTATTCACAGTATGCTGACCCAGAGAGGGCCAGAGGCAAAGTCTGGAATGGGAGGTCCATACCCTGTGTTTCCTTTCAGGGATCAGTGTGCTGCTGCAGCTGCTGCTGCTGCTGCTGCTGCTGCTGCTGCTGCTGCTGCTGCTGCTGTTGCTGCTGCTCTCTAGACCTGGAAGGGGAGAGTGGGGTCTGGGATAAGTTCTGTGGTTCCTGGCCTCCTCTCTGGGTACCAGGGTGTTGCAGGTGTACTTCCTGGAGAGGAAGTCAGGAACAAGAGTCCAAGGTCCTCATTCCTGCTCAGGTGAGTCTGCATACCAGGCAGGAAGGGGACCAGGGATGAGCAGGATTTGGTCCAGTTGGGAGAGAGTGCTGAAGAGAAAGGGTCTTCTTCTAGAGTCATGATATCACGGAGGTTCATTTAGGCAAAGGCCTTTCCCATGGTGATCAGTAATGAAGCAGCTTTCTGAGACAATCCTTGCTTGTTCATATTGCTTTATTGGGAGTGGATGCGGATGCATACACTTTTTTCCGGGGTAAACCAGGGATTATATACCTTTTGGGGTAAGGGCGTGAGAATATTCAAGAAGGTCATTGGCTGAAGGCTAAGGCTATTTAGAGCCTTCATTAATATGGAGAAGAGCTAGAGGTGCTACGATACATGACTGAGTGCCTAAGGCCCTCTCAGTTGGTGGTCATGGTTACTTGTTCCAGAGCAGGCATGAGAGACTGGGCGGAGGCAACCCCACTCCTACTGTCTCAGATCCCTGAGATTTCTGGGGTTTGTGGAGTAGTGCAACCTATGTACTCCACAGTGACTCAAGTCTTTAATCCCAGCACATGGGAGGCAAAGGCAGGTGGATCTCTGTGAGTTCAATGCCAGCCTGGTCTCCAGAGTGAGTTCCAGGACAACAAGGGATACACAGAGAAACCTTGCCTCAAATAACCAAAACCGAACTAACAAAAACACAAAAGCAGGCCAGGCATGGTGGCATACGCTTTTCTATCTAGGAGTTTGAGGACACCCTAGTCTCTTTAATCCCTGCACTCAGGAAGCAGAGGCAGGTGGATCTCTATGAAGACCAGACTGATAAGGAATGAGTTCCAGTACAGCCAGGGCCACACAAAGAAACCCTGTCTGGAAAAAAAAACAAGTAAAAAGAAAAGCAAACAAACAGACAAACAAAAAATAAAGATAAACTGTTCTTTCCTCTGCCCTTGTGGGCTGACCACTTGACTTGGTTTCTCAACTTGTCTTCTCACAACAGTTTCAGAATCAAGTGATTTCTAGCCCATAAACAAAAGTAAAAGGCAACTATTCGCCAAAGGTTCTGGTGAAAACTGGTAAGAAAACCAGGCATCTCTCTCCACAAGAGATGCCCCTGGCAGATAGCCTGGCTGGCTCTGTAAGGACACACACATCATGGTTCACAGCTTATATTCAATCTCAGCCAAGAAGCAGTCCTACCAGGTAGAGCTGGAAGTTTTCACCTCTAGAGATTTGGGCACGTTTATCTAGGAGCCCAAGTTGGTGTTTATCAGCACTACAAGTGTAAATTGCCTGGCTCCGTGATAAATTCATACACTTCAGTAAGGAAAAGACTGAGCACACATGCACCACAGAGCATGAGCTCCACCCCCTACCCCACCTCCCACCCCACAAAAACAAAAGGGAAGGCATCGGGATCAAACTCTCTTAGCCAACCCCAGTTAGAGTGCTTGTCCATCCCCTAAACAACCATTTGCAGTAGAATGTTCACAAGAAATAGCACATGATGTTCTTGCCTAGAGTTGAAGGAATTTGGGTGGGAAGAGTATGTGGTAGATAATATCTACAACAGGAAATGACCATCAAACCAAAACAACTGCATTAGAGCCTAGCTGCCAGGTGCTTAGAGACCTTCCTTTCACTTGCTCAACAGTGTTTTACAAACAGGAACTGACACAAAATAAGAGAAGTGGCCAGTGGACTGGAGTTTGCCTAGTCGTTTTTCATTCACACAGTGAGAAGTTTTGCTTCTTAGGACATCTCTGAAACCAAACATGGAGTGTTTTCAGACACATCTCCAATTCTAAGGCACCAACTAGGTGTCCAATGATTGAACGAAATTTCTAACACCACCCACCCACCCACAGGTACGAGTCTGTGTATCTCTCCTGAAGTGGGGACTGTCCCAGTCGGAGGACTTTTTAATTCAACTTACTGATCTTCAGTAATCTCTTCCAGCCCCACCTCCCACGCCCTACACAAAGATGGCAGCTTCGTCGTCATTGGGGCTAGGACCCGGATCCGATGCTAGGGTTCCGTGACAGCGCGTCCCGCTAGTGCTGACGAGGATTGGCGTCTTGCGCTTGCGCAGAGAGAGAGAGAGAGAGAGAGAGAGAGAGAGAGAGAGAGAGAGAGAGAGAGAGAGAGAGAGAGAGCGCCCAGGAGCGCGGCGCGTGCGCACTGAACGCCTGCAAGACCCACTCGGCCGCGCGGGCGTAGATCGGCTCCCTGCGGTGGTTTGAGTGGCGGCAAGTCCCGTGCTGAGAGGGGTCGGCAGTCTTCCGGGGAACTCTAGCACCAAGTTCCTCAGCTTTCGGAGGCGGGGCGCGGCATGTCGTGGGTTCCGCGGGGCTGGTGGTGAACGCGCGGGCGGGATGGGCCGGCGCCGGGGTGTGGAGCTGTACCGGGCCCCGTTCCCGTTGTACGCGCTTCGGATAGACCCCAAGACTGGGCTGCTGATCGCTGCGGGCGGAGGAGGAGCTGCCAAGACCGGCATAAAGAATGGCGTGGTGAGAACGCAGGGCCACTGGGAACAGGTTATACCGTGGCCCAGGGCGATTCCAGGGTGGCCGGGGGATGCAGAGGTGAGCAGTACCCCTGATTTAGTCCCTGCCCATTTCTAGTGGGAGCACCCAGGATTGCCGCTCGGGTGCTGGTTTCACCTGAGCAGAGTGGTTGAGACATCCAAAGTTAGACTGAAAGCTGTGCAGGTCCTCAAATCCTGGACTGTCCACCCTGGATTACGAGAACCGGTCTAGGGCTCTTATGCTGGCCTTTTCCAGGAAAGCACATTGTCTTGTCCATCTTCAAGCAGCTGGAGACTGAGTTATTTTCTTTCTTTAAACTGGACCTAGTAATCTAATCCCTGCTTGCTGTACGAATTGAGAAGCTCCAGTAAGAGAATACAGCTCTAAGCCACAGCAACAACAACCAAAGAAACAAAATAAACAAAAAAAATATGAGCTGGAGGTGCAGGAAGCAAAGGTACAACTGAGACTAGGATTCGATGTGACTTCCGGACTGGCCTGACCTTTGCCCACTTCGGTTCCCTCACAGCATTTTCTGCAGCTGGAGCTGATCAACGGGTGCCTGAGCGCTTCCTTGTTGCACTCTCATGACACGGAGACACGGGCCACCATGAATTTGGCCCTTGCTGGTGACATCCTTGCTGCAGGACAGGATGCCCAGTGTCAGCTTCTTCGTTTCCAGGTCCATCAACAGAAGGGCAGTAAAGCAGAGAAGTCAGGTGAAGAGCTTTGGAAAAAAAAGTCGCTCTAATTCTTGGTCTCCAGAAACGAGAGATTAGGCGTGGGGTGGTGCTTGGGTCAGTAGATGACTGACTGGTACTAGTTAATACAGATGCCCAGTTCCATCTGAGGGTGGTGGTGCATACCTGTAGTCTCAGAGCTTAGGAGTGGAGGTAAGAGGATATTTAAGGCTAGCCTGGGGTGCCTAGCAAGTCTCTGTCTTAAAAAAAAAAAAAAAAAAAAAAAAACACAGCCGGGCATGGTGGTGCATGCCTTTAATCCCAGCACTTGGGAGGCAGAGGCAGGTGGATTTCTGAGTTCGAGGACAGCCTGGTCTACAAAGTGAGTTCCAGGACAGCCAGGGCTATAAAGAGAAACCTTGTCTCGAAAAACAAAAACAAAACAAAAAAACCACAACAAAGGAATCTGGTTCCTGGCAAATTGTTTGTGTTGAAGGTTCCAAGGAGCAGGGACCTCGACAGAGGAAGGGAGCTCCTCCAGCAGAGAAGAAATCAGGAGCAGAAGTTCACCCAGAAGGGGTTGAACTCAAAGTAAAAAATTTGGAGGCAGTACAGACAGACTTCAGCAATGAACCGCTGCAGAAAGTTGTATGCTTCAACCACGATAACACCCTGCTTGCCACTGGAGGAACTGACGGTCATGTTCGTGTCTGGAAGGTGTGGTTTTAGGGGCTTAAGGGGGATGAATGTTAGTTGCAATAACACCAAAATTGTGAGAATATGAATATGCATTCTATGAAATGTATGAGTGGCCATTGGGGTAGGAGAGATGGGGATCTCAGTGTACTCGCTGTCTGGTCTGTAACTGTGATACTGTCTTGGCTGTAGGTACCTAGCCTGGAGAAAGTTCTGGAGTTCAAAGCCCATGAAGGGGAGATTGGAGATTTGGCTTTGGGTCCTGATGGCAAGGTAAGGAGGCAGAGATGCGGGATGCTGGTGCAGAAAGGCATAGCCGGTTGTGTGCCTTGCACAGTATATAGATGTCCTAACTGTCCATCTTTGGGATCTTTACTCCTCCCCAGCTGGTTACAGTGGGCTGGGACTTTAAGGCCTCCGTGTGGCAGAAGGATCAACTGGTGACACAGCTACAGTGGCAAGAGAATGGACCAACCTCTTCTAATACACCGTACCGCTACCAGGCCTGCAGGTGTGCAGGTCACAGGGTGGCTGGCAGGCACACCTCAGCTGGGAAATGGGAAAAGACAAAAGAAGCTGGCCATGGCTGGAGCCTTGTTGGAGGTTGTTCCAGGTGTGACCCAGGTGCAGGGCACAAACATGAGGGCTGACAGGAACTTAAAGCCTTTTGCCTGGCCTCCAGGTTTGGGCAGGTTCCGGATCAGCCCGGTGGGCTGCGACTCTTCACAGTGCAGATACCCCACAAGCGCCTACGTCAGCCCCCACCCTGCTACCTCACAGCCTGGGACAGTTCCACCTTCTTGCCTCTTCGGACCAGGTCCTGTGGCCATGAGGTCATTTCCTGCCTCAGTGTCAGGTGTGAAGTCCTACTGCTTGGTTGGATGGTGGGTGCTTGAGGGAGCTGGGGAATGAGTCCTGCCTGCCTCAGTCTCTCGAGGACCACTGTTGGGGGAGGGAGTTTGTGCGCAAGCTTCAGAACAATGAATCCTCTGTTGTATGTTACAGTGAATCGGGTACCTTCCTAGGCCTAGGCACGGTCACTGGCTCTGTCGCCATCTACATAGCTTTCTCTCTCCAGGTAATGGCAGCGGTTGGCACATCCCCTGGGAGGGTTACAGGCTTACTCTGTCTGCCTTGATGACACAGGAAGGATCTGGCCCAGTCCATAGGGGAAGCCTGTTAGGTCTATGGAGCATGTTTCCCCGAAGGTAGCCTCTAACTAGGCTTTCCTCACTGCTTTCTCCCCCAGCGCCTGTATTATGTGAAGGAGGCCCATGGCATTGTGGTAACAGATGTGACCTTTCTACCTGAGAAGGGTTGTGGTCCAAAGCTCCTTGGGCCCCATGAAACTGCTCTTTTCTCTGTGGCTGTGGATAGTCGTTGCCAGTTGCACCTGCTGCCTTCACGGCGTGAGTCATTGGTGTGTGTGTGTGTGTGTGTGTGTGTGTGTGTGTGTTGGCAGGGAGGGTACCACTTCATCTTTAGCTATAGCAAAAATTGGCCCCTGGAAAATGGACTGTTTTTATCTATCCACCTGCCCCTCCTTGAATGAAAGAGGTTAAAGGTTCTTGTTTTCAAGCTCCAAAGCATCTTTGCCCACTCATTTCTTCCCTTGCCCTACCCACAGGGAGTGTTCCTGTATGGCTTCTGCTCCTGCTATGTGTTGGCCTTATTATTGTAACCATCCTGCTGCTCCAGACTGCCTTCCCAGGATTTCTCTAACCTCCAGAGCCATGGGAATCAGCCTTGGACAGTACCGCCTTCCAGAGCAGAATCACTGAGCCCCACGGCTGAAGCTGCATCTGATGACACTGATGGGTACTGCTTGTCCCTCAGCTAACACTTGCCAGTGGCCTCTCGATCACTCTGGGTCTTGGGAGCCCTGCCTTCACCTGTGGGTCCACTTAGGACATTGTGGTCTGAAGCTCAGGCCACACTGCCTGCCTCATTCCCTCTGCCTCCCAGGGCTCCAGAGTTGAGGTCTTTCTTTTCCAGAAACGTGAAGATGCCCAAGAGCCTGGAGACATTGCCATCCTTCTCACAGAAACTGTTTCTCCTCCTCCCCCTCCAGCCTTCACACAAGGAGGGCCTTGGCTTTGTTGAGACAAAGCCTGTGCTAGCACTTGCTGTTAGGGTAGGAAGAGGCACAAGGAGGACCCCAGTAGCGGTCATCTCTGGCCTCCTGTGGGTAGCACCAAGCCAGTCAGGCCAGACACATAGTGAGTTCCTAGAGGGTCTACTGCAGCCTGAGGAAAGGGAACCTCAGCTCGTTAGGCAGGAAGAGTTGATATTTAATAAAGAGAGAACAATTGAACCGAGAGCCCAGCAGTCTTGTCAGCTCTTTCCATCTTCAGGAGTGAGTACTCCCGGGTCAGGTAGCCCCACTGAGTGCTGGAAGATGGCTCGGGCATACTGATGTAGTACGCGGTTCATGTAACAGTGTTGCCAGGGCAGCAGCCCTTCTAGGAAGCCAATGTGGCCACCCCGAGCTGTGATGAGCAGGGCCACATAGGGAGACTTCTGGGCATCCTGCAGAGGGAAGGCTGGAAGGGAGTCAGGAGGTCAGAAAGCCATCGGGAATGAGAACCCAAGCTCATTCCTCAACCCACATCTGTGGCTCAGTAGCTGTGGGATCAGGATCTCATTGTAGGCACTCACCGTGAACTGGGGAGAAGGGGTCATCTGCTGCATTGAGGCAGAGAACAGGGGTGTGGATGGCATCTACCTTGGTTCTTGGGCTTGCGGCTTGGTAATAAGCCGCACAGTCTTTATACCCAAAAGCCACAGATGTGTAGCGCTCATCCAGCTGGCGGATCGTGCGGGCCTGTGTGGTGGAAGCATGGTAGGCTATAATATTAGAAAGTAGGAGACCAACACTGGGGTGAGGGGGTGATTGGAAGATACCTTTATCACAAAGTCTACATCCAACACCTTTTCAATTGGCTTTCTGTTCCTGGAAAAGAATACATCAGGGTTTGTCTGAACTCCCGCACCTAACCCTGAGCTTACAGCTTCTGTCTTCTTACCTCCTTAAGAAAGCCCAGATTGGAACGGACCCAAGCACTGGCAGAGCCTGCCATCTGCTATCCTACCTGGCCACAAGCTGGCAGAGTCCAGCAGTGAGCGGCTGATTGAAGAGCAGTGAGTTGAGTGGGGTTTCCAAGGAGTCAATGGTCTCAAAGGAATCCCAACATGCAGACATGGTCAGTCCCGCGACCAAGCCTCCAGCCTTCCCGGTCTGTGCCAGATAGTTAAGCACCAGGATCCTGTAAAATTGGATGCAGGGCCATGGAAAGTGTTGGCATGGGAACACTGGGACAGAAGAGGAGAAAAAGACAAGATGAACAACCGGGTCTTTGGAATAAACCCAGGCAACTATTACCCTCCAAAAGAGATGCCCACAGCCAGCAGTGGAGCTTGGGAGTAGCGGTGTTTTATGTGCTTCACAACTGTTTCTAGATCTTCAGTGTTGCTGGCACAGTAAGCCCTGTGAGTCTGAGGGCAAAGTGGGTCATTCATTGACTAGGGAGAGAGGCTCTTGCCAGAAGGCAGCCAAGTGGAAGGGCTCAGAAAGGGTAGGGGGTTGGTAAGTAGGTAAAGCCCTAGGGCCAGTGGTCTCTAAAGGGAACAGGGACAGGGCCACCACAAAGGAGGAGGGTACTCACCAGCAGCTCTTCCCCTCGGCATCCTCGGTTATTAAATACAACAGCCCTGGGGCAACACAGGTGTGTGAGCCAAACCCTCCCAAGAGCATCCCCTTGATAGTCTTCAGAAAGGCCCCTATCAAAGAGTACCATATCAGGGTCAGATGTACTTTTCCTTTCCCAAGTTCTGTACCCCATCCTTACCTATAGCCATCCTTCAGAGCTTGGTCAACTAGGTGTAAGATGTATGGCTCCTGGCTACTGCCACTGATGCCTGGAAGCAGCAGTACTATGGGCTGGGTGGCAGGGTCCAGGTAGTGAGTGCTGTTAGGCTGCTCAGCCCAGTCTAGAAGGAACTGGCCTCCATCTGGGGTCTGGAGGACTTCACTGGGGTTTAGGAGAGATTGCAACACAAAGATATTATTAGGAGTTGCACTTCTGCACATTGAAGCTCTACCCTCTGACTCACCCACAAGCTCTGCTGCTTGTCATGGGTATCACTTGAAGGCACGCTTCATATAAAACAGCAAGGTGACCAGCTAGAATGGACTATTAACCTTGTGTGGATGCAAGTAGAGAGCATTTCCATATATCTAGAATCATGCTTTGGGACAAAGATTACCTTCATTTAAAGAGGTGGATCAGTTTCCCTTAGAGACTTGCAGCTTTGTGTTCCTGGTCCTGACCCTTCTTACCTCTGGTAAGGGACCACAGGCTGAGACTGCAGGAGGACTCGAAAGATGGTTTGCAGCCGTCCCTCGAAGCACCACAGTGTGGGGTAGAAAGTCTCCACAGTGACTGGACAGTGTTGCTCCAGGAAGGCCCGAAACTGGGGCCCAGCCACCAGACGAGGCTTCTATAATCATACAACACAATTGGCCTCTTTCTGTTTTCTTGTCCCAGATACTGGAGGGTAAGTGATCCCTTCCCCAGAATCCAGCCTTAAGGATAGATTTGCCACAATGAAGTATCCAGCACAGCTCAGCCTAGAGTGGCATATGGTGCCCCCCAAAAAGTCTCAGTCCTAAAGTGTCCCCTCCAGAACTGACCCTGAAGGAAGGACTGCGGCAGTTGACTAGGTACTGACTCCCACACTCAGCCTGTCCCCTCCTTAAACCCACTTGTGCTAGAACAGGTAGTATAGGCCGCTCAGCTGACCAGCTAGAGTAAGGCCTGTGCTCCTCTGGCTGGTTAGCTAGAGTTTTTGTCTCATTTGGTTTTATTTCTAATTATGTGCCTCTCCTATGAGCATGGGCACACAGGTCAGATCTTGCCTGTGGGGTCCAGAAGAAGTGTTAGATCCTCTAAAGCTGGGAGAGAGCCACAGCATGGATGCTGGGAAACAAACTGATCTGCAGGGACAGAAGTACATGCTCTTCAGGGCTAAGACATCTGCCCTGGATGGTTGGAGCCTTGAACTCATCGTACTCCTCCTGCCTCTGTGCTAGGCTTGTGTCACCATGGTGTGCTTGTTGGGATTCTTGACCAGGTGAAGAAACCTCTGCCATTCAATCTGGCCTTTGCATTGTAGCAGTGTTGTCCAAATGCATCACCCTGAAGCTTACTCTGGTCACTCCGGCTCCTCCTGTACCCCACTGATTTTAGCATCCCACTGTCTACATATTTCTCTAATGTGTATGTTCTTAGTGATGAAGGGCTTCTTTTACAGAGGCACCTCATATTCTCTTGTGGCGCCCCAGTTCTTAGGCCGTGTTCTACAGGAGGAGGCACCCTAACGTGAACAATATTTCCTTTCCTCATGCCAACTAGAGCAAAGGGCACAGTGATGAGACAATGGGGACAAACGAGGTCGGTGGGCACCAGCCTTGACTCTTCGGCCTCTTTGCTTAGTTCTTTATAGCCCTGAAGTAAATGAGCTGGCCTAGCCTTATAGACTTAAGGACACTGTGCTAAACAGAGTTGGAGGACGCCAGCCTAAGAGGAGAATGGGAGGGTTGTGTTGGGATACAGTGGCTCGGCGCTAAGTCCGGGACAGTTTCCAGCATTGGAGAAGGTTGTTTATTTGTTTGTTTGTTTGTTTTTGGTTTTTAAATCATAAATTGCACTTGTAAGAAACTTAGTCAGATCCTGTTCTATCTTACAGCCATGCTACTCAGAAGGGGCTAGCCAAATGATACACTAACAAGGCCTAGTTTATCCTGTGACTTGGACCCTGGTCCTTAAACCCTGAAATAACAATGAGATCACTGTGTTATAGTGCAGAGAAATTCCAACCTTATTTGATAAAAGTAAAGGAATTATGGTCTGCCCCAAGACGGAGCCAACAAGAGCAAAGCAAAATTAGTAATTATGGCCATCAACAATAATAACTTGTGGGCTAGCAAGGTGGCTTAGTGGGTAAGGGCACTGACTGCTCTTCCAAAGGTCCTGAGTTCAAATCCCAGGAACCACATGGTGGCTCACAACCACCCATGAGATCTGACGCCCTCTTCTGTCTGAAAATCTTAAAAAAATAATAAGTTGTAAGTAAAAGTTACTGAATGCTCCCTGCATTCCAGGTATTATGTTAAGTCCTCAAGAGAGAGGAGGCCTTGCTAAGCTGATGGAGCGGTGCCAGAACCACACAGGCATCCGTTCCACTATTCTGCCCAGCTAGTGAACATAATCTACATATTTTAGTTAGACCACCTAAAAACAAAAGAAAAGCAGAAAGCCTTCATTCATAAAAGCATAAGCATTTTATATGATTTTAAACATTTTAAATTTTGCTATTTATATTTTAGGCTCATTCTTATTTAATATGTGGGAGTGTTAGCCTACACTCATGTTTGTGCACAACCCATATGCCTGCAAGCCAGGGAGAGTGTTACAGACACTTGTGAACTGGAAGTGCCATGTAGTTGCTGGGAACAGAACCTGGCCGCCTGTAAGCATTCAGTCACCTCTTCACTCCCAATTTACATGACCTTCATCTACAAGTGGCTGTATCAGAAACAGGCCCCATGACCCACTGTATGGGCACAGGGCCTTTTTATGTTATCTGTAGGCCAGAATGGTGCAAAACTCTTGGGCTCAAGTGATCCTCCTGTTTCAGCCTTCCCAGTAGCCAGGAGTAAGCATTAACCCCTAGAGATCTTTTATAACAAGTTGAATCAATAGCTTTCTTGTTAGACTCAAGTTACCTAAGTAGGTTTTAATGAGATAAAAACCTTAGCTATCCTGGATATGTAGATTGTGTATTTTATCTACATTTCAGTTTGATCAGATTGACCAAATCAAATTGACCTGTTAAGACTTCTCAGCACTGTATACACAGGAGGCTAGAACTTAGAACAGGACTGAGTGTGTAGAGAATTATCCATCTGTCCTAAGCTTGGCAGGAACCTCAGCCAGTCCTCAAGAGAGAGGAGGCCTTGCTAAGCTGATGGAGCGGTGCCAGAACCACACAGGCATCCGTTCCACTATTCTGCCCAGCTAGTGAACATAATCTACATATTTTAGTTAGACCACCTAAAAACAAAAGAAAAGCAGAAAGCCTTCACCTCTGAAATTTGAGGATACCCTCTACCCCACCTTTATCCAAAAGTCAGTCAACAGTATAGGGGGAGCACCCTTCCTGTGCTCAAAAAAACCCAGCTGTCATGAGAAGATTCCAAGAATCTAAAAGAGGCAGAACCAGCTCTCCAGTAGGTCGTAATAGCAAAATTCACATGGCGCCGCAGAACCAACTACCCAAGCTTTCAAAAAGGGCTCGAGCCTAGGCTGGAGAATGCCCCCATACACTCTAGTACCCCAAGCACGCCGGCCATGGCTCGGCCCTCACCCACCTGGGGCACACAAGCCCAGTAGTAGCCCAAGTAGAGAGCAACGCCAAGAGCTAAGAGCAGAGAGATGGTGTCTGACCAGGTGCCGTTTTGCGGGCTCAAAGAGGAACTCAGCATCTTGGTTGTGTAGGGGTATTCCATTTCCCAGGCTCTCGGCTGCCTCTAGCTCCTGAACTTTGACTCTTCCGCTTGCGGTTTGTCGTGCACCCGCCTCTTGCAAGCCATTGGCAGGCCTCTGCAGGTCCCACCCGCCGTCGGCCCCGCCCACCGCCACTTCTGAGGCGAGGGGCGGTGTTTGGCTGTCTGCCGAACCTCACTAACCTCAGCGGCAGTAGCCGAGTCACCTATGACCCTCCACTCCGGCTTCTCCTTAGTGATGAAAAGCACTGAATCCCTAGGGCAAGCAGCGCCCCCGCAGCTGCCATCTTGGTGCGTGCGGTCTGGATGGCGAAGGCTGAATCAGACATCCTGGGGAGTCCCGCAGCCACTCCTGTGGCTCAGTCACAGAGTACAGCCATTCACCGTGACCCTTACACAAGTACTTCCCAACAAATTGATACATACTCAGGTTTCAGCCGTTCAATGCTGACATTGTACTCCCTAGGTTAAATGTCTCTACATGGTCTCTTACTAATCCCCACCAACAGAAAGCGCAACAGATGATTTGCTCAGTAGCTATGCAGCAGGCAGTGGATATAAACGCCCCAGGGACCAGCCAAGACACATATCAATATATGTAATGGAAAAACTTGTATGCGATCTGAATGTTCCCCGAGCCCGAGCGCTTAGGATTTTTAAAAAGGGAGTGTTCCCTGCTACTATTTGGGGGCAGGCGAAAATGACGCCTAAACTTTCAATGGCAGAAAATGAGTAGGAGTTTCCCAGGCAAGTGGGATAAGTGAAAATGTGGAGTTAGGGGCTTTCTTACAGAAGCCAAAAAGAAATGAGTGGCTAGGTGTGAGTAGTCAAGGAGCAGGTGCTGAACAGCTTTCTGAGGGCAGAGGAAACCCATCAAAGGGCTCTGGAAGAGAGGAGAGGAGAGGAGAGGAGAGGAGAGGAGAGGGGAATGAAGATCTTCAAGATAGAAGGCAGACTTGGCAGGACTCTTCAGTAGGGTAAAACTGAGGCAGAGGAGGAACAGGGATGACCCTCAGGTTCCAGACAGCACAAATGTAGGTTTCATTCCTGGGAGAGACCACAGGAGGGAAAGGCTTGAAGAAGATAAAGCATTCAGTTTCTAACAAGTTAGACGAGAATGCTGGTATGTGTTCTGTTTTCTTAGACTCTGTACCTTCTATCTGCGTCTATTAATCAGGAGCCCAAGTTGGTAGTAGCCCAGGGTATTTACACCTCCCCTGAAACCCAAAGTCCACTCTCTCAAGCAACTAAGGACAGCCTCTGTGCTCCAGAGCTCTCTTTGAACTATTGAATCTGGCTCATCCTAGCCCTGACCCTGCCTTGTCTTTCCCTCAGAACAAGACTACAGACTGTGCCTACCCTTTGCTCCTGGCCGGCATCTAAAGGACATTGGTGCTTCTCCCTTGAGACTGTGCAAAGCTTTTCTTTTTTCTTTTTTGATTAAAGAACTATTTATTTTATTTATATGATTACACTGTAGCTGTCTTCAGACACACCATAAGAGGCATCAGATCCCATTACAGATGGTTGTGAGGCACCATGTGACTACTGGGATTTGAACTCTTGACCTCTGGAAGAGCAGTCAGTGTTCTTAACCATTGAGCCATTTCTCCAGCCTGCAAAGCTTTTCTTGACTTTTGTCTCCAAGGTCATTGAATATCATTACACCTTTTCCTTAAAAGCATCGATCCCGAGCCAGGCATGGTGGCGCACACCTTTGATCCCAGCACTGGGGAGGCAGAGGCAGGTGGATTTCTGAGTTTGAGGCCAGCCTGGTCTACTAAGTGAGTTCCAGGGCATCCAGGACTACACAGAGAAACCCTGTCTCGAAAAACCAAAAAATAAACAAAAAAAAGCATTGAGCCCTTCAGGGCCAGCACCCAGCCACAAAACCCAGAACCAAGCGCAAATCAGTAGCATATTCCGTTTCTGAAGGCCTTTTAGACTGGAGTTAGATATCTTGGAGTCATTTCCATTTAGTTGGATTGGTTTTGTTTTGGTTGGTTGGTTGGTTGGTTTTGTTTTGTTCCATTTTGTGACAGTTTCTCTGCATAGCCGTGGCTGTCCTGAAACTCACTCTTATAGATGAGGCTGGCCTCAAACTCAACTCACAGAATTCTGCCTGCCTCTGCCTCCAAGCTGCTGGAATTAAAGGCAAGTGCCACTATCCCATGGCTTGTTTAGCTTTTGAGGCAGGGCTTCACTGTGTATCCCTGCCTGGCCCAGTAACTGTGAGGCAGACCAGGCTGGCCTTGAACTTGAAGTGATTCTCCTGTCTCTGCCTAAGTACTGGGATTACAAGTGTAAACCCAACCATTACTCTTGGCATATCAGCATTTGGATGATAAATTCATATTTTACAAAGTGTTACAAACTGGCCGTTCTGATAGAAGTGTATTCTCACAGTCTGAATACCAGAATCGGGGTCATCAGAGTGACTCCCTTGAGGATCTCTGTGTGCATCTCCCATAGCCTCTGATGGTTTGTGGATGAGCTTCAGCAGTGTTCATAAACACTCTATCTCCACTTAGTGACCTATAACAAAATACCACAGACTGGACAATTTTTAAAGATTAATTTTTGTTGTGTCTTTGCATGTGTTTGTATGTCCACATTTGTGTGTTGGGGTGCATATGAGTACAGATGTCTGAGGAGGTTAGAGGCGGGCATTGGATTTTCCAGAGCTGGAATTGTAGGCAGTGTGAGCCACTTGACATGGTGCTGGGATCTGAACGTGGATTCTCTGCAAGAGCACACTGTGCTCTCTCAACAGCTAAGCCCATCCCTCCAGCCCTACACTGGACAGCTTATCAGCAGTAAGAACTTTTTTTTTCTTTCTTTTTTAATCTTTTTTTATTAGATATTTTTTTTTTTTGGGTTTTTTCGAGACAGGGTTTCTCTGTATAGCCCTGGCTGTCCTGGAACTCACTTTGTAGACCAGGCTGGCCTCGAACTCAGAAATCCGCCTGCCTCTGCCTCCCGAGTGCTGGGATTAAAGGAGATATTTTCTTTATTTACATTTCAATGCTATCCCAAAAGTCCCCTATACCCTCCCCCGCCCTGCTCCCCTACAGTAAGAACTTATTGCTCACAGACTTGGAATATGAAAAAGTCCAGGAGCAGGTATTAACAGGGCTTAGTGCCTGGTCATGGCCTGCTCTTCATGAATGATGCTATTCATGTGTCCTTACATGGTGGGAAGAACAGACGGGCAAGAGAGCAAAAGGAACAAATGATCTGCTCCCAAATCCCTAATAGATATTGATGGGGGGGGGGGTCACTGAACAGATAAACACACAGGGAAATGGAGAGTGGAGAGGGGATCCCAAGGAACACCAGTGTACACTGGCCAGACTGGAGGACCAGCGTGGTGAGAAAACGGTGGGCACTGAGCCAAACCAGCCGTGCCCAAAAGTGCCCCGTCCTCCACAAACAAAGGCCAGTCTGAGGGGCTTTGTGGCTGTGACGGCTGCTGACTGAAGGTCCTGAGGCATGAGTTTTATTTATTTATTTATTTATTTAGTATATGAGTATACTGTAGCTGTCTTCTGACACACCAGAAGAGGGCATCAGATCCCATTAGAGATGGTTGAAAGCCACTATGTGGTTGCTGAGAATTGAACTCAGGACCCCTGGAAGAGCAGTCAGTGATCTTAACCATTGAGCCATCTCTCCAGCCCCCATGAAGTTATTTAAAAACAAAAAACTAAGTCCGTGGGCCAGTGGGTAAGGAGGTAGCCCAGAGCTCAGGCAGAGGGACTCACCACTGGGATAAAAGTAGGTGTGTGACACTCCGTCTTTATCATAAACCCATGGTCCTAGAGCTGCAACATCTGCTCTGGAAAACTTGTTCCTATAGCTGTGGTCTCGTCTAGCACACGGCCCCATCGCCTCTCACCGCACACGAAGCCTCCTCTTCTTACTGCTTATGCTCCCTGTGTCACTGATCCTTTCCCTGGAATCTCAGCTTCATCAACTTGAGAGGACTTAGTTCCCATGCCGTGATACCTATAACCTGCTGACGCTCAATACTGTCACATTCTTAGATAATTGGCCAGGTATGGGCCACACTGCTCTTTCCAGTGAAGGCCACAATCACACATACTAACAGTAAGTCATTCTTTTTAAACTAACGAGTTTCTCAGATAAAGCCAGTGACACCCACACAGCATAATCAAAAGCACTTTTTAATGAGCACCAACCTCACATCTGTCTAGTTTTAGCTATTTCTGTCTCTCTCATACCACACCCCTGCCTCATCAATACATGTCTATGTGTCTAATAAATACACACATGCACATCAGTCTCACCGTTCTGTGACTCTGTATACACAGAACCGACTCACTACTCTGTCTCTTGAATACAAGCCTCATATAGATGCTTCACCAGCCGCCCACACTCACAAATCCTTCCCAGCCTGTCATACACACATACATACTCAGCCACACCAATTCGTCACAATCAAAATCACAAACCAGTCTGCCTCCATCTGAGTCACAGTGACACACACTGAGGACCCCATCCATCTTCCCTCAGACCCACGTAGAACAAGGCCAGGTGGAGGCGCTGCGAGACAGGTCTGGCGAAGGCGGGGCGGTGGCCCTCCCGTGGCTGTCGCTCGCTCCGGACTCTGCCCGAGCCTGGGCGGCGGCTGCAGCCGAGAGGGCGACGTGGAATGGCCACGTGGAGCCGCCCGGGGGAGGGCCGGTTGCCGGCAGCCGGGTGAGAGCGGCGCGGTGCTTATAGCGCGCACGAAGCCGGAGCCCCAGTCGCGCACAGCGCCGCCGCAGCAGGTGGGTCAGACTCCCGGCAGGGGCCAGGGCTCAGTGGGCGGCGAGGGCACCCCGTACTTTGGGGGTAAGAGTGGAGACCTTCTGCTGGTGGTTAGGATGAATAGAGCACAGTCCTCTGCATCCCCTGAGGCTTGGATTCGGCTGGGGAGGTGGCCCTGGCCTCCTAGGACTGACCACTAGGGAAGAGGTTATCCCTGAGAGCAGATAGAGGAAAGGTGGAAAGCTTCCGAGGCCCCTGGGTTTGATGATAGGTCCAAGAGTCCTGGCCTGCAGCGGTGTTCTAGTAGCTAGCCAGGGTTCCACCTCATTCAGTAGATGTAGATGATTGAAGGACACTGTCCGTCGTCATCCAGCTGTAGGTGGCTGGTCTCAGGCTAGCTCAGATGTGTGTCCCTTTGACTGTATAGCTGCTGTCATTTAAGACTCCCCCTTCCCTCGACCCGGACACTAAGGGCTAAATCAAGGGAGAGGACTGGATTCAATAACTTCTCTACTTACTTAGAAATGAAATGGATGTCCTTCATGGTATCAGCTCCTGTCCTGGAAATATTCAGGAGGGGCATTATGGCTATTTGTCAGGGATGATGGGAAAGAAATGTCTCTTGAATGAGAAGTCATTTGAGATAAGCCTCCAAAGACCCCTGCCACGTCGTGAAGCATCTGCTGGCCCTAGATTAACCTAGATTATCTCACTGTACCCTCCCTAAGACTCTAGGAAACCCTGTTATCTTAAAAATGAAGACCCCAGGGCCAAGAAAGGTTAAGACACCTGCCAAGACCACCTAACAGTGCAGAGCCAGAGGCTGACCAATCAAAGTCTCCTCCTGTGAGCTAGGGCAAAGGCTTAAGGAAATTGAAGGCAGAAGGTCATTGTGGAAGTGTGTGTGAGTGTGTGTGTGTCTGACTCGAATAACTATATCACAACTGTTAACTAGCAGGTACAGTGGTTTTCAGGTATTTATTATGGTAGTTATGTTTATGCATGTTATAATTATGGAAAATGGCTAGGACCGTTTTTATTTTATTAGCAGTTGTTCAATGACCATGCTATTTCTGTTACAAAAGCTCTTACAAGTGCTTAACATGATGTAAGTATGGGTAAGTCATATTACACACATCCCGTGGAAGTTTGGCTTAAACAATGGCTAGAAGCATGGAGAAAACTAAATTAGACTCCAAGTGCCCATGCGGTGCCTTTAATTTTTTAGGTAATTAATTAAATAAATTAATTTCAGACTGCAACTGAATGCTAAGGTTATCAGGAAGGTCCATCTTGAAGGTGAAACAGGTTTGGACAAAAAAAAAAGAAAAAGAAAAAGAAAAAGAAAAAGAAAAGAAAAGAAAAGAAAAGAAAAGAAGAAAAAGAAAAAGAAAAACCTGAGACTATTAAGTAAGAAAACCTAGTGAGCTGCCATTCAAAGCAGTGTTTGCTATGCGGGAGCACTGGAGGGTGAGACAGAGATGACGCCATACCTGAACGCATGGGTGAGGACATGGGTGTGTGATGGTGAGAAAAACAAAGAGCCACCAAAGGTCTTGGAGTTGCCAGGTGTGGTGGTGCATCCCTGTAATTCTAGTACTTGGGTCATGAGTTCAGGGTTATCCTCGGCTACATGATGAGTTGGAGGCCAGCCTGGGATACATGAGAACCTATGGAATTTTTAATTAATTTGTTAATTAATCCAATAATTAGTTGAAACAGGGTCTCTCTGTAGTCCTTCCTCAGTGTTCTGGAACTTGTTTTGTAGGCTAGGCTGGCCTGGAACTCAAGAGATCCACCTGTTTCTGCCATCCAAGTATTGGGAGTAAAGGCGTGTGTTTACTGTTTTTATTTTGAGTGTGTGTATGTGTGTTTGGCCTGCATGTATGTCTGTGTATCACTTGTATGCAGTGCCCTCAAAGGATATAGGAGGACAGAAGAGGGCTTCGGGTCCTCTGGAACTGGAGTTACAGATGGTGGTTAGCTAACATATGGGTACTAGAACTGAAACAGCGCTCTTAATAGATTTTGAGCCCCATTTTTTTTTTAAAAAAAAAGATTTTGAAGGAACCAGTAAAATGGGTTGAGGTACTTGCAAGCAAGCCTGGGGACCCAAGTTCAAACCTGATATTCCACAAGGTGGCAGGAGGGAGCCAATTCCCAAGAGTTGTCCTCTGACCTCCACAGGTGCACACACTTAAGCACACTTAAGCACACATAAACTCAACAATAAAGTAAACAATTAAGAACTATTTCTGAAGCAATGGAGTTCTATCAAAGGGATGCCTATATGATGCGTGTATAAAGACAGTACTGCAGGCTAGGACAACACAGGGGGGGGGAGGAATTCACTATCCACATACCATTTTCTGTAATCCCATGACTCTGGTTATGGGTTCTGTCCACTATACACACTAAGTAGTTACCTGTGTAAAGGACTCACAGGACAGAGGACAGTGACTGATTCACATAGGGAGGGTTCAGAATCATCATTGATTTCTAGATCCCAGAGCAGAAGTAGTTGATACTTTCAAGACAGCTATAGCAGAACAGCAGACAGCAAGGCCTGAGTGGCTAAGTAGGTTCTTACATGGCTGGCATTTGGATTATTAAGATTACTTAACAGGCCCCTCAAAACCTAGTGGCTTGGATACAAAGATAGAGGAGAGCCTGAGTCCTTTCGAATCACCACCGCACCCCAGGTCTTCAGAAGGGCTCCGTATATGATGGGTGCTCTCCCCACTAGTGCTTGCAGATGGTCTCAAGTTTCCCAGCCCCAGGCTTGCTGCAGCTGCATGTGCAGAGCAGGATGAAGGCAGCACCAGCCTTGTCTCACTCCTCCTCAGCAGACTAGATGATCATATTGATGTTTTAGTACCAGCTGGGCGACGGGAGTCCTCTATAGGTTAAAAAGCAGTATCATACAGAATTGTGCTCCTGTGATTCCAGCAGGGCAGGAGACCATACAGGGATACACCGTTTCATCAACACAACCAGAGCTAGGTGTGGAGGTGCATGAGTAGAATGCCTGTTCTTGGGAGCCTGAGACAAGAGGATTTCAGTGAATCTGAGCTACATGAGTTCAAAGCTAGCCTGCACTACACAGCAAGACTTTGTTTCATAAAACCACCAAAACAAAACAACTTAGTAGCTTCAGATGATAACCTTAGCTTTACTCATGGATGCTGTCTAGGCAGGGCAGTGGAGACCAGCTTTCTTCTATTCTACTGTTGGTTAGAACAGCTGGAAGGCTCACAGTTGGAAACGGAGGTCATTCTCACATGTGTCTGCCTTAGTGGGCTAGGGAGAGCACCAAGATCTCTAAGGTTTTTTGTTGCGTTTTGGGTTTTGTTTTTGTTTTTGAGACACAGAGAGACTGAGATACTACCAGGACCTGGCAGTTTTTTTAGCTATCCTAGTCACCTGGAAGCCAGCCACTAAGTCCAAACATGTAAGAAGAGGTGACTTAGACTCTAGGGTTAGTGGGAAGGAAAGTCAGAACAAACAGTAGACATGGGCCAGCAAGATGGATGGCAAGGTCTTTGGCCTGCGTTTGATCCCCTAGACCTACCTGGTGAAGTAGAGAACTGATTCCTGAAAGTTGTCCTCTGAGCTCCACTGAGGCACACATGCCCACAGACAGATGGACACACTCATGCACGTGCATACACACATTTATACACACACCACCACCACCAACAACAACAACAACAAAATAAGCAAAACTGTTTTGGGGAATGGATTAGTGGGTGAGGGGACTTCCTGCTGTTCCCAAACTACCACCCTGTTTGTTGTCAGAGCTCTTCTAAAAAAGCAGCCTCAGAGGCTAGTCTAGATAACAAATGTTGACAGCTAGCTCTGAGGGATTTAAATTACGTGAGTGAGTCGCGGGAACAGACGGGAGGGAAGGACTGACTTGAAGGACTCAGGTGGGACGGCCAGGAGGGAAGATGTGTGTGAAGCCACCACAGAGCAGCCAAGACAACTTCTGGAAGGCAAGCACCTCATCTCATTTAGCTACCACCATGGCCCCAGGGAGGTGCTCTGTCAACCTGCATTGCAGATGGAGACCTGAGACAGGGAAGGCACACAGCCAGTGCAAGGCAGGGCCTTCAGTTAGGGTCCTCACACTCCACCTTTGAGTTACTCCTCCTTTTCCTAGCAGTTCTGTATTTCTGTGTTCCTTTCTTCCCCTCAGTCAGGATCTTACAGCATTGCCTACGTTGGCCTTGAACTCACAACCTCAAACCCCATCCCTGCCCCTCTGAGGAGCTGGGATTATAGGTATGTGCCACTGCACTTGGCTTCTGTTTATCTGTCTCTTATTTAAATATGTGTCTCTTTTCCTGATTACATAATTTTGTAATCCTTAAAGAGAAAAAGAAGTAATTTGATCTCCTGCCTTAAGCTGATTGATAACTAGGAACTTAAACAGTAAAGAGATGCGCTGGAGAGATGGCACAACAATTCATGGGGCCTGTTGTTCTTGCAGAGGACCTAAATTCAGTTTTCAGCATCCACATCAGTGGTTTTTCAAGCTGTGGATTGTGATCCTTTGGGGGGTCAAATGACCCTTTCACAGGAGTCATATATCAGATATCCTGTATATCAGATATTTGTATTATAGTTCATAACAGTAGCAAAATGAGTTATGAAGTAGCATCAAAAGTAATTTTATGGTTGAGGGTTGATAAGTTATTCTATTCAGATGAAAATGAGCCAATTCAAGTAAAATTAAAGTACATAAGGGCAGGTTTATTGGAGGGTGGCTCTCAGGCAGATTCACTGGTCCCAAGAAACGGGGCCAGGGAAGTTGCCATGGGGAAGGAGACAGAGGGGAAGGGCAGAAAGAAAAAAGGCAGGCTTGTGCATGAAGGGAGAGAGAAAATGCAAAAAAAGGAAGAGAGGTGGGAAAGGGAAAAAGAAAAGTGGGTGGGGGTAGAGAGCTCGGAAAAACATCAGCATTATATAGGGAGGAGCTTCTGGGGGAGGGGAGGCCCAGCCCCTAGGCTGGAAAGTTCACAGGAGAGGGCAGGATGTGCCAGCCATGCCTATAACAGGTAGGGACTGAGGGATGCTGAGAGAACTTGGAGCTAAGGTCTGCTTTGGTATGTAAAATATGCACCTCAGCAATTTGTTCTGGGTCTGAATCAAAACAGGGGCAGTACAACATGAGGAACTATATTAAAGGGCCACAGCATTAGGAAAGTTGAGAACCACTTATCCACATGGTGGCTCACAACTATCTGAAATTCCAGTCCTGGGGGATTTGATGTCTTCTTCTGATTTCTTTGGGCACCAAGTACACATACACACATGCAGATGAAATACTCACACATACTACATACTACATACTACATACTACATACATACATACATACATGCTTACAATCTTTAAAAGTATTTTATTATATTTATTATATTTATTTTTATTTTTTTATTTTGGGTTTTGGATCACAAAGATCCACCTGCTTCTGCCTCCAGAGTGCTGGGATTAAAGGCGTGCACTACCACCACCCAGCAAAACAATATTTTAAAAATTAGTAGCCTGGCAGTGCACCTTCAGTGGTAGAGCGTTTGGCCTGCACGTGTGAAGGCTTGGGTTTGGCCCCCAGCAATGAAAAACAAGGAAATGAACAGCCAGACATGATAGCTAGCGCACATCTGCAATTCCAGCACTTGGGAAGCGGAGGCAGGGGGATGTGGGGGCAACCTGGGCTACTTAATAAAAAATGTGTATTTGCATTCTATAAATTGCACAGCTGCTTTCCACCCATGCTGGCCCTCTTGGTCTGTGTCATTTGATTTCTCATGTGTGTTAGTCATTTTCTGCTACTGTAACAAACATCCAAGACAATCAACTTATAACCAGAAAAGATTTACTTTCACTTCTTCACTTTGGAGGTTTTAGCTCATGATCAGTTGACCTGGCTGCCTTTGTACCCTGCCCCATGATGTTTGACTGGGTGGATGTATGTACATTGAGTTGGGTGTACATGTGTGTTTGGTGTGTTTGGTGTGTGTGTGTGTAGGCCAGAGACAGACACTGAGTGTATTCCTCAATCACTCACTCTTCATTTTTGAGACAGGGTCTCTCACCGATCCTGGAGCTCACTAATGGCTAAGCTGGCTGGCCAGTGAGCCCCAGGGGCCCACCTGTCTCTAGCTCCCCTCCCCAGCCCCTTCCCCTGCCCCCTCTTACAAGTCTGCTGGGGATGGGATCTCAAGTCTTCATGTACAGCAAGCATGAAGCACTTTACTGACTGGGCCGCTGCCCCAACCTAGGATCAACCTCTTAATAGGTTCCACCCTGTCCCATAGTGCCAAGCTGGAGATCGTACCTTCATGTTTAATACACGGGCTGTTAGAAGACAACGCAGAGCCAATGACACTCCATGCTACCCTCTTTCTGGTCCAGCCCAGGGTCCACACATGCTGAAATTCTCCATCTGACCTCTCTAGCAGCAGGCCCTCTCAACCATAATGTGCCCCTTCTTTTCATCTTAGAGACTGGACCCCAGCTGGCTCATCCTTATCCTGGAGACTTTGCACACAAACAGCTCTCAAGGTTGCCATCTAGTCCCCTAACCCCTGCTACCTGCCACAGAGTTCTCGAGGGCAGCTCTCTTTTCTACACTTCCTCTCTAACCCTCCAGAAAGGAATAGGGCACCAATCTGTAGAGCCTGGAGTTCTGTTTAGCTCCTTGGGGTTTCTGTTGACATTTCTGCCTTCCGCTTCCAGCTGCGGTATCCAGGTGGCCTCCAAACTCTTAACTGCTGCCCCTACTCTTTGAATTTCCCTGATTGTTCAGATCCCCAGAAGTCAGGCATAGTGCTGTGGGGGAGTAAAAATGGGTGGATCCTTCAAGTTCGCTGGACAGACATTATCTGAACAGATGAGGTTCAGTGAGAGATCCTGTCTCAAAAGATAAAGGTGGCTTGGCAGCTACAAGTACTTACAGTACAAACCTGGGCACCCGAGTTTAACCTCTGGGACTGATAAAAATGAAGACTGCACAGAGTTGTCCTCTGACCTACATATGCACACATCACCACAATTTTTTTCAGTTATTGAAAGTTTCTTATGATCAAGAACAGTGATCAAAGAAAGATAGTCCATGTCACCTTCTGACCCTCACAAGTCCATATATCACACGCACACACACATTACACTACAGAGAGGGGGGAGGGAGATGGACACGCACGCGCGCGCGCGCGCGCGCGCGCGCGCACGCGCGCGCACACACACAGTGGAGAAATGAGTACAGGTTCTGTATCTGTGATAGCTTTATCTTTTTCTAGACTTTCACTCTGGTGCTTCTTGCTCAAGGCAGCTCAAAAAGGTGAACATTTTGCTTATCTTCCTGTGAGCCAGGCGCTTACTGGCTCTACTTCCTAACTCTCACAGAACTGACATCCACCCTGGACATGGATCTGAACCTTCTTAGGGTCATAGACCTCTCAGAGAATCCGCTGAAAGCTACGGAATATTCTTTAGGAAAATCAAGTGATGGCCGAGTTTTAGTTTCAGTAGACGAGAGGGCCTGACTCTTTGCTGGGACCACCAAACATCTGATTATGTTTCTTCACAGAGATGGTTTTTGGGGGGATGGCTCCGTTTTGGTGGGCTTCTATCTCCTTGGAAACTCACATATCCCTGGGACAAACCTAAAAGCTTTATGCTTTGTGTTATAAATTGACTCACTTTGCATTTGACTATTTCCATATTTCCATTTCCAAATATGTATAACATAGAGACAGCCAGGTTGGTTTTGAACTCACAGTCTTCCTGCCTCAGACTCCTGAGTGCTGGGATCATGGGGCATGTGCCACCACACCAGGTCTCAGTAGGCTTTTCATAAATACAGACTAACAGTCCATCTCCCTCTTAGTCTCTTTGTATACGTTTTCATCTTCAGTGAGTCCCAACATCCTAATCTATCCTTTTACCATCTGTAAATAAAGTGGCCTGCCCTAGAGCAGATACACTTACATAGCACTTAAGTGGGCCAGTGGGACATGAGAAGGAGCCCTCACACCCAAAGCTGTCTCCCACGGAGCACTTTATATACTAGAGCAGAATTTATATGTGTTCTCACATGTAGGACTTATCTTGCGTTCCATGGAAGGTTGCCCATGGGTATGCATAGTCCTCCCTGAGCAGGTATCTTTCCTCCTATGTTGAATGGTTCCACATGCAAGGAGAGAAGTCATTTCTGTCTGTGCCAACTGACCCCCTAACCCTGGCAGACCCCCTGACTCTCCAATTCTGTTTCTAGCTCCAGTTCCCAGCAGGATGTTCCAGTGGCTGATGCAAGCGTTGATGCTGCCACTACTGCTGCTCCCTTTGGGTGGAGCTGCTCCCAAGGATGGTATTGCAAGGTAAGAGGATTAGGAAGGCAGGGCTGGGGCAAGGAGAGTTCTGGAAAGATGTTAGGACTCTAGGGGAGCCAGGAGCCTGCAGAAATAATCTCCATCATCTCCAGGTACAGCACCCCAAGTAGGGCCTTGGTGCATGCTTGTAGAACTCTTCGCAGCCAAGAGTTCAGCTCTAGTCTGGTGTGAAGCATCAGAAGGAAGCCAGAAACATAGACAGGGACTATCATCTTAGAATAAGACCTGACACTGGGAATGCCAAGAAAATGGCTCGTTAGCTTAATATCTCTGACTTACTAGAACTGCTTTCTTACAGTCAGTATGTGCATTGGGATCATGGGAAAGTGGAGGGCTGGCAGCAGTAACCAAACTGTCTGGGACAACTCCTGTCACTTCTGCATCCCAGGGTGATGTGGGCAAACAGTAGTCACATGCAGAAGTAGGAATACTTGAGATTCTAGGCAGACATAAAGTCTGGGCTGGCATCCATACCCTCTGTTTCAAAAAGGAAGAGGCATGATGTGTCAAGGAGCAAAATGAGTCTGTAGAATCTTGAGCATTGCTACCAGCCTCAGGAGGACCATAAGAAACCATTACATCTTGGCACATGCTGGACCATCATCTTGGGCCTCTATTGTGTGTCTGCTATGGTAGCCTCAACCTCACTAGGCATTTTTTTTTAATTTTTTAAGACTTATTTATTTATTTTATGTATATGAGTACAGGCACGATCTTTAGAGACACCAGAAGAGGGCATCAGATCTCACTACAGATGGTTGTGAGCCACAATTAGAGGTTGCTAGGAGTTGAACTCTCAGAAGAGCGGCAAGTGCTCTTAACCACTGAAACAGCTTGCCAGTCTCTTCTTTGTGTTTTCTAAAGTTAACCAAGGCACCTGAGCTGCAAAAAACAGTTTTAGGAATTAAAGTTCTGTTTCTAGTGAATACTCGAAGAGCTTTTTTCCCTACAGCCTGGGGAGAAATCTACCAAGTGGCTGCTAAGCTAGGCTATGAGCAGCTGCTGCTTCTCTCCTGTTCTAGGTTGGACCCTGAAGTACAACAGCAGCTCACACCCAACCCTTTCCAGCCAGGCCCTGAGCAGCTCCGGTGAGTAAGCTGGGGGCTTTCAGCAGGCATTCACTGGACAAGTGCTAGGTCACAGACAGGACTCTCCCTGCTGACTTTCCACTTTTTCAACAGACATCTGCAGAATTATCTCAAGGGACTAGAGAAGATGGAAGAGGATCCTGAGCACATGGACCGGGAGCAAGGTGAAGGCCTGGTGCTGGGAGGATACGGGAATGGACCTGGGGCTGAGTGGCTGCCCCGTGGCTTCTTGCTTTCTCTAACCCAGATTCTCTTCCGTAGTCCTGCTCACGCTCTTTGCTCTTCACGATTATGACCGGAATGGACAGCTGGATGGCCTGGAGCTACTGTCCATGCTGACAGCGGCTCTGGCCCCTGAAGCTGCACACTTTCCCGTCAACCCGGTAAGCGCTCCTGAAATAGTGAGAGACTAGCAACTTTGGTCCTCTTCATCATGACTTTTGATAGACTCCCGGTAAAAGGGAAGCTCAGATCCTATGTGGCAGGGACGAGGCTGTTGGAGAGTGGCTGGGTTTCTGAAAACATCTCTGGTAACTGTTTCCACAGGTGATCCTGGTAGTAGACACGGTGCTCGAGACTCAGGACCTGGATGGAGACGGGCTCATGACTCCTGCAGAGCTCATCAACTTTCCAGAAGTCACCAAACATGCAGAGTCCCTTCCTCCAGCTCTCCAGGAGCCACAACCTGCTGGAAGTCAGCCACTTTTAGCCAACAATCCATTGCAGTCAGAAACCCAGCAGTCCCTAGGGACTAAAGAAGAAATTAGGGACCAGGTAGAGGCCAAAGGGGCATCCGTGGAGCCTGAACAAGAGGCTGGACATCAGACAGAGGGAAAAGTAGATACCCTAAGCCCTGAAGGGCAGGCTAGGGGAAAGGCAGAGTCTGAAGGAGATGTCCCAGGTCCCAGAGAGGGTGCTGAGGAACAGGTGGAAATCAAGGACAGTGAAGGAGAAGCCAAAGAACTGCTGGTGGAAACACTGGAGACCCTAAACACTCCAAATGAGGCTGAGGCTCATAGCATCCAATTGGAAAATGACGAGATATGAGCCCGACAGTATAGGCTCAAGCCTCTCAGAATCTCAGTGCAGAGCAGAAGCATGTCGTGTGAATATGGTGGGGTTAGAGCCACCTCTGACATGGGGACGGTGGTGTAAGCTAGTAACCCCAGAAGCATTGAGAGCTCCAGGCTAGTCTAGGCCACATGGCAAGTTTGAAGCCAGGCTGGTCTACTGCATAAGACCCTGTCTTGATGAGGGAAAAAAAGCACTCCCATGTTTCCTTTCTGGCTTCAGTGGGAAGTAGGAACTTTCTGTGCAGCTCAGGGAGACCATAAGCTGAGAGGCAGCTTTCAGGCCCCAAACAACCAATAAAGAACAGAACAAATCCATCTCCACAGCCATGTGTCCTTGGTCCAGCCTACCCAGATCCTTCCCCTCAGAATACAAGGGTTTGGGGACTGGACAAACCTCTTGAAAGGATGGAGACCCAGCTTTCCTAGGGGTCCTGAGACACACTAGCCACCACCAGCTGCAACAAGCCCAGGAACAGAGGACAGTGGTGGTGCACGTCTTTAATCCCAGCACTCAGGAGGCAGAGGCAGGGGGATCTCTGTGAGTTCAAGGCCAGCTGGTTTACAGTGTGGTTTCAGGAGAGCTAGTGCTATTATAAAGAGAAACCCTGTCTCAAAAAGATCAAATCAAAATACTTCTACTATGACTACTACTACTATTACTACTACTATAGTAGTAGTAATAATAATAATAAAAGAAGAAAGGAAGGTAGCTAGCTTAGTCTATCCTGGAAGCACAGCACTCCCCTGGAGTTCCCTCTCCACTCTGTGTAACTCTAGGCAGACAATGGTCCCCATTCCCCTGTATGGATCCCCAGTCCTAGTGATGGCATTAATAACTATCCTCTCCCTCTTTCTTCTCTTCATCTTCCTCCTCCTCCTTTTGAGAACCTTGAGCACACCAGATACCAGGCTAACATTATTATTATTATTATTATTATTATTATTATTATTATTATTAGAAACAGAGTTTCTTTGTATAGCCCTGGCTGTTCCGGAACTCACTCTGTAGACCAGGCTGACCTCGAACTCAGAAATCCGCCTGCCTCTGCCTCCCAAGTGCTGGGATTAAAGGTGTGCGCCACCACTGCCCGGCCCTAATTAAATATCTTACTTCAACTAATGTCTGTCTGACAAGGAAGTCTATGCTTTTATCCAGTTGTCCCAGATCTCATATTAGAACCTGATCCTGACATGTCACTTGGATCTAACCTCATCAAGGGACAGCGGCAGCGTTCTGTGTCAGGTTACATTTGTGGTCGAAGTACCAATTTCACTAAAGATAAGCTCTGGGGGCTTTTAGGTTCTTAGGAAACCCATGGAAAAAGGTAGTTTGAGCAAAGACCCATAAACCCAGCAAGCAGACTCCTTGACCACCACAGCTAACACACAGTCTGCATGCCTCAAAGAGTCTGGAAGGCTTTTTTCTCTGGCTGTCTGTTCTCCCTGACCTGAATGAAACTCCTCTGATGGAGCACAGCTGACGGGAGGTGGGAGCACGCCAGCTGCTTTGGTCTGCATGCCCTCCACTCTGGGTTGGTGGGTGAGGCTATTTGAAGAAAGAAGAAGGAGGAAGAGAAAAGATGCCGGACTGTAGTGTCAGAACCTCAGGAGAAGCCGGGCGTGGTGGCGCACGCCTTTAATCCCAAAGCTCAAGAGGCAGAGGCAGGTGGATTTCTGAGTTCGAGGCCAGCCTGGTCTACAAAGTGAGTTCCAGGACAGCCAGGGATATACAGAGAAACCCTGTCTCGAAAAACCAGAAAGAAAAAAAAAAAAAAAAAGAACCTCAGGAGTTTCGATCAGAGCAGGGTGAAGACCCATGAGGGCGAATGAGCCAGGCCTGTGATTCCAGCGCAAGGAGGCTGAAACAGGAGCGTTTCAAGTTCATGACCAACCTTATGCCTCACAACCAGACCCTATCTCGAACAGAAAACCAATAAAAAACAAAAACAAAAACAAAACCACTCAGACAGACAGACAGACAGACAGAGACAGACAGACAAAGCTGGCTCAGGGGAAGATTTATTTGCTCCAGGTATCTGCAGAGAGGAGACAGGTATACAGAGATGCTGACACAGGCAGAAGCTGTCCCACAGTCTACACCTGCCCAGGGAATGGCAGATGGATGCCAGGCTGGATAAAGTAGAGAAGGCAGTGGCAGGCATGGTGCCAGCCTCTGAGGTATCGAGCTGGTGCCGTTTGCCTCTCACACAATGCCGTCAAACCCCTGCAAGCCACACTTCTTGCCAGCCACCTGGCACCCGAATCTCAGGGCCTCTTGCATGCTGTTTCCTGGAGAAAGGACAAATAGCAGGCTCAGCCTGATGTTCAGGAGCATGACAGGCCCAGCCCTGCCCTGGCCACATGGTGATGACCTCACCCTTCGAGAGGCTGAAGATGACAGAGGCATTGAAGGTGTCTCCAGCCCCAAGAGTGTCTACTACTCGGGGCGGTGGGAAGGCATCTGAGTGGAGCAGCTGACCATCAGGGCCCAGGGCATCTGCACCCTCCTCAGCCCAGGCGCAGACAAGCGTAGCCCTGTAAGATCACACAGATCGGCGCTAGTCCCCGTCATCCCCCAGACTCCTCAAACCCTTTCTTGGCTTCCCAACTCACCCTTTCTTCACTCGACTGTACAAGCCCCTCAGGGCCTCCACCGCTGACTGGAACCCCAGGTGCTTGGCCACATCTTTGCTGACAAACACCTGTAGGCAGTGAAAGAGACCGGCAGCCACCTCTAATTGCTACTCCCTACCAGCAACCTGGTGTTGACTCCGGGTTATATAGCACAACTCCTCCAACTCAGTCACATAAGTCCCCAGTGTGGCTTCTTGCTGACCCACAGGTACGCGTTTCATGTTTGCTTAAGCTGTGTCAAAATATAGCCTTGGGAACTGTGACCCTGTAGTCCTGGTATTTTCATTCTGGCATGAGGGAATTCAAAATCCAGAAAGAGCCTGGAGCGCCATCTTGGGGTGTTGTCAAGCCAGACTGACTCTCAAGAGTGAGCTGTTTCATCTGTTCCCCACACAGCCCAGCCCTGCAGAGTGGGTTCATCTGTAAAACAAGGCTCTCTCCACAGTGGCTTCAAGACAGAGTCCCTAGAATAGTTCTGGGGAATGAAGATCAGCCTGACATATTTTTTAATTGGGCAACAAGGCCAACAAACTACATCTGGACACTGTCCAACCAGCTTTAGCAGTGATACCCTTTACACTCTGGTCTAAGTTTTCCTTGTACGAGTCTCCTTCCCATTCTCCTCTCATTGTTACTGGCCCTCACAACATGCCATCTAAGGGGGAAAAACTGGTAACTCGGAGAGCAGACATTCCTTCTTTTGCAGAGGGAAAGACTAAAGCAGGCAAGCAAGGGATGCCCATAGCTGTCTGAGCCCTGTCCGCCATATGCCTGTGGATTCACCTGAGCAGGAAAAGTCTACTTCTGGGCCATCTCCAGCCTCCCAGCTGTGGTCTTCTGGGAGCTGCTAGGCTGTTGCTCAGAGGCTGGGAGGCAGGACTAGGGTCCTCTCTAGCTCTAAGAATTCAATTAGCTAGAGATAAGCAAGGGGAGCTGTAGGACACTTACCACCTCGCCATAGCTAAACAACTGGAAGAGCTCCTCACGGGGCTTTTCTATCTCCACCGACACCCGGACCTTCTGCGGCAGAGGCTGCTTGGCGTTGTGCTCCTCTATCCGCCGCAGCATCTTCACCTGTTCCGATGCATTCCGGCCCTGGGGCAGGACAGGGCAGCTCAGAGCCTCGCTGATAAAGAGTTCATTCCTTCCTCCCTGATGGACCTCTGGGTGAGCAGGGAGAGGGGTTGGAGGAAGCTGGAGCGCTATTGCAGCTACATAATTCTAGGACTGTCATGGACCTCGGAGACCTAATCGGCCAAATTTTTCATTTCCCAAATGAGTCTGAAGAATAAAAGATGCTGGACATACATGCCTGTGAACAAAGCACTTGAGAGGATGAAGTGGGAAGATTGTGAATTCTGGGCTAACCTGGGCTACATAGTAAAACACGGGAAAGGTGGGACAAAAAAAAAAAAAAAGAAGAAGAAGAAGCAAAAAAGATAAAGGCTGGGTGTGGTGGTACACTCCTCTAATCCCAGAATTTGGGAGACTGAGTCAGATTTCTGTGAGTTCAAGGCCAGCCTGGTCTACATAGTCAGACCCTGTGTCAAACAAAAAGCAAGCAAACAAAACACACAGAGAGAACAAGAATGAGACAAAGAGGGAGAGGGAGAGGGAGAGGGAGAGGAAGAGAGGGAGAGGGAGAGAACCTGAAGACTAACACTAAGTCAAATGATGAGGTAAGGATTGGACGCCTGCACTTCTCAAGGTTTCCTCTCATCTTGATCCCAAAACTTCTCCCTGGAAAGAAAGTTCTAATTCCCTCCAGGCCCTCTCCTTCCTGTCCTGAGAAGTAAAAGAAGTCAGCAAAGGCAGATACCAGGAGGGAGGTAGCCTAACACAAAAATGGGGTCTTCTGCCCAGTGCTATCTGTGACTGTATGCCCCTGTATCTCTCTATCTTTCTGGGCCTCAGTTTCCTCATAGGAAAACACAGGAGTGAAGAGGGACGGGGGAGGGCTATTTAGTATCCCTATCATATTTCACAGTTCAAAGAAATTACAGAAGAGGCTGACCATGCAAAAGGGCCTGACAGGCTAAGCCCCTAGAAACACAGGTAGGGAAGGGCTTGCCTCAATGTGGATCCACTTGAACCGGGTCAGATCGACCATCTCAAAGTCCTTAGCAGACACATCTGGCAGGTTCCTACATCATGAGACAGGAAGGGAAAAAAGTAGGTCAGCCAGTGCCAGGTTCTCTGACCGCTAGGGACCCTGTACCCAGTAATGAGCGATACCAGCAGCATGGCAGGAGGCTGGGGAAGCACAGAACTCTGAGCCCGACGGTGAGGTAAGCCTTGTCCCACTTTGCTTAGGTGTCCTTTTTTGTTGGTGGTGGTGTGTGTCCGTGTTAACATTATCCAAGGACAAGCACAATTACAACACGTGACAAGAGGCCAGCCCCATGCTCCTTGGAAACCACATCCTCCAGTGAGACTACACTTCCCAGAAGGCCCTTTGCTGGGAGCACACAGAGAACTACAAAGCTTCTTTAGTTACAACCTCTTAGTTGGGAGCTTGCTACTGACAGAACACCCTGCCGAGTTGGGCTACCTACTTCATCTCTTAGGTCAAAACTGGCACTCTGAGGAAGAGTTTTTGTTTGGCTGGTCTAGGTGGCCTTGGCCACACAGCATGTGTCCTTTCTGTGTTGCAGTAGAGTGCCTTCCATCCTCACCAGTGGCCTGAGCGAGCCTTTCTGGGGCTAAAAGTCCTAGGTCTCCTGAGCCTTCTGCAGTTGGAGATATGTATGTGAATATGTCTGGACCCAGGCCAGAGGGCAATAAACCTTTCTCCTCAGCTCCTCCTCCCCCTACCTGAGGTACCGTGTGTACGTCCTTGATTGGAGTTGCTGCCAATCACCACTTGCTTAATAGGTAGATGAAAAGGATTGCCTGATCTGAAAGTCACCTCTAGTATGGGAATGCCCACTCACTTTTGAGATACACCCTTTTGACACCTACGGCTTCCTCTGAAGGGGCCTAAACCTCAGCCATGCTGCAGGCTCGAAACTCTGGAACTGACTCTAGAAATCCCAGTGGGTCCCTTAGCCCATCAAGGCTTTCTTTGAGTCATCTCCCATCTCCGTACACCCAGACCCAAGGGGCTGATTGGCTAATTACGAAAAATCATATCATAAATTACAGTCTTTTACAGGCCTGCCTGGCCACCCTTGTGCTGGTCAAGGGCAAATTACCAAGCAGGGCAGAGCTTACCCCTTCCCACCTCACTTCTCCCCTAATTGAAGACAATTCAGAAATTACTGAACAGTTTGGCAAGGGGGCAATTTCTGTTGTAGAGGATCGATGGATGGAGATCGGTTGGTTTGCCTGGTGATGAGAGGAGGGACTGATTGGTGGGTTGTAGTAGGGAAAGGCCAAGGGGCCCTTACGTGTCGTAGAGTATAATGGTACGGGAGCCATTGGAGTTGTTGACGATGCAGGAAGAGCAAGGAGTATCTCCCTGGCTCTGCCAAGTCAATTGAGACACATCCACGCCACTCTGCCTGAAGTCAGCCACCAGGAAGCTTTGGGGGAGGGACCCGAGCCAGGGAGAGGGCAAGGAGACACAACAGATTAGAGTTACACATAGCCTAGATCTCCCCTGGGAGTGGGAAGGGTGCATTGGAGCACATGGGCCTCAGAGAAGAAGGGTCCTGTCCCGAGAGTGTAGTGTCGTGACGGCCGCGGCAGCAGCTGGCGAAGCGCAGAGCAGACAGATGTACAAACCTGTAGGCGTGCAGGATGGTGCGGCTGCCGCTGGCCTCGTTGATGATGACTGTAGAAGTAGGGATGGAGCCCTCGGTCTGAAGGACCACATATCGTAAGTCCACAGAATGTTGGCGGAGGTCATCCAGGACAAAACTGCCAGGGCAGAGTAACCCGGAAGAGCAGTTTGGGAAGAGTTTGGGGGACTAGCAGGGAGAGAGTAGGGCCTCCAGGGACCCTGAATGGCAGAGGGCTGAGCAGAGGGAAGTAGGAGGGAGCTGGCAATCTCAATCTTGTCACAGGTGGGAACAGGGGACAGGAGAGGCAGCGTGCAGAGCCTAAACATCAGAGAAGCAGGATTGAACATTGCAGGTCAGTCTCAGTCCAGTTCACACTGGAGAGCTTTGCTCCCCATCCTTAAAGCTAGACAGAGGTAGAGTTAAGGCTTTAGAGCCTGAATTCCCTTTGACCTTAATGCATATAGGTACTGTGGCTTAGTTCTTGCAGGCAGAATCAATAATTAATCACCAAGGTAATACTTTGGACCCCTCCCAGCTGCTCTCTGCATGTTCATCCTCATGGCACGATGCTTTCTGGGATCCCTTCCAATCTTGCCATGGTACCTCTCTAGTCTGACTAGCCAGGAAGTGGTACCACCTATTGGGTACCATCTTCTAAAAACTAGACCAACCCCTATGGGCAATGAGTTGGTGCATTTGTGGGAGGTCCCTAAATATGGGCCTGATCTAGGACAATGTCACTTGATGTCCTCTAGTTAGAATGAGCCTAGGAACATCATTTCAAGTTTAGCCCAGTGGGACAGCAAGGAGGCTGGTTCCACTCTGGCTGGGAAACTCCAGAGCTGGCAACTGTGCCCAGCAGCCCAGCAACCTGGGTTTTCTCACTATGAGCATTCCTCCCTTTCAGTAAGCAGCACCTAAGCTCTACAGAGTTGTTGGCAGCCACCCAGTACATCACCTCCTGACTTGACAACTCAAAGGTCCCAAAGCATTAGAAATATCGTTTGCTAACTGGCTTTTTGTGCCCACAGTGCCTGGCATATTAAATGTTTGCTGAATGCACAGAAAGAATTCTGAATGGCTCATCCCTCAAATATGATTGGTCCATAAAGGAGAGTCCACTATTCTAAGCAAGAACCAGGGTCCTGCTTCCACCTAGGAAGGGATGACTATCCCATCTCCAGGACTAGTCTCTCACTTTGTTAGCTTTGCTCCAGTTCGCCAAGACTGGGAATGTGGCTGGCAACAGCCCCTCAAACCAGGGTTCAAAGGGCTGGGCTTTACAGTCCAGCAACCTGGCAGGCTGCTCCAGTGCCCACAGTGGGCAAAGTGTGGGCCACACCTCCTGATAAGTGTGTGCTGAGCTGACAGTGCCAGGAGTCAAAGGGCTCTTGGGTCCTTGCAGTGGCTGACATGGAGTAGACACATGGGTCACTTGTGGCACACAGCCTCCAGAGCAAATGGGTCTGGGACTCAGTGTTACTATGTGACCTCAGGATGTCCTGAGGAGTGTACTCTCAGTACTTACAATGAAGACAGGAGCAGTGGCCCTTTTCCTCAATGTGGGCCTTCATCTTGTAACCATGGATGCTGGATGCCCCTGAAGAGGGGAAGGGCATAGCATGTCCCTCACTGCCTTTTACCTCAAACACAGCCAGAATAAGGGACACGAGAAGGGCAAAGGCAGAGCCTAGAGGAAGCAAAGAAGGAGGCGGTGGGCAGCCTAAGCTCTGCAGCAAGCTGTAGAAATGGAATCTTTACAGAAGAGATGTTAGTACCTGAGCAGCAGATGGTCTGTCCCAGAAGGATCAGGGAGGCTGGAACTCTCCTGTAGGCTACCACCCACCACCCATTCTCCCAAGCAGCCCACCCAGGGTTCAGACAGCTCTCCTCTCGCTATACTGTGTAGACAAGGCGCTCTATCCCTCTACCAGGTACCCCCTTCTAAACTTACTCGGCAACGTGGCCAGGGGCCAGCGAGCCCATGAAGGCACAGCGGGCTCCAAGCAAGGAAAGGACAGTGCAGGAGTTGGATGCGTTGCCTCCACGCTGCCACCTCTGGGACAGGCACCTGCAAAGCACAGGGGCAAGTCTCTGCAGCCTCAGCTGACTGCTCGCTGTGGGAAAGAGAACCAACTTCGGTCCCCTAGGTAGGAATCCACAGAGTGCAAGAGTACATCTGAGTTTCAGCTCATTTTCTAAGTGGAGCTGCTGAGGCTCAGACCTGAGAAGGAGCCGGGATGAAGGCGGGCTCTGTTCTCACATCTTGGGCTATACCCTACAAGACGGGCAGCAACCGACACAGAATACATCAGGGCGGGAGGTAGAGCCAGTCACTAAACGTGGGGACATACATGAGCTATGATCATGCTCTGATGCTTGCTATGCATGTGGCTTGATAAGTACTGCTCCACTCCTCCAAACCTCCTGCTTCCTCAGCTAAGGAAAGGATCTTTCACAGTTCCTAGGGAGCCTGCGACAGTACTCTGTGGACCCAAAGCCCAAAGAGCACCCAGTCCCCCACCCCCACCCTATGAGTTCAATGCTTTCAGCTTGCTAGTGTCTTGCCAGGGGTCAACCTTGAACTTCCTTTTAACTAATATCCAAGATACAACGTTCATTGTTCAGGGTGCTAGAGCACACTGAGAGAAAGCCATTGTGCCACCCCACAGAACGCCTTCACGACTCAGCAGCGCTTTGGAGTGGCCCTTATCAAGAGCAAAGATAAGAACCATCAAAGGACACTCTAAAGTCTACCAGACAACGGAGAACGTTCTGAGAACATCTACTAAGATGTTTACCCACCTTTGTAAAGACCCCTCTTGGCACTTAGCTCCAGGAGAAAGCCGAGTTTCTTCCTGTCTGACCCAGAGAGCCTCCAGTTTTGCTTGCATTGCCGGCCAGTCCTTGAGCTAGGCAAGGCTCAAACTTTTAAATGTGAGTGGTTTAACGTCACATGCCACTCACTGCTAGCGACCTGGTGTTTTATTTTAGCTGTAAGCGGTAAATTAGAAGTGCATAGGCTAGGAGTTGGGAGACCTGGGGGAGGGGGGAGAAGGGGGGATGAGGAAAATTTGTCTGGCACCTTATCAGGTGTGTGAGGGTTCAGGAGGGAAAAAAAATCATTTCAGCCCACTCTGTAAACTGAGGATTTTGATGATCGGCAGATTGAAATGGTAAACGGCTAACAACACACTAGTCAAAGCCTGGGTCTTGATTCAGGCATAGGGTTGCACTCTTGTTAATTCTGGAGGCTAAAGGAGTTTAGGCCAGCTTGGGCTACAAAGCAACACACCCCCTGGATCTTGGTTTTAAAGGTCTCCAGTCTCATGTCTTCATTCTCACAGAGTACCCCTTAGGGTTCCGGGGCAGAGAACACCTGCACTCCAAGCTGAACTCAGGCCTCACTGCATGGAGACAGAGGGCTATCCCTGGTTTAGCAGCCGATTAGCAGTGACACGCAAAAAGACAGGACCACAGCGGCCCTGGGATCTCCGAGGGGCCTGGGCGCCCCTACCTGCGATCCGTGTCTTCCTCTGGATATTTGTCCACCACATTGATGATGTCCAGCACCACCAGCCCCACGCACAGGATCTGCTTCTCTTCCATGAGGCTGCTCCCCAAGCTTCCTACCCGCAAGCAGAGGGGATTCCTGCTGGGCTCTGCCTCTTATCTACTGGAGGACCGTGTCGCAACTCCCCACAGACTACCTTGGCTCCTCCTCTGCGTGCAGAGCTCCTACCGCAGGGAGCTTTCTGCTTTGCAAGGGTTTGGTTACCTAGCCCGGCCAATGGTAGGCCCTCTCACTTTTCCGCCTCAGTTGTCAAAGCGAAAGCACACTAGTAATGCATCGCCTTTCCGATCCCTCTGCGCCTCCTTCTCTGCATTCTCTGGACCACCCGGAATAGCTCAGTTTGGCAACAGAAACCTCTCCTTCGCAGGCTCGCCCCGCCACCGTGGCCCAACCGGCCGAGGCCCCGCCCCCCGCCAGATTAGCGGTGTCACGTGACGGGGAACGCTGCCAGCCTTCGCAGTGGTTCTGGCTCAGCGCCCCCTAGCGACCGCTGGGGGACCGGCTGCCGTGACCCTGAGTCGGCCGGCGCCCTTGGCAGGGAGCGCACCCAAAGATCATCAGCCTAGGTTCCCTCCGTAGGACTCTGTCTCCTCCTGTCCTGTCCCTTAACTACCTCCAAACATGTACTAGAGCAGAATAGCTATGTTTTGTAGAAAAAAAAGTTTCTTTATTCCTGAATAGTTTAGTACGGTGGTGTGGACTGGGGAGAGCCCTAGAGGGTCGGTTCCATTTCCGCAGCTTGGGTCCTGGAGAGGGCTCTGGTAGGGACGGCAGTGAGGCCAAAAGTCAAGAGGAGATGCCTCGGTCCCAGAGACCACGCAGTTACAACGTGCGGAGTGACCGATTTGAATGGCTGAACCGCAGCGGGACGTAGTCGCCAGACTTGCCCTTGCCTTGGTGGGGAGCCACCATTCAGGTGGCTCTGCGGCCCCTGTAGATAAGTTTGGTGGTCGGGCCCACCCTGTCTACACCTGTTCAAGCTCTGTGTCCTCGTAGAGCAGGGCTCCGCTGAAGATGGTGAGCGGCTCCTCAGAGTGTGCCAGCTGCCCCATGACCAGGTCGATGCAGACAGTGTCTCCGACCTGCAGTGGCAGGATGAGGCTGAAGACGCCCAGAGCGCCTGGGCTGGGCTGACTTTCGGCCACAGGCTTATTCTCCAGTCCCTCGGGTTCGTAGCCTCCCGAGTCTATGCGGGCCACGCCCAGGTTGGAGCGTGACAGTACTGCCTCCACTTTCTCATGCCGGTGCCCAGTAAGTACAGCGTTCAGCAAGTAGCGTCCAGCCAGCGGTGCAGTGAATACACCTAGAGACAAGGATGAGTGGGGGTGGGGGGTGGAACAAGGAAGGTCTCTCGCACTCCTGGTTGTGGAGTGGCCCACCGGTCCTTTCTCTGCTATTCCACTAGCTGTACACTGCTGCATCTCCAGCAGTTGCTGCAGAGTATGTGCTGGAGTCTGTCCCAGTAAAGATCCGTGTGGTGTGGATGTCTCCTCTCCTCCCCTCCCCTCCCCCACTTTCTTTGCCTAACTGTGGTGTGAGTGCATGGAAAGAATAGAGGTCTTTGAAAAGCTGTACTTGTCTGCAAAGGCGTGAAGGAGGCATTAGTACTGCTCAGCTTCACCCATTACCTCACTACGCCACCCATCGGACTTCTAGTTACCTGTCTCTGGGTCATAGTAGCCTCCATCGTTGAGCAAGACTCTGTCGAAGGGGACTGTGCCAGGTTCTGACCGGGGCAAACTCAGGGCAGCTGAAAATGCTACCCTAGGCACCGGGGCTGCTGGTGCTCCCTCTGCTCCTGAATAGAGAGAGTGTTAGCATGGATGCTCATAAACCCCAGTCCCTGTCCCTGCTGCCCAGGCTGCCTGAGGACTATCGTCCTCCAGGCCCAAGCTCCTATCCCCTTCCAGAGTCTAACTACTTACCCTGCTCCCCTTGAGGACCTGTGGGAAGAAAGGGGCCACAGTGAGTAGGACATCTCTCACTACGCCCTCACCTAACATCTGCTCTCTTGCACTGCTCTGGGCGTTAGGTGTGGAATGTGATGCCAAGAAAAGCATAAGTGGGCTCCAGTCTGGGCAGATGCTAGACCACAGTCTCAGCCAGGAGCTCCTCATACGCTACATGAACTGTAATACGGCAGGGAGACCACGGTACTCCTGCTCAGGCACCAAATGACCACTTTCTTTTTCTTTCTTTCTTTCTTTTTTTTTTTGAGACAAGGTTTCTCTGTATAGCCCTGGCTGTCCTGGAGCTCACTTTGTAAACCAGGCTGGCCTTGAACTCAGAAATCTGCCTGCCTCTGCCTCCCGAGTGCTGGGATTAAAGGCGTGCGCCACCACGCCCGGCTCCACTTTCTTTTTCTTGTTTTCTTCATGTATATGAGTACACTGTAGCTGTCTTCAGACACACCAGAAGAGGACGTCAGATCCCATTACAGATGGTTGTGAGCCACCATGTGGTTGCTGGGAATTGAACTCAGGATCTTGGGAAGAGCAGTCAGTGCTCTTAACCATTGAACCATCTCTCCAGCCCCCAATGGCCACTTTCATTCAGCTCCTAGTCACTTTCTTCTCTTTTCACTGTCAGCCATCGGGACCTCTGCTTCCTTACCCCCTTCTCAGTCAAGCTCAGTGTGGAATACTATGTAGGGCTGCCAGGATAGCGGTGTCTCATCCAACATACCTGGTGGGCCAATGGCCCCCTGTTGTCCATCTTTGCCAGGAGGTCCTGGAGGGCCTGCAGGGCCTGGAGGCCCTTGTAGCCCAGGAGGCCCAGGGGGCCCAGTGTCGCCTGAAGGTCCTACGGCAACAAAACCAAAACCAAGACGAAGGTCAGTCATGCTTTCCAACGGACAGGAAAGGCAGTGGCGCCACGGGTAGGAGATGGGGAAGACTGATGGAGACACGGGGTCCCTCGGGCTGCAGGCAAGGTGTCTGATTGACAGAGCCACATACCAGCACAAGCCATATCCCAGTTCCACCCTAAGGCCCATCTAAGCAACCAGAGGGAGGGCAGGGAGCTACACTACAACAGCTTCCCCGCAGACATACGGCAACCTCCCTGACGAGCAGTAGGGGCTGGGACTGAGGCAGAACAAAGAGAAGGTGGAGAACACCAGGCCTCCTCTCTGGCTGCAAGGCAGGGAGCAAGAAGGGGCCTGAAAAGGGATCTCCCTCCCTGCATCCCCCACCATGCCTTCTGTCCTCACCAGTGAAGTCTTTTAGGCTAAGTTGCTGCAGACGTTCTTCCAGGAGCATCAGGGAACTGTTTAGGGCACCAAGCCGCCTGCCCAGGCCTGCCTGGCCCCCCAGCAGCTTCTCCAACAGGGCAGCCTGTGTCAGGCTGGTGCTGTTGCTTTCCCGTACTGCAGCCCAGAGTCCAGCCACGTGTCTGGAGAGGCCTTCACGTAGGCCTTGTAGTCCCCCTGCCACGGTGTCCAGTCGTTCGCAGACTCCCTCAAGGCGGCCTAATCGCCCCTCTAAGCTAGGGCATTGGCCTGCCTGTGACTGGCCCTCCTCCAGGCCTCGGAAGCGCTCCTCGCTCTCTGTGACGTGCTCTGTGGCCTCCTGCTGTAGCCTGTTGATCTCAGAGATGATGCTGTCCTTGGTGGCCCCCAGGTCAGCCAGATCGGCACCCTGACCCTCCACAGTGGTCTGGAGCTCATGCAGTGAGTCGTTCAGGGAGCTGAAGGTGAGAATAACCTCAGAGAGTTCTCCTTGAAGGGCCTGGAGGGCTGAGCCTGAGCTGCCCCCAAACACACTGAAACCGTCCAGAGGCCCACGGCTTGGTCCCCCAATCCCTGGGCCAGCTCCAGGGACCCGTGGAGGTAACAGTGGGCAGGAGCAACGTTCCACACCATCCCGAAGGCGGCCCAGCTCCTCCTGGACACCACCACAGGCGCCACAGCCCTCATCCCCACGGGCTTGCAGCAGACCCTCCAGCTGGCTTAGCTGGGCTGCAGTAAGATTGAGGCGCAGTAAGAGATCTGCTGCCATCTCCTCCTGTGCATCCATGCGCTCCCGAAGCCGGCCCAGGAGCCCTTGCAGTCCCTCCAACACGGCCTGCTGAGCTTCCCCTGCTGCCTCTGCTTGGTGCAAGCCAGAGCCCACCAGCTGTAACCGGCCCTCGCTGTCCAGCACCCTGCGTTCCAAGGCACTGAGGATCTCACTGACCCGAGAATCCTGTTCCCCGGGCGCCCCAGAACAGATCTGCCCACAAGCCCGGACAGCCCCTGCCACCTGCTCTTCCAGCAGATCTATGCGGCCACCCACCTCCCTGCTCACATTGGCTAGTAGTCCCTCCAGCTTTTCTAGCCGTCTTGGAGCAGCAGGCAACCAGTGGCCCAGCCTCCCTGGTCCTCCAGGCCAATTCTTCTCTTGCTCCTCTGAGGGACCTAGGGTAGAGTTGAAGCGGTCCTCTAGGCGAGAAAGGCGAGAGGCCAAACTGGTGTAGCCTGGGGGGTGGCCCCCCTGCCCAGCTGCTCCTCCGAGCTCAGAACCTCGGCGTCCACTTAGCACTGTCAGTGAGCCAGCCACTACATCTAGCCTCCGCTCCAGCTCCGACACTCGTCGACCCAGCTCTGGGGGGCAGCATTCCTGAGGGGGTCTCCTGGCCATGGCAGGTCCCACAAGCTGTTGCTGCCGCTCCTCCATAGAGGACATTAGCTTCTCCAGGGTTCGCAGCCGCTCCCTATCCTCTTGCTGCTGCTGGCGGAAGCCATCCAGCCCCGCCAGGCACACTGAGCAAGACTCCTGCAGCTGCCGTTCCAGCTGCCTTAACAGTTCCTCACTGGGGCCAGAAGGAACGGGGACAGGGGCTGAGGCCCTGCCACCTCCATCAGGACCTCCATTATGATGGTTGTTAAGGTGGCCCAGCTCCTGGTCATGGGTGGAGACACGGTTGTCCAGGAGCTGCAGCTGCTGCTGTATCTCACTGAGGGTTTCATGCACACCCGGGCGGGCAGCTGCATCTGCTGGCTGCTGCCTCCCATTAAAGGCTGTGTCCACAGCTCGCTGTACATCTTCTGCTAGGCGTCCATTCATCCCCTGCAGGACACCCCGAAGGCCTTGCAGCTCTTTGGTCAGACTCTTCACCTGCTGCTCTAGCTGCTGCACCTTCTCTGACTCAACAGGACCTGAAGAGAGAGAAAGGCAGATGACTGAGCGGCTGGATCTCAGAGTTCAGATTCTATGGCCCAGTCTCTGCCTACCCCAACTCCAGCAAGAGCCAAGGGTCAGAAGGCTCTCCTTTGGATGATTTGGTCAAAAGCGGGGTGGGAGGGAGAAGGAAGGAAGGAAGGAAACAAACACCATTCACTGAATGTCCTTGGGCCAGATTTGAACCACAGCTCTTAAAACTTTTCTAAGCCGGGCGTGGTGGCGCACGCCTTTAATCCCAGCACTCGGGAGGCAGAGGCAGGTGGATTTCTGAGTTCGAGGCCAGCCTGGTCTACAAAGTGAGTTCCAGGACAGCCAGGGCTATACAGAGAAACCCTGTCTCGAAAAACCAAAAAAAAAAAAAAAAAAAAAAACAAAAAACTTTTCTATTGGGCAGATACTTTTGCCATTTGATGGCACAGGAAACGGGGAACCAGAGAAATTAGGCAAGTAGTTCCAGAGAATACGTTTAACAAGTGGCCATGTCAAATTTCAAACTTAGATCACCCAGCCACCCAACTTTTCCCCCGGGACCTCTTGACTTCTTGGAAACCATTTCCTTATCTGGGAAATTCGATTGACACTATGTGTCCTGCCTTTTAGGGTTGTCAAGCAGTTTAAATGGGAATGTGGGAAAGTACTTCACATGCCACTGTCGCAATGACTGGGCCCTTCCCTAAACCACCAGAGGGACAAACAAGAGGCTCTTGCAGCAAGCTTGCTGGGGTGCCGGCTGGCCAGCCAGTCAACCAGAAGTTCCTGTTTCCATAATTATAGTTCAGTTATCTCTTTGGCAGGAAAGGACCATGCATCCGGTGTGCCTAGCCTAACTCATACACATAGGAGGAAAGAACACAACAGAGACGATTGCATTCTGGGACCTGCAGTCTCCAGGGGCCCAGGAGGGGGTTGGGACCTGTAGTCCAGTGCAATGCATGCTAGGATTTGTAGTCTTAACTATCTTCCCTGCGGACAGATAGAGCTCAAAAGGATTCCCCACGCTTCTCCTACAGCTGTTCCCGACTAGGAAGGACCTTGGCCACAAGAGGGAGTATGTGAACAAATTGTCTCTATGCCTTCTTGTCTTATTCAGCTCTTAAGTTTTCAAGTCTTTCAATCAGTCTCCCCCAAGCTCTGCCCTGCCCCCCACCCCACCCCCACATATACTCAAATCACACAAGCGTGCAAACATTTGAAGTTTCAGGGATGTCATTACCTCTGTTCTACCCACCTTCCCCCCAAGTTTAGAGCATAGAGGTTTCCCTCCCTCCACAGCTGGGTCCCCCATTTTCCACCCAGGATTCCCCCATCCCTAGCAACAAGCAAGCTCACCTTCTCCTCCTAGTCCACTGAGGTGGCTGCCAGCACTGGAGCCAGACAGGTTGGGGCGCACAGGCCTGGGCCGGGGAAGTGGTGTGGAGGGTGCGGGGCCCAGAACAGAAGCAGGGCCCTCTCCACAGTCATTGCCCCCATAACCCTGACAGCACCTCCACTCCATGTCTGTCACTGTCTTGTAGGCCACCCGATAGCGAGAGCGAAGGAAGCTCCGGTACCTGGCCAGAGGAAAGGAAGGTTTTGTATTCTCTCGGTGCAGCTGGTCGCCTTGTGCTTCAGGGTCTACCTCTCTAGCCAGTGTGTGGTCCTGCTCAGTTAACAGCTATCGGCTTTTTAGTCAAGGGCTAAATCCTGGTTCTTTCTTTCCCTGTGCTGGAACCCTAAGCTAATCTCTTTAAGACTGACCTGTGTCAGCAGAAGGCCCAAAGGTTGGAGACAAGGGGGGAATGCCTGTGGCAGCTCACCAGCCAAGAAAGGACCCTGCTGTCTTCTCAAAATGGTTCTTGACTGAAGTCCTGTCCTTTCCCCTGCTCCCTCCTTTGCACAGACCCTCTAGATAGACACCAGCTGTCTGCCCTTGCTCGGATCCCAGTAAGCACCCAATTCCCTAAAGATGGGGCCTCACATGATACTTCGGGGACAGTGGGGCTGGCCCCAGCCACAGGGTTGATAGTCTGGCTTCACAACGGTCTCCACTCCATCCTCAAGGACGCAGCTCACTGTCCGAGTCACCACGTAGGCACACCAGTTCCTGTAGGCACAACCCTACCTGGGCCAAAGGACCAAAGACACAAGCCCCAGTGGGCCCAGAGGCTAAAGGAGGGTCAAAAGATGAAGGGGGCCTTAAGGACCCGTTGAAAATTAGGGGTTTTGCAGGGGCAATACCCACTCCCCTCCCCTACACAGACACAGACACACACACACAAACACACATACACACACTTTCTTGTGTCACTATGGCAGATAAAGACTTTTCAAGACAGGAAAAACATAATTATAAAAACACACACAGAGAAGTCAGCCCTTCTGACTGGGGCCCCAGAGTACCCTAGAATTCACAGTCCCTTGTGTACTTCTTTGGGCCTATCTCAAGCCCCAGCTGAGTAAGCTGGGTTCCTGTACATGAGCCCCTGCACGTGGTGCTTCCACCCAGCCTTCAAAGAGGAGAGCGGGACAGGCCAGTGTCCAAATGTCTGACCTATGCTTAAGTAGAGAATAAGCCACTGATGGGCTCCGTCCCCTTGGGGCTTGCGGTGCTGCACTCTTGACCCCATTCACACTGGCTTCTAGTCTGTGAGCTGCTGTAGAGCCAGAGGGAACAGAGCAGGAGGAGTGTCAGAATTATACATTAGTGGATGGGGCCAAGGAAGCCCTAGAGAAGGAGAACGGTCTGCCTGATCCAGACCTGGCTGGCACACAGCTGGCAGCCGGCAGGAAGGATAGTCCATACTCCTTGCTGTAGTGTCCCTGGGCACCCAACTGCAGACTTCCTTAGGGAAGAGGTGAGAGCTGATCCCCCTTAGGCTACCGAAGCCCTGGAAAAAGTTCCACCGGAAGGTGTATATGGGTGGGCCATTGATGGATGGGTGTCCACACTGTCCTCTTCATTGCGTTTAAGCCTGCTGCTCACCTTCTAAAGGCTTTCCCAACCACAGCCTCTAGCCCTGGCTAGAATACAGACTCTTACCTGTGGTGGCTGGCAGGCCGTGGTGAGTTCTGGGCCTGGGGTCCTCCAGGACTGAGGGCTCCAGTGCCTCCTGTGTAGAGGCTGTAACCCCGAGGAAGGTAGCTGGCAGCTTCCGTAGCTATGGTCAGCAGACAGCAGAGATAGCAGCTCCAGAGGGCTCTGGGGGCCATGGTGAAATGTTCTTTGCTGCCCTTAGAGACACATCTTGGTCTGACCAATAATGCCTATACCACACTTCCAGGGGATGCCGCTGCTTCTGGGGACAACACGCCGCTGAGCCAATTCTGTCCCTAGCTTCCTGCCTGCAGCCCCCAGCTGCACGCCTCCTCCTTGGCTGCTGGGCCTGACCCCTTCTCCCCCTCCTCTTTCCTCCTCAGGCTCCTGTCTGTCCCTCCCTCAGTTCCTTCCGCTCTCCTCTTCTGCACTTCTGAGGGGAGTCTGTTCTCTGGGCCCCTGGCCTCCTGTGCCTGGTCCCTGCCCCTTTCAGAGACTGTTTCCTGAGCCTCCACCCCCTGGCTCCAGCTGGCCCTCTTCTGGTCTCCCTGTTCTGTTCCCTGATGACTGGATCCTAAGGATGACAGAGCTTTGCCCCTGTGGCTGTTGAGAGGCACAAGAGTGACCATGGGCGGGCCAGCCTCCTCTCTCTCTCCCTCCCTCCCTTCTCTCTCCTCCCTTCCCCCTGTCTGGCTGGCGGTCCAGCCTCCCCCTTCCTCCCCCACCTCTCCAACCATCCTGCGCCACATCTGCTTCTTGTTAACTCCGGGAAAGGGGAGGGGGGGAGGAAAAACAGAGAAATGTGGAGTTGCCGCTGGGCTTGAGGCCAGCCTCTCAGACAGACCACATGGAGCTGGGGCCAAATCTGAATAGGAGGCCCAGGGCTGGTGGCTAGGACCAGGAACCAGCCAGAGACCCAGAAGCCCTGGGTTGGTCAGAGCAGGACTCTTGGGAGGAGAGAGGGAGTCCTGGGGAGGAGGAAGGCAGAAGTACAGAGGATAGTGCATGTGGGAGGGGGCACTCATAGGACCATTGGGTCCCACCGCCTCCTTTTAGAGGCCTACAGTGGGAAAGTAATTACTTTGTCCAAGGTGAGACATCAAGTCAATGAACGGCTGGGATGAGACTCTAAATGACTCTGGTAACTCAGGAGATGGGGAGGGAAAGGGAAGCATAATCCGTGGAGACAGATAGGAAATCCACCAGTGTGGGAGAAGAGGAAGGAGTCAGACAAAGAGGCTTTTCTTAAACAATGGAGGAGACAAGAGGGGAAGGAATCTCCTTCCTGTGTCACTGGTGGAGGTTAGGCTATAACCAGAACAGATGATTGCAGTGATGATAGAGCCTGGAGGCCTGTGTGTGTGCACGTGTGAGTGTAAGTGGTTGTAGCTCAGCTGCTACACACCACTGGGTCCCCCTGCCTCCTTGCAGAGACCCACAATGGGAAAGTAACTCCTTTGCCTGCTGCCTCTTGGCTTTGTGTTCTCCTGTTCTGGACCTGTGTCTCCCAGGGACACGACAGACAGGGGGAAAGCTGAAGTACCAGACAGACACAGGCTACGAGATGTTGCTGTGTGTGAGGCACGGGAGAGGTGCTGGAGTTGCAAAGGCAAGTCTAAAACTCTGTCACTATCAATTAAGGAATGAAACAGGGCCCCCTAAACACAGAACCACAAAAGCAGGACAGGCCGATTGCCAAGAGGCCAGGACAAAGGCATGATGTGCGCTCTGGCTAAGAGGAGGGAAGAGACAGCTGACTGCTGGGGGTGATGGAAAAGGCAGAGTGTGTGAACAGTGTAAGGCAGGAGAGGAGGAGGAGAAGGGACAGACACAGGGAAGGGCAGAGATTTCAGGCTCAGGGAATGTAGTCTGCTTCTGTTTCCTGCTCAAACACAGGGATAATATAACATCTTCCACCGTAGGTTTGTGCTCATTGATACAATGAAAACATTTCAGACTATGCCCAGAATATGCTTAAAGCTTGTATGTGTTAATTCTTTTCTATTTATTTTATTATTTATGTTTTGAGACAAGGTCTTGCTATGTAGGTAGCCTAGGCTGGTCTGGAACTTGTGGGAATCCTCCTGCCTCAGCCTCCTGAGTGCTGGTATTATTGCGTGCAGCATTCTGTTAGCTATTCATTATCAGATGAGAGAGGTAGATTAGGGCCAATGAGAGAGAGGCTTCCATGATTGATAGGGCTGTTGGGTTGCAAAGTTTGGAGTCAGTAAGACAGTGAACACAAAGTGACGTCATGTCAGGACTTTAGTCCCAGGTTCTGGAGGTTGTAACTTTGAGTACATTCCATCACCACTGCTAGGAGTCTGCTCTTGATGGCCTCTTCCAAAGTCTACCTTGTAGAGCAATGCAGAGCAGTTGTGCTGGTGGTCATGACCATGGGAAGACAGAAAAGGTTATGCCTTCGTGGTTACAGGAAAGAGAAGGGAACACCACAGAAAATACCAGAGCTTGAACTTAAATGAGGAGGTTGGAAAGGCTGGGTCTGGAGGGAGGAAAGGCTATTTTGATCTGAACATACTGGAGAGAGAGGGGGAGAGAGGGAGAAGGAGAAGTAGGGAGGGAGGGAGAGAGGGGGGAGAGAGAGACATTCTAGTAAAAGTAACTGTAAAGAAAATGGTTAAAATGCAGACCTGCATTGGGACAATTTAAAGACTGTTAATTGGAAAAAGGAATGAATGAATGTCACCAACTCCTTTCTTTGACTCTGAGTGATTTACCTCTGCTCCTGAGAGCTGTGGACCTAGAACATGACCCTGATGGTTAGAAGAAATACTGATGCAAGTCAAGGTGGTGAAAGGAAATGCCAGAAGCGATACAAGGAGCAGTCTGCTCTCCAGGGCCCTGGGGCCAGCACACAGGCAGACGTGGAGGAAATGTCCACAAGAGGTCTGCCAGTGGAAGGTAGGAGCGTGGTTCTGGGTCTTTGCATCAGTGGAGGCCCTAGCCCTGGCAGAGTCTAACCCATTTCCCCTCCAGATTGCCCTGGCTGCTGCTGCTGCTGAGAGCTTTCTAGTTTTCTTCTCCTCTCCCATCTTATTACTGCGCAGTTGACAAAAAGTCCCCCTCCTGCTCTCTGGAGTTAGAAAGTCTGTTGTACAGTTTAAATGTGTCAAGTAAAAGAATGCTGGCTTTAAGGAGTGGTTGCATTTCACCTAGCTTTCCAGCTAGGAACCAAGACCTAGGAGCTGACAGCAGTGTTTGTGAAAACTCCAATTCACCATTTACTGCCAATGACAGTTCTTGCTGGCCTGTGGATGAGCAAGCAGCCTGTGGGTGACCAGTGTTAGATAGGATTCAGTAGTGTTAGTGATGGTGACAATGGCATTGCTGTGGTGGCATTGCCAGGTAGCCACAGATTTCCAAAGTGATTAGCCAGAATTGCTCACAAAAAATTGCTAAGTCCCTGTAGTAAGACAGTCTATTTTAAGGTGGGGATTTCCAATGACCTAGTGTCTGTGGGAAATCTGGACCATACTAGGCAATTCATTCATTTAGCCATCACTGACAATGAGCTCAGGTTCCCAGAGCCAGGATAGCAGGGGGCTCCAGAAATAAGAAGTATTTTATATCTAAGGCCTTCTGTTAAAGGACTTACTATTGGGAGGAAAAAGGGGGAATCATATGAATTAGGCCTTGTATCATGCCAAAACAGATGGAAATTCAAGCTCGTGAGAAATCTTTTTTTAAAATTTATTTATTATTATAATTAAGTACACTGTAGCTGTCTTCAGACAGACCAGAAGAGGGTGTCAGATCTCATTATGTGTGGTTGTGAGCCACCATGTGGTTGCTGGGAATTGAACTCCGGACCTTCGGACCTGCTGAGCCATTTTGCCAACCCACTTGTGAGAAATCTCAAGCTACACTCCATGGCTGCTAAATGCAAGCACTTTGTTTGTTTGTTTGTTTGTTTTGCCTTCAAGGCCGCTCTCCAAGTAGAATACTTTAGGAGCTGATTACCCTGCGACTCAGGGACCAGTCTCCCTCCTTCCCCAAGGTTATGGCTTCCTCCATCCTAACCCTGATCCTAACCCTCAGACTCTGTACTTGCTCACACGGGTAATCCCAGCATTGGGGAGGCAAAGGCAGGAGAATCCTGAGTTTGAAGCCAGCCCGGGTTACATTATGAAATCTTATTTAAATTGCAATACTTTAAAAAATCATCATATTAATTAGGGATTAAGCTCCACAAGTGTCTTCCCACCACCTTCCCCAAATCCTGGAAGGATGAGGTTCTTCCTGTCTCTCTTCCCACATACTTTTCCATCCAGGATTTTTATCAAGCGTTGCCATTTCTTAGCTGAGTCTAGTTTGGTCCTGAGACTAGTTTTTATTTCAGTGCTTTCAGGCGCTAGGCCAGATGACCCACTGAAGGCTGATAAAGACTCATTGACCTAGGCACAGGAAGGGAAAGGGAGGCGAAGGTCATTTCTGGGTAGTTCTAAAATAAATCTTTTCCCGTTTGTCCCTGACCTTTAGACAACCTCCTGAGTCGACCTACTGTGTTTGTAGGGGAGGGGGGCATAAACTGTCTTTAGCCAGCTGCAGGGCCTCAGTTAGATTACCTTCTGGACCTATTTCCTTCTTTACCAATAAGGAAATAAAATGACAGTAACAAGTCGTGGAAGCGCCTTTCAGTTGTGGCTGTATGCACTCTGCTCTGGTGTTTTGAAAGCTGAAACTGGCTTTCTCTTGCCATGGGCAGCCTAGAGGTACTGCTTCTTTTAAAACCATAGACTAATTCTGATTCAATTGCATACCTAAGTGGTTTGACTTGGATCTGCTCCAATTTTCCAGGAGACACAAAGCATAATAATGTGTAATCCTAAAATCTAGACATCACTCTCAGGACAGAGCTGGGGGGACACAAGCTCATAGAGGAATGCCTGGGGAGAGCACGTCTGAGGCTTTAACCATGTTGTATGGAGGGCATGTAGGCCCGGGATTTCTAAATATGAAACTTCTGGGAAATGGTAGGTGGTGGCTGGACACAGTGGGAGGAGGCAGGCAGCTGTAAACTGAAGGCAAGTATTGAGTTTATGAGCAAACTGGACACAAACCACTGATAGTCTGAGACCAGAGAAACCAACATTGGAATAGTGCAAGCCAGCTCACTGTGCACACAGGAGGCAATCTGGTCCCCTGTCCCAGCTGCTCCAGCCCTATAGCAGCTCCTGTAGAGTTTTCTTTGGCTCAGAGAAGCAGAGGCCTCCCCTGAGCCCAGGCCCTCCCTCTACCGCAGGGCAACTGGCTTCCATTACCCCTGACAGCTCCAGAGCGACAGTCCAGCCCCTGGCCCTGTCTGGCTCTACATCGTTCCCTTTTATGGTGAAGCTAAGGAGAAAGCAAAAAGGGGGAAACCTACTTCTAGCTGGATAGAGGGCTGAAGAGGTTCAGGGTGCTGCTCCCCTCGCCAGAGACCCTCGGATGTCTGGATGTCTATTGCAGCCAACTCTCTTCCTCACCACAAACCTACGACCCCTCTTGGCTTGTCCCAGCCCTTCCTTCCCTACCCCCTCATTTCACATCCGGGGGGTGATTTCCCACTTGGCCGAGGTCCCACGTTTGGTTTTCGATTATGAGAGAGTCCACCCTAATTCCGACGCCCACCTCCAGGAGTGGGGTGGAAACAGGGAACCGGCCTGAGACTGGCACTGATCACGTAAGTTGTCATGGTCCGCCTCTTTGGTAGAATTGTGGTTTCAGAAAGACTACCACCCGTGAGGGCACCAGCCTTCTCAATCCTGTCCCTATTCTACATCACCTTCCACTCTATCCCCACACCAGCGAGCCTGGGAGGGGACCGGGAGGGCAGGACCCTAAGGAAGCACCTGGCTGGGTAGAGCAGGGAAGCAAAGGGTGGGCAGCATGCAGGAAAGTGGGTCAGAGCCTAGAGGTCAGGCCCAGCCTCCCGCCTGCTGCACCCTCGCCCGAACCCACTCCTGGGCTCCGGGGAGGCTGTCACCACAGCGTCGGAAGCTAACCGCGGATTCCGCCGCGCCAGCTGCAGCCAGCTGCGATCTGGGCGGTATCCCCGCCCCCGCCGAGCGGACCTTGCCCCGTTCCGCCCTCGCCGCAGGACGGCCATTCTAGGCTCCGCCCAAGACCTGCTCTTTGTGAGCGCGCCGCCGGAGCAGACGAGACAGCAGGATAGAGAGGCCGGAAGTGCCGCGTTGTTCCCCAGCACTACGAAGTTCCGGCTCAGGTCGCCTACCTCGAGTTTGTGCGGCTGTAGTGTCGGAGTCGGCTGGAGCTGGTCAGGTGAGAGGTTCGCAGGCGCCGTCTCACAGGCGAGCCCGGCGGAGGCTGGATCTTGGTGGCGAGGATCTGGCCTGGTGAGAGAGCAAGGAGTGCGCAAATCGAAGCTCAGTCCTTCCCCTTGTCCACAGGATGATCACGGACGTGCAGCTCGCCATCTTCGCCAACATGCTGGGCGTGTCGCTTTTCTTGCTTGTGGTCCTCTATCACTACGTGGCAGTAAACAACCCCAAGAAGCAGGAATGAAAGTGGCGCTTTCTCCGCCCCAGGTAACGGTCGGGGCTGTAGCGCTCAGACTCTGGACAGCTGAGTGGTGAGGCCGATCCAGGGCCTGCACTCTTAGGGAACTTCAAGTCAGAAAGTGTCGAGCCAAGACTGATAGTCCAGAACCGAGCTCCTTCGTTCGCATTGTGTACAGTGCCTTGATGTATTCTGCTTCGGTCCCCCTAAACGGCTTACTCTTTGAATGAAGATGGGTTTTTGGAGCCATCCTTATTCTCCATTTTGAGTTTTCCAGTAGGTAGAGGCCCAAGTTCTAGGGTATGGTTACACGGAGGCGCTGACACCAGTACAAAGGCAGTAACTGCCAGGTCTGGAGGATCAAGCCCTTAACAGCCCCACTTTCCCACGGAACCTGAGTCGTTATTTAGGTGGATTTGGGGGAGGGGCGTAGTAGTGAAAGATGTAGACTTATTTCCATGTTCTGAAGTTGTTCTGGGTTGACTACAAATAGAAAGCATGGAGAAAAAAAGGAAGGGAGCAGAGTCTGGAAATCAAGTGTGCTTAAATAATATAAAGGCAATGGGTTAGATGGGGGCTGGCTCCTTAAGGACCTCCCCAGCCCCGCAAGGAAGCTGCAGCATTTACCTTACTTTGGGTCTTTCCCCTTTTTTCTAGGGTTCCAGGACATAGTCTGAGGCAAGATGGAGGGTGTGAGGGCCTTCACCCTTCACCTCAGCTCTCCTACCCATCACAGCATACAAAGCAACTACACCTGGATTTTTCCAAACAACTTTTATTTCCTCAAAGTCTTCCTTAACCCTATGGAACAAGAAGCTGCCACTGAATAGGGCCCAGTATAGGGGCTGCTTTCTTTTCTACTCCCTCCCCCAATACAAAAATATAGATATATATAGAGATATAGATATATATATATTTTTTTTTTGTGGTCCCAAAATCTTGTGCTGCGGTGGGGGGGGGGGGGGAAGCAGGTCCCTGTTTTGTTCTGTCTTAAGGTGATGTTCTGCAAGGCCTCGGACAGTGTGGCCGACATTCCAAGGAGCTATGGTTGTCACATGGTACCAGCAGCTGGAAGACGGGACTAAAGTATCATTTCACTGTGTTCCCTCACCTTAGGGCTATATCCTGGACATGAAGGTAAAGGCATTATCAGACCCTGGGAGAAATAGTGAGTGGTGGAGATTTAGGGACAAAACAAACCTCACATTGGTTCAAGAGCCCCCTGCTGTAACAAATCCGGGACGGGGAGTCAGATAGAGTACAGGAAATAGGAGAAAAGGCGGGGGCAGAGCGGGGCCGTGGGGGGCCGGCCTGAGGCAGCCTGCAACAGAGAAGAGACAGGAAATCAGGGTTGTGGAAACAGCCCCCCTTTTCTGGTCTGTTAGCCAGGGGCTGGGAAATGAAAAGGGCAGTGTGAAGCTGGGTAGGGAGAGGCAGGTTCATCATTGCCAGTCACTAGAATCAGCTAGCTAGTGTCTTGAGACTAACTGGAAGTTATGCTTTGAAGTAAAAACTGAGGCCATGGTACAATAAAAATCAGGGACTATATTCTTAATGAAAGTGCATTTAGTCTTTGGGACCAATGAAAAGGGAGAAGATTATCCTGAATGCTGAAATGGGGGTGAAGGAATAGTAGAAATGAGAGGTGGAATGAATGCCTGAACTCCGGTGCTCACCCTGGTGTAGCAGAGTGGGGTCCCGGCTCCAGCTCACTGCTCTCTCTGGTCTGGGGGATGGGGGATGTGGGGCTTGAACCTCTCATCCCTCTGCGAGTCGGCGGTGAGCTCCGGCCCAACCTGGGCCTAGCCTGTGTAGACAGGGGTAGACTAAGAGGTTGGCTTCTTCCATGAGGCTTTTCTGCTTTTAGAGTTTCCGTGCTTAAGAATCTGGTACAGAAGTCAGCAGTGGTGCTACGACCCTGAATTTCTGAGCACTGCTCCTAACTGAGATGATGAGACAGGGTGGCAGCTATAGCTCCAGATTCAATTTATGACAGCATAGCAGGTCTTACTTATCTAAGGGTGGCAAAAGAACCCAGCATTTCACTTCCATGGATATCCCATGGCTAAGAGATGGCTGGGTAGAGAAGCACTATGAAGAAAAATGGTAGTGGACTGGTGGATAGCCCTCAGCTTTCTCAGCCTCCGCCCCTGCCAGAGCAGCTTAAGCTTCACCCGTCCAGTCAGCTTCTGCCTCTAGCTACAGTCAAACTAGGAAGGGAAGCTTGTCTGAGTTGGAGGTGATGGTAGGGTGTTATTAGGAGCAGTAACCAGATGTGTTACCTGGGGAATCCGGGACCCCTCCTGGCGGAAACTCTCCTCTGGCAGGTCTGGTCAGAAAGAGAGGAGAAGCTAAGGACGGGTAGGAAAGCCAAAGCTAGTAGGCTGTGGTTGGGGTGCATCTGGCAGGGACAATGGAGTCTGAAGCAAGCAAGAAACCTGGCTGATTAGGACTGGGAAGGTTAACACACAGATATCACAGCAACTCTTGACAGGCTGGTTATAAAAGGCTGTAAATCAGGAATGAGCATTCCCCCACCCCAACCCACCCCCCAGTGTTCACAAGAGTGTCTTGCTGGGTTCTGCTAATCCTAAAAACATGGGAAGTCCCCAAAAATTTTACCTGCAAACGAGTCCTAATGCAGGGGATCCGAGCACCAGCCCCTAGTAGGCTTTTCCCAATCACCATGACAGCCTCTGGCTTGTCCCCTGAAGACGAGAATGAGCAGCTGCTCCCTAGAGAACAGAGGGAACTGATCATCAAGGTAGGACTACAAGAGATGGTAACTTCACTTGTATTAGTTTCTTGGCCTTGTTTTGTTCCCTTTATGGTGCTGGGGATTAAACCTAGGATTTCATGCTAAGCCGGCGCCCGTGCTCAACCTCTGAGCTCTATCAGTAGCCCTTCACCCTCAGCATCATTGAAAACTAATCATTTATCTTCGGTGATTTTGTGCATGCAGGATGTTTAGAGCCATCTACCTTAAACTATTGTGTGCTGTTTACCCCTAGGTCCTTCCCCATGGCAATAACCGAATCCTCTCTAGATGTTGTCATATGTGAGGAGTTCTAATCTCATCCAAGGAGTGAAGCTGCAACTTCTGGTGAAAATCAAACCCGAAGGCTTAGCTCAATTTGTAAACCTTAGAGCTTACACCAATCATGTTTAGGCATTTAGGAGTAAAGTCCAGCTGGGCATAGTGGCATGTCTTTAATCCCAGCATTCCAGAGATAGAAGCAGCCAGGTCTCTTTGAACTCAAGGCCAACCAACTGGTCTACATAATGAATTCCAGGACATTCAGGGCTATACAGACCATGTCTCAAAAGGAGAAAGAAAACAAAAAACTCCAAGTCCATTCTGTACAATAACTGATTAAAAAATGGATAGGTTGGCATAGTATACATTGGATTCAATTCTACAAAACAATTCTGCCCAGCATGGTGGTGGATGCTTTTAATTCCAGCACTCTGGAGGCAGAGGCTGGTGGGCTTGAGACCAGCCTGATCTACAAAGAGAAACCCTGTTTCAAAAAAAGAAAAAGAAAAATGATCCCATTTAGTTCCTTTTATCACTGTGTTTCTAATGTAAAAGAGGACTAGGTGTGGCTTTAAGTTAGTATATAGGATGCCATTTGTAGTAATGACAGGTGAAAGGCCTGTGACTTTATCCACCATTCCTAGCTCTTGGAGTTAGGGCACCTGGGTAAGTAGCACTTTGCAGGTAGAAAAAGTCCTCAGGTCTTGAACTGTAAATGTGAGGACTAGACATTCTAGAGCAGTGCCTGCAGAGAGTAATCATTCAGTATATGTTAACTGTTACTTTATTTTACAAGTTCACTTCATTGAATCCCAGCCTCCTATACAAAGGCATGTGCTAGGAGTATCAGGTACCAGGAGAACAGTGCCTGGTCTGAGATGGCCTGAATATATATAGTGCAGTTCAAAAAAGTTGAGGCTAAGCAGCAGGATGGCTGAAGAAGTTTCTTCTTGAAGCTTAGGAGCCTATCTAAGCCCTGGGTGGTAGGGAAGGGAAGAAGGTGGGCAACTCAGGTTTCAGGGGCAGTGGGTACCGACCTGATAAGCTGAGTGAATTGGGTAGGAGGCAGGAGCCCATGTTTCCTGAGGAGGTTGGGCCAGAATTAGCCAGAGTTGGGGATGGGGCCAGGCTGCTTGTGGTAGGGCGATGGTTCAGTGGCTGCTGCCGCCGCCTTCTGTCTGTGCATCGGGGCTCTGAGTGTAAAGGACACAAGCAGAGAAAAGATCAAGAAATGAGACAGTGTAAGGTAGGCTTCACTGCCCTGCTTCCCCTGGCCAGGCACAGCCAGAAGCCTGTTTGCAAGCTCTTAACAAATCAGCTGCCCACTCCGTGAGACATGTGGTATTCCAGTCATCCATACCTTATCCAACAAGTTTGTTAAGAAGTTACTGAACTTGACTTCTAAAACATGGCTTTGCAGGGCTTTTTTCTTCTAACTGATCCTCTTCTCATTGATGTTCCTCCTGCTTAGCCATTTGGCCTCACTCCGTCTCCTCTTAAATCTTTAAATCTCTATGGCCCTTTTCTCCCAGAATGTCTTGACACTTCTACCTATTAAGTCCTTGACTGCCAAACTCAAATCTGTCTTATCCCCAGACCGTTCCTTGTCCCTGTCTGCTAAAAAGCTTGCTTCAGTTTTCCTCCCTTGAATTTTTTTTTTTTTTTTTTGGTTTTTCGAGGCAGGGTTTCTCTGTATAGCCCTGGCTGTCCTGGAACTCACTCTGTAGACCAGGCTGGCACAACTCAGAAATCCGCCTGCCTCTGCTTCCCGAGTGCACCACCACGCCCGGCTCCTCCCTTGAATTTGTTTAGTCAAATCCTAATGGTTCTTAATTGCAGTGGTCTCTAGATACAAGTCTTTTCACTCACTTTCCTTTCTCTCAGCTTGATTTAAAAAAAAATTTTTTTTCACCCTTGGTGCCAACAATTATCATCCTAAAATAGAAGCCTGGTTTAAAAAAAAAAAAAATCACCATGTCTTGGGTGAGAGAGAAACAATACAGACTCTGACTGTGTGGCCCAGACTTTCTCTCTATAGAGCTGAGGCTAGACCTGACTTTAGACATGACTTTTGGTCTTCCTGCCAGAGCATCCCTCCATGCTTGGATTGTATGCAGGCATTGCTATGTGTGGTCTGAAGGGTTTTTTTTTTTTTTTTTGGTTTTTCGAGACAGGGTTTCTCTTTAGCCCTGGCTGTCCTGGAACTCACTTTGTAGACCAGGCTGGCCTCGAACTCAGAAATCCACCTGCCTCTGCCTCCCGAGTGCTGGGATTAAAGGCGTGCGCCACCACGCCCGGCCGGGTTTTTTTTTTTTTTAAGATTTATATATTTTTATATGAGTACACTGTAGCTCTCCACAGAGACACCAGGATGAGATCATCGGATCCCGTTACAGATGGTTCTGAGCCACCATGTGTGTGGTTGCAGGGATTTGAACTCAGGACCTCTGGAAGAGCAGCCAGTGCTCTGAACCTCTGAGCCACGAGACATCTCAGATTCTGGAGGTCTTTTAAAGATACAGTCTACGTGAACAAACCCTTTCAGTGCAGCCCAGCCAGAGTCCGGTCTGCTGTGTGCCCAGGCTATCTGCCATTAAGATGTTGATTTGATCACTCACACCTCAGCTGCCATTGCTAGGAGCTCTGTGGGTCCTTTGAAATCTCAGTTTCTCTTTTTTAGGGAGTGCCTTGATTATCTTCCATGTTCCATCTCAAATGTCAGCTCCCTGTAAATGTTGTCTTGGCTATTTTCAGGCAGAATTAGCTCTTAGAGCCTTTTTTTTTATTTTCCTTTTTCCCTTTCACATGGCTAGTCGTCGTTTATAGGTCAGTCACCTCTTTAAGGGCATACTGAACTGTTAGGGGTAGTACTCTGATGTATATCCTTTGGCTGGAATTTTACTACAAGTTCTGAGGGGTGGGATTCTAGAGAGATGGTAGGTGGATTGGATAGGGGAATTGCAGGTTCAGCAGCTTTAGCGGGTGTCAGATACTTTTGGATTGTCAGAACCAAATAAAATGATGATGTCAATATTTTATGTGTTAGGTATGAAAAGCCTAATTTTGGAAGCTAGTGACAGTTAACTTCATCTTGTCTGTACTGGATTTTAGCAGGTGGTACCAGGCATGTACATAACAGGACATGCCTGTAATCCCAACATGCAGAAGCTGTGGCAGGGAGATCACAAGTTCTAGGCCACCTTGTGCTTAATGAGTCCCTGTTTCAAAAAGTATTTCTGAAGTCTTTTAAGTTGAAGTTACCTATAATGAATCTCAGAATGAGTAACTGCTCTTAGGATGGAAGCCCTCTGGCTATGTGATACTACAAAGCATACAATTAGAGTCTAAGGAGGACAGCAAAGAGCACAAAAGCAGAGTTCAGGGCACAGTGGGAGTGAGCACAAGTCAGAGAGACTTGTGGCCACTGTCAGTGACTCAGTGATCCTCCAGTGTACAGACCTTGTGATTCTGCTTAAAATGTAGATACAAAAGCTTGTCTCTTGGGGCTGAATGTACACACCTTTAATCCCAGAAGTGCACAGATCTCTGAGTTCAAAACCAGCTTGATCTATACAGCAAGTAATAGACTAGCTAGGGTTATATAGTGAGACTTTGCCACAAAAATAAATGCATGTTCCTCAGCACAGAAGACAGAAATAATAGGGTTTGCAGATGATCAGAGTCTATACAAAGTCAAGCTGAAATGCAAATAGGCTGAACCTTCTTCCCCTTACCTGAGGAAGGAAGTAATAAACCAGAAAGTGACAGGGATATGCAAATCAATGCATGCCTGTAATCCCAGCACTAAGGCAGAAGCAGGAAGGAGGAGTGCAAGGCCAGTTGTCTACAGAGTTTTCAGTCCAACTCTGACTACATGAGATTCCTTCACACACAAAGTGAATAAAGCTTTTGATGAAGCAAACCCGATAAAAGAGAAAAGAGAAAAAAATCAGTACAGAGGGCTGGTGAGATGGCTCAGCGGGTAAGAGCACCCGACTGCTTTTCCAAAGGTGGTAAGTTCAAATCCCAGCAACCACATGGTGGCTCACAACCATCCGTAACAAGATCCGGCTCCCTCTTCTGGAGTGTCTGAAGACAGCTACAGTGTACTTACATATAATAAATAAAATAAATCTTTAAAAAAAAAAAATCAGTACAGAATGGAGACCAGATCCTGAGAAAGACAGCAAGGCCAAAGCTCAGAAATCTTACCCCTAATCTGCAAAACAGATGGTCTTAAAGATGCCTTAAAACCTGCCTGGGAAGCCGGGTATGGTGGTGCACGCCTTTAATCCCAGCACTCGGGAGGCAGAGGCAGGCGGATTTCTGAGTTCGAGGCCAGCCTGGTCTACAAAGTGAGTTCCAGGACAGCCAGAGCTACACAGAGAAACCCTGTCTTGAAAAACCAAAAACAAACAAACAAAAAAACCCTACCTGGGAGATAAAAGGAGCCACAACAGCTTAATGCTGAGTGCAGGGTAATAATGATTAGCTCTGCTTCCAAAGGCAGTAAAATGGTATTTCACTATAACAAGCTGGGACTGGCAGGATAGGACTGGCTCCATGGTCTGGTAAGCTGAGCCAGGCTGCCCTCCCCTGGAATGTGTTAGCATGTGCTCTGAGCCTTAGAATCTAAAGCCTCAGAGTTGGCAGGATTTATCTATTGCCTTATACCTAAAATGTCATCTTTCTAACATGTCTTTGGGACATCTTTCCCTGTAGATCTTATTGAATCCTTGAGTGCTCGAGTATTGGGCTTTTATAACCCCACAAGAATTAGAAAGATTAAATAAGCATTAACTTGACTCCAAACTTTCCATTCAGCATATAGGTGTTTACTGCACACTGAAGTGCTAGGAACAGTGCTAGGGCCTTGTGTTGGGGACACTGCCTGGCACTGCTTGCTGATGAAAGAATAGAAGTGGCAATGGTGGTCAAGACAGCGAGTCCTATGGACTCCCTCCCTCCCTCCAGAGGAGCTCACTGATAGGTGGGTATTACCTACTCTACCAAAAGTTGCCTGCTAACCCAGCCAAGGCATAGACCAGACAATTTGTAGTGATAATCCAGCTGAAGTGACAGCTGGGGTCGGATGAGAGGGTCCTGCTGATAGGAAGACAATTAGAGGCTCCGCCTTCATACCTAAGAAAAGGTGGCCTCACCTTTCACATCAGTGTCTGGCTGGATAGGCTGAAGGGCAAGATGAGGACCACGCAAATGAGATTTCCAGAATGCAAAACTGAAGGAAGCTACTGCGTGACTATGGAGTTGTATGTGTAGAGGTGCCTTACTTGCTTATGTCTAATGTACAGGAGAGGCCGCCTTGTCACCCCGACCTGCCTCCCCCCCCCCCCAGCTGTTCACTTCTGATTTTGCAGTGCCGTGTGTGCCTCTGACTTTCTCGCTTCTGCATTATTTTCTGCTGTCATTTCTGAGACAGTAGATTGGAACTGTGCTAAGATCTGGGAAGGTAGGTAGAGCGTGTTTTGCAGCTGGGAAAAGTCGGATAGCTTCTGCCTTAAGGTCAGGTGCTGGGAATTCGGACTTAGGATTTCTTGGCCTCCCGCACTAGGAGCTCTCTTGTTTGTCTGAGTTGGAAATTCATTGGCCTTTTTCAGGTGCTAGCTCAGAGCTGGAGACAATGCTTTTCAGACCAGCTCCCTGTCTGCCTTACGCTGCTGGCTGAGCTGGCCAGATCTTTTCTGAGAAAGCTCCCTGGAACCTCCAATCTCATGTTTGTTCAAGTCAATAAAACCAATAAAATATATAGTTAAGTATAATATAAACAGTAACTGAATTTTTTATGGGGAGTGGGTGGGTAGATGATCTCATATAGTCCAAGATGGCCTCAAACTCACTATCTAGCCAAAGGACCATTTTCCCTTTATCTCCCAAGGGCTGGGATTACATACATGCACCACCACACCTGACATCAGAATTTTATAAATAAATTCACAAGTCAAAATAAGTTGTCATCACAATCCAAATTTGGGGGTTGGAAAGTATAGCACATTTCAAGTTAAAATTTCTGAGATCTGGAGTCCTGTTTTTTCCTAGCTTTGAAAACAGGCCAGCCAGGATAGGTGAGTGAAATCCACCACACTTGACAAACTGAGCTCAATTTTCAAGACCAACATGATAGAAAGAGACATGGTAGATGCCCATCAGTTGTTCTCTCCCCGCCACACGGGTGCGGAGGCATGTACCTTTATGTACAGACATACAGAAAATCACAATAAATAAATGTAAATAAACAGACCATATCGTTTGCTGTGGTTGAGGCCGAAGAGCCAGTGGTGTGGTAACAGATGTTATAGCGAATGATAGGACCGATCACACCGAACAACACGTTTTTTCAATAGTTGACTGAAGATGCCACGTCCAAATGTTAGTTTGCACTGCAGCCCTATCTAAAATCAGAACCAGTTTTCCTTCGTGGGGTCTTAAAAGAATTGCCAGTAAATGCCCAGGGAACTCTTAGATGCCTAAGACCTCACTTTTAAAACTCCCTACAGTGTCTATTTTGATAAAACTTTCATCCTGACCCTTTGATTTTAAACCCAGTTTCCTGCCATGTTTACGCAAGCCTTGGCGGGCATTGGTTCTCTAACCAGTTCTGTTCCAAGCTCGTCCACCTGAGGAAGCATGCCTTCTCACTTGGTTCTTCCACATGGTGACTTAGATCTCCAACCCCTCCACTTGCCCTGTTTATGGTTCTGCCAAGAAGACATCTCCATAGATGTCTTCAGGAGTGTTAAGATGGCTTTTCAATTTTGTTTCCAAATGTGTCTTAACTGTAACTTTCCTCTAGCACACAGCTTTGAAGCCTCTTAGTTCATCTGTCTTTGCCATTATTGGGTCCTGCTAATTCTTAGATTTCTTTCCTTTGCAGACTCTGGTACAGGTCAGCTCATGTGTCATGATTGCAAGCCCCTGTCTCTGTGCAAGTGCGCAGTGCAGCTCCTTTTGGTCCCATTTTTCTTAGAAGCAACCACAGTTGCTACCATATGCCTCATTTAATTCAACATCCTTGTTTTTAAAACACTTCCCACATGTCTTCACCAAGCTTTGTGGGTGAAGAGCTATCCCTCTGTATGCCAGCTCAGTCAGTGTGGACGTTTTGTTGTCTGCCAGGAGCTGTGTTTCTGAGCGTGGCTGTCATTCTCATTTAGGGATGTTTTTGTCAAGCCAAATTACTTATGACCTACCACAGTAGCTCTGCAAAGGGCCTGGATGTTTATAATGCGCACATACTTTTTATGTTGTATTTGCTATCTTGTTTCCTGTGTTAAGTTCCAAGTCAATCAACCAAGAATTACTTAGTACTCAGGCTGCATATTTTCAGTTAGTTCTCTGAGGAAGTAACATAGAATATATAGCCCTCACCTCAAGGATTTCAATGCAAAATTCTGCATCAGGAAGTGGAGCTGGAGGATGTCAATTAAATACCAAAATCTGCCCTCAGCTGGAAATCGTAGCTTGCCTATAATCCAACTTGGGAAGTTGAAGCAAAAGAATCCTAAACTCAACCCTGTCTCGAAACCCCCCCCCCCCCAAAAAAAAGAATCCTAAACTCAAAGCCAATCTAGGCTATAGAACAAGACCCTGTCTCAAAAAAAAAAAAAAATTATAAATCTGCCTTGAATTCTCCAGGAATGATCTATAGAAAAGACCCTTTGTGGTCCAGGATGGATAATTCATAATGCTGATGAAGAAATTATAAGCTGTGATCTAGGAAACCCTGACAAAAACAAAAAAGCCCACCACCACCAATAAGAAATCTTCACCCAGCTATAACATAGGAGACTAGGTATACTAGAGCCTGAAAGACAAGTGGGGGAACTGCCCTATGGGGCAGTGGTGGCACATGCCTTTAATCCCAGCACTTGGGAGGCAGAGGCAGGTGGATTTCTGAGTTCGAGGCCAGCCAGGATTACACAGAGAAACCATGTCTCGAAAAACCAAAAAAAAAAAAAAAAAAAAAAAAAGCAATAACCCACTCTTCGCCAGCTTACCCCTGTGATAGAGTCTCATTAGGAAGCAGAGATTGGCCTCTGGTGTGTTAGTCTCCTGCTTCAGCCTACCAAGCCAGGGTTATAGGTGTGTGCCACCACATTATTTGGATAAGCCATCCCTAAAATAGTTTTTTGAAGTCTTCTCATCAGAAAAATGAGACTATCATCCATCCCACTGGACCTGGTTAGATACATGAAACCCTTTGTGATATCCTCTTATCGTTATTAAATGCTATCTAAATATGAAGCATTATCATTACTAATTTAATTATTTTAAAGCACAGTGCATATAATTATTTATTTCTAAGTTATATAGAATCTCAGAGGGGTTTGGAATATAAACAGAGCCGGGTTTCATATCAGAAATGGGAATGTTCTAATTAGCTGAAGCTGGGCTCCCTCTCCAGCTTCTCTAACTAGCAGTCAGAGTTACAGACACTGTATCTGTAAACCTGCGCAGATCAGGGCCATTCCAAAAGCTCAACAGCAGAAAAATCCTCACAGAAATGGGTAAAACTGGACCACAAAGCTCTTACAGGTCTTACAGGTCTCCATGTTTTGACAAGATTCCTATGGCCCAGAACACACATCAGCAGTACTAATTTGTGATACATATTTTAGAGTAATACTACAAAAGTCTCTCCTCACAGTCCAGACTCCTGCCAGCTTTCCTCACCTTGCCCCCAATCTCCACCCCTTGCAAACCCACATTTTGGTCATAAACTTCTGACCCAGAATCTCTTACCAATTAAGACCCAAGGGTACTTACTAGTTGAGCAACTGTGCACTGCTGGGAAGGGGCAGGCTGTTGGTTTATAAGCCTACAATGAGCTGCTTCAGTTCTGCTTTCCTTTGGAAGAACTGGAATCTTGATATTACTATTGTGAAGCCAGGAAGCTTCAGCCCACAGAGGCAGTGGATAGTGCTCTTCATTCTACAGTGCTACCATTTAAATTTTAAAGACATTTCCTCCTACTGCCAACAAGAAGACACTGTGACATTGTCCTTGTTAGAAGTTCCATGTCTGTGTTTGGCACTGCTGTAGCTAGTGTTCTGTCCTTGGAAATATCCCTGGTTCCTAGTATGTGCTGAAGCTACAATCGCCGGGCCTTCTATCTATGGCTGGCCATATACAGTACTGCTCTGAAGTTCTGCCGCAGGAACACCATGGTCACAGGAGAGGCTGCAGTCTTCTGCTACAGACTAGTTTTATTGATCTGCCCCTTGTATGTCTTCAAGCTCTTTCTCCCCAGCAATGCCCCAAGCAACCAAACACCTGCTGCAGGGGCTCCCAGACTGGCTTACCTCTGACAGGGCCCAGCACCCGATGGCTGACCTTTTGGGTGCTAGAGCCCAGGCCTGGCAGCCCTGCAGTCCGACTGCCGTGAAAAGGAAAGCTGGGAGAGTTCTTCATCTGTGGAGAGTTTTGTTGGCTGCTGCTGCTACCACCAGTACTTGTGCCAGTGCTAAAACTTCGAACCCGGCTCAAAGCATTTTCAGAGCAGGAAACAGGCAAGCCACTGCAAAAGAGCAGGTGCTAGTTAACCCAGGGCCTGGGAAAGCTTCCTCAGGATATGGCAATTAAAATTCACTTCTGGGGTAAAAGAGCATAGGATCCCATTCCCAGAAACCAGGGATGTATGCCTGTGGATGAGGATCTATCTTGGAGCATCTCAGCTAATTGTGGAAGGGTTATCCTAAGTAGCTTGACTTGACAAAGAGGTCTCCTTTGGTTGGTGCTCGCTCTAGAGCCATCTTCACTTAGTCACTCACAACCTTTGGGACCAGAGACCTGCCTGCCACACCCTTGCCAGCCACAGAGACAGTGGGTTGTGGGATCTGGATCTAGGAGTCCCTGGCCAGATCTTCAGCTCCTCAGATGTAGCTCTACGGAGGAGGGAAGAGGGTCCCATTCTCAGAAGCTGAGGTAGTCTTAGCAGTTTCTATGGACCCAGGCAACCTTCCCCACATGGCCTTCCCCACAAGCTCACTGCTAACTGGCCAGCTTCCCTGCGCTCTCCTTTCCTCTCCTTACTTGCTGCTTTTGGGAGGGGTTCGAGCCCCTCTCTTCTTGCTCGTGGCCACGTTCCCAGCACTGGTCAGCCCTCTGCTGTTGCGCACGTGCCTCAGCATCCAGGCTCGCAAGTTGGTAAGGCTGCTGTGTTCCGACAGCACAATTCGGGGCCATGGATTACACTCTGCCATGTCCAGAGCTGCGATGGCCATAGCTCGCCCCACCTGTGTGGGTGAGTTTGCTTCAGTGTCTTTATCCTCTAGTTTAGCTGCTGTTTGCCAACAGTGTGGCACACAGCACAAGAGGAGACAAGAGGCTAGACCTAACAGTGGATACTCTGAATCCTGTGCCCTGGTTCTTTATCTTTTGTTCAGGGCAGGGGCTGGTGTGCATGGAACCATGACTTTCCCAGAAGAGTTTGTATTGTTTACAAGGTTGTAAACAGTTTTATTTCTGTTATGTGCCTAGAAAAAGACACATCAAGACTACAATAATGGTGTACTTTTGAACCTAGGAGTGACTGAACCCATGAGGGAGGTAAGCTCAGACCACATATTTACTTAGATGTGTCAGGGTAAAGTCTGTGATTGGGGTCAGAAATTATGCCTGTGTTCTTGCCTATTACCTTGACAGCTAACCCTGCAAAGGATCTTAGATTAGTATTCCCCTTCCCCACTTACTCCATGCAATCCTACCTGCTCGAACAGTTCCACAGTGTATCTGGAAGGGAAAGCCGGAGGGGGAGGGGGGCTAGCGCGCCCGTTGTCATGGCAGGCAGCAGGGATGCTGTTGACGGAGCGTCCAGTGTTGTAGTTGCATTCAAGTGTGTAGCTAAGACACAGAGATCTTTGTCAGTGTCTTGCAGCAGGACACTGAGGGACACCGAGATGGTCTAAGATGGTCATCACTTTGAAACAAGTAAAGACCAAGAGAAAATGCTGTGATTCCCAAGTACCAACTAACCATGTGCCCAGGAAATCCTCCAAAAGTGAAGAACTCCTAGAATAATGTCAACCTTGCTAACTGAGGCTCTCTTTTGAGAAGATTTTGGTGGTTCCAGCCCCTCAAACACCCTGGAATAAGTACTTTTTTCCTTTAAAGAAGTTATTTCTCGACTATGCCAGTTTCCTCCCAACCTGTGGATTATCCCTGAGGCTTTGTAGATTGCGACACGGCCGCTTCCCTCTTTGGACTGGCCATCTCTACGGTCTCGGGCATACATGTTCTTCTCTGAGAAATTGCAGCCCTGGAAGTCAAAGTGGGCTGAATTCAAGGAGATGAGCTTTGGATATAGCATGTTTTCCACCTGTGTGTGGAGAAAAAAAGGGAACTCAGAAAATGACAGAGAAAGAAGGGACAAGGGCAAGAAAAATAAGGCACAGTCATGTGACTCTGCCGCATATGCCACCCGCATACAACATCACAACCATCAGCAGTAACCAAGTTTTCATCAAGCTTCACTGTTTAACATTATTTCTTTTAAGCTCTTAGATTTCCCCCTCCAAATTTTCTTTCTCTGGTTCTCTGAGCTCTATGGAAGACTGGGATGCTGGCGCTTGCTCTTCTCTCAGACACCAGGATGCAATGGCTAAGATCTCCGGCCCTAGTGCCATCTCTCCATCCTTTGAAGTTGTGCTGAGGTGGTGTGCACAGGTCTTCCCGCTCCCCTGCCCTGGTTTGTAACTACCCCTCATCTCCTAACCTGCGGGACTTACTGCCACGGGATTCAGAGTCCTACCTGGGTGCTCTCATCACTAAAGCTGTTGCCATACATGAAGCAGCCCCTTTTGGAAGCATGTCCATGCAAGTCTACATAGTAAGCAACACCACTCTCTTTTGGGGGGATGGTGTCCGGGGCCGGCTCCTCAAGTTCAGGCATTGGCTGTGGCATAATCCACACGGGGTCAGTCTTCTCTTCTGCTGGCTCTGTCTCAGGCCAAGTAGCAGGGTTTTCCCCATCAGGTGACTGCCCAAGGTGAGCTTCATTGTGGAGATTATTGGCTTTCTCGAGGTCAGAAAGAGGAGCTTCCGGAGGAAGATGAAGAGTGGGTGGCTGGTTCGAGGGACTCTTGGGGTTGAGCCTCGAGTGCACGTGATGATAAAGCAGCACAGCTTTGGCACCAAAGATGGCCGGGTGCAGGACGGCGTCAGGCTTCAAGTACTGACGGTTCAGATTCACTCCACGGGAGTCCGTGCTGTAGGAAGACAGGACTCAACAGGCTCTAGATGTCTGGGCCACCAAAGGAGACATTAGGGTAGATGACAAGGACACTGAAGACTTGTAAAATGAAAGGCTTAAGTCATGCTGGAAAGAAGGACAGAGTCTTCCTTCATGTGCAGTCACACCACCTTAGAGTCCACGGACAGTTCCTTCCACCCAGCTATTCTTCACCGACTTTTGCTCCCACCCAGGATGTGTTCACATGATTACACCCCTCTAAGCTCAGTGGAAGATTAGAGGGGCTTGCCCTGGTTAGGGTACAAGAGGCCTGGAAATACAAACCAGTCAGATGGCTGGCTGACCTGCACAGCCAAGTAAGACATGAGACTGGAGAAAAGGCAGAAAGGCTGTTTTGGCTACTTACCGGTAGTGGCCCCGGACCACACCATCAGGGTTTAACATGGGAATCAACTTAAAAACAAAGAGTCGACGGAGAGTTTGTGCCCGGGGGTCATCAGGTCGAAGGATGAAGTCCAGAAAGCCATTGAACACAAAGCTAGATGGAGTCTCTCCAGGGTGTACCCTACTGCTTAAGAAGAATATCTGAGATGGAGAAGGAAGCAGACAGGAGGTCAGTGGTGCTATACTTCCACCCTGACAAGGGTGGGCAAGGGTAGGTGAGGGGGAAAAAGCCTTTTCTAGATGGCTGTTTACCAGAGGTACAGGATTGTAACCCTCTGCCCTGGGGTAAAAGATAAGCTGGGTCCAGAATGTATAGAGGTAACAGCTGTAAGCTATCCACAGTAGCCGGAGATAGGAAAAGGTTAGATTACTATTTTACTTCTGTGTATGTCAAGTGTCTATATGTGGGAGTCTGTGGAAGCCACAAGAAGTCATTCTATCCCCTGGAGCAGGAGTTACAGGCTACGGCACAGTGTGGGTGCTGGGAACCAAACAAAGATCCTTTGTAACAGAGTATTAAGTATTCTTAAAACTGAGCCAGGCTGGAGAGATGATGGCTCAGTGGTTATGAGCACTGACTGTTCTCCCGAAGGTTCTGAGTTCAAATCCCAGCAACCACATGGTGGCTCACAACCATCCGTAATGACATCTGACGCCCTCTACTGGTGTGTCTGAAGACAGCTACGGTGTACTTACATATAAATAATAATAAATCTTTAAAAACAAAACTGAGCCGGGCGTGGTGGCGCACGCCTTTTAATCCCAGCACTAGGGAGGCAGAGGCAGGCGAATTTCTGAGTTCGAGGCCAGCCTGGTCTACAAAGTGAGTTCCAGGACAGCCAGGGCTATATAGAGAAACCCTGTCTTGAAAAACCAAAAAAAAAAAAACAAAAAACAAAAAAAAAACAAAAAACTGAGCCATCTCTTCCACCCAAGAATCTGTGGCTTTCATGTTCTTCCCACTTACCCTTTTGCCTGTGAAACGGAATGGTCGGGGAGTGCCGAGATCAGGAAATAGCTGCTCTAGACGGGGCTCCCGATCATCTCGAAGCCCATGGCAGGAAGTGATTGTTAGTAGATCTACCCGAAGTCCATCCAGAGAATAGCAGAGAAGCTCTCGGTGGTAATAAATGCTATCCAGAGGACTACAGGGATAAAACCAATAGTTAGAAGTCCCTAAAGTCCTAGCAAGAGGCATGCAGGCAGCATTGCCAGCTCAGGACTTAAATTATCTGGTCCCTCACCATGACTTTTGGGTCCTGATAGTCGCTTGAACTGGTGAGGCTAAGGGTATGTGTGGGCTCACACTGCTAGGACTGAAGCTTTTTGTATTGTCAGGTTGGCAGCAAGCTCCCTTCTTTATACACTGAGCTGTCTTGCTGTCACTCCTCCAGCCCTATTATTTAAGGGTAAGTTTTTTGTTTGCTTTCCTAATTTGTGGTACATCAGGATAGATTAATTTGTGTACATAGAGAATTGCCCTCAGTAGAGGAAGATGAAGAAGACGTGCTGAGCAGCCACAGTACTGGCTATATTCAGGATAGCTCAAAAGAACTGGAGGAGCATGCATTGGGCAGGTGATTATGGTGGCAAAGGAACACCTTTGTCAAAACACTACACTCTACACATGGACAAGACTGGTGACGTTCTGGCTAAGAGCTCTTAGGACAAATGCTGGGAACAGCAGAGGTACTACAGAATCCACAGTATAGCAGGGGGAAGAATGGGGTTAGCACCTGCTATGGGTAGAGTAATTCTCTGGAAAGCGCTGGTCTAGCTGGCTCAGCAGATCCTGGCAGTCACTGTAGGAGAAGGGGTAGCAGAAGGCGAAGAAGGTGGTGGCTCCCCGGCCTTCTACGAAACGGTGAACAAAGGATAGCACAAACTGTGTCTCTGTCATCTGGGGAGCAGAGGAGGAAGAGGGGGCAAACATGTCATCTGTGTCAGCACTGAGCTCCTGTGGGGACACTGGGAACTGACCTCATGCCTCTCTCACCTTTACCAACTCCCTCCCTCTGACACTTTCCACATGAGAACCAGCTTCTTCAGGCTTGCTGAAGCAGGGGCTCAGCTTGGACCCCAGTTAGGGGTGGAAGAAAGAAGATACTAAAAGCTGCCTGGTCCTCTCTCTCAGGAAGGTGTTTCCTCTACCAACACCCAGTCTTTCTTCCTACTGAAGAACTTACCTCAAAGGTGGGCCGTTCTCTAATGCGTTCCCAGCGTGGCCGGGAAGGCAGTGTGCGCACAAAGGGGGCCATGCCCTGGGAATACAATTTGCTTTGCTTGTTCATGTTCATAATGTTGATCTTGATAAGCTTCCCTGGAGTCCCTCCCCGGACACTGAAGTAGAACCATGACCTGAGAGCCAAAAGAGAGACCACTGTTGGCTGTGGGAGGGCCAGGGAGAGGATGTGGGGGAAAGCTGAATCAAATCAAGTCCAAACAGCAAAGGGCTATCTGGTAAGGAGGGAAGGGAGGAGGGCTTACAAGAGATACTGTGCTGGTATGCTCAAAGTCAAAGCCTGACTACAGTACACACTACAGTACAGTACAAAGCATCCGAGCACTCAGGCATCACCGCCCCCCCTGCAGTCCTCATACCTGTTGCCATTTTCATATTCCGTTTCAGCACAGTCAGGCCGGGTCCACACGTTGAACTCGTAGTCGGGGGAAGAAGCAGAACCACTAGTGGGGGCTGTTGCCACCCCTCCTACACCTTCCCCATCACTAGACACAGTCTCCACCTTTTCCACATGGGCTAGGTTCCCTGAATCAAAGCGAGAACTGAACAGCAATCCCCCACAGCGCAGCTCCATGGTGGGGCTGGGAAAGCATCCTCTTGCCCCACACAGGCCCTGAGAGCTGGGGGGGGGGGGGGGGAATCAAAGTTGGGATAGAGAGGAAGGGCAGAAAATGAAACAATGTGTTTGGTATGTCTGGATAAATGAGAAATGTTTTTACTACTCTATGAAGCAAAACGCTCTTATTCTTAGAAAACCTGGAAGTAGCCTTTCAGCAAGATGAAGAGAAAGCACAACTCTGTCCCTAGACACCCAAGGAGTA
>LR749605.1:547759-571693 GCA_902729485.2 Mus minutoides
GGGGGGGGGGGGGGGGGAATCAAAGTTGGGATAGAGAGGAAGGGCAGAAAATGAAACAATGTGTTTGGTATGTCTGGATAAATGAGAAATGTTTTTACTACTCTATGAAGCAAAACGCTCTTATTCTTAGAAAACCTGGAAGTAGCCTTTCAGCAAGATGAAGAGAAAGCACAACTCTGTCCCTAGACACCCAAGGAGTATGAGCGACCTAAAAACACCCGATTTTACTACATCGCCACCGTTCCCAAATCGAATGCTCACTGGCTTCCTTAGTTGAGTTGGAAAACGCTAGATTCTCAAGCTTCTTAACAACCTAAGAAGCAGAGACTAGAGGTAGGGTGGCTGCCACTGACTCTATGAGGGAGGGGCCATATTAAAATTTCCTAGATTGGCTTTGTACTGGACAGCCCAGAGCTAGAAGAACCAAGTTTCTAAGTGTAAATGGTAGCTTCCTTTCTTTACCTCTTTGTCTTCACAAGCACCGACTGGAATTATACTTTCTCAGAGACCTTGAAGAGCATTGTTACCACCCCCTTCCTCTACTACGCCTATTATGAAAACGTAGCCTATGCCCAGCCAAAGCCACTTGCTCACCTGCCCTGAACCTCAGTTCCAATTAGGGTCTGTTTCCATCCTCCCGCCCTGTAGACACGAGCCCGTGCAAAAGCTACCCTCGAAGGTGTGGGTAACGGGCGTCCTAAGCACCCCTAGGAAGGCTGGGCCAGTAGAGTCCCGCTTGGAAGCAGCAAGCAGCTCCTCGATTCGCGAGGACCCACGCACTGCCTGGCTTGTCCAGGGCAGGGTGGGGTTTGGAGGCGTGGGAGGGGTCGAGACTGATACACTGGAGGACGGGAAGGCCGGTCCTAGGGGTCAGAGGTGAGACCACAGGCGGGGAGGGAGTCAACCAAAGGCGGGGTCGGCCGGCCACGGCAGGCCGGGTTGCGGGGTGGCATTCCATAAGGGGCTCCGACGGAGCGGGCTGAGAAGGGGGCGGGGCCTGCCGGCGGGGCCGCAGTCCGCGCAGAGCCCCTCACCTCTCTTCGGGCCGCTGCTCCCGCTCCCTCTCCCGCTAGCGAGGCTGCACCTCGGGCCCCGGCACCCGGGCCCTCCACCCGGGACCCACACAAAACCAGAGAGCCGCGGTGCCGGGACCCCACTCTGCCAGGAAACAAGAAGTCTCTTGCCTATTGGCCGCAGCTGCAGCTGGCTACCCGCCCAGTAAAGCGCACTGCCATTGGTCGCCACGCAGGGTTCCGTGCACGTTGGCAGGTACCTGTGAGGGGGCCGTTTGGGGGCTTCCGCGTGCCACCGCCGTGTGCGACTCACCAGGTGTCTTCTCTGTAGGCGGTTAACGGCCCGCCTCCCCGAGGCGGGAAAGACAGAGCAGGGAGCAGGAAACAGGAAAGGACTTACCTGCGAATAAGAAAATAGCATGTGAAGCCGATCTTTGCCTACCGTGCTCCTAGCTCTGTGTAACGAAACGTGAACAGATCATGAGCCTGATGATGTGCAAAAGGAAGTGGAGGATGCGGGCATCGATCCCGCTACCTCTCGCATGCTAAGCGAGCGCTCTACCATTTGAGCTAATCCCCCAGCTGTAGTGCTAGGCCTTCCTGTAACCTTTACAAGGTTTCCTGAGAGGACGGTTTCTAATGTAGTTCACATCATAAAGTACGATGGAGCCCTCAGCAAGGTTTTGAAACAGAGCCATGTAATACATACATAAGCAATAAGGACTTTTCTTGAAGTACATGTCACTATATCTTTGGCACCTAATGCGCGAACAAGGCACGTTGTACTCTGACTACTTAACTGCTATACGTACTTTACTGCTTTTCAGCAGTAGCCAGAAAAATACACCTCCTATCCTCAAGTAAGCGTTTCCCCCACAGAGACATTGACCTAGAGTGTAGCTAAAAACAATGCACGAAGTCCTTCGAGCCGGAATCGAACCAGCGACCTAAGGATTGCCATATTGTACTAACTACAGTCCTCCGCTCTACCAACTGAGCTATCGAAGGCCCCGCTGCTTTAGTGTGTTGCAGCTTTCCCTCTAATGCTTACCAAGATAATTTTTTTTTTTTTCCCTAATGTGTTTCTGAGTAAACTAAAGGAGCCCGGGCCAGAAGGAAAGGCGAGCTTGCGGGCTCGCACCCTGCGGCAGGAGCTCTCCCCGTGAGCCGGATTGAGGCTAAGGCTGGGGCGGCCTTCCTCCCGCTAAGCAGACATTAGTTTCGGTGTTTGGGACTACGAATCCTGCTTGCTGTTTCTGCTCCAGGTCTCCTTTGGTTTTCGGCGTGATGAAAGTATATAAAGCATGTTGTTCTGATGGTGTGAAAGACATTCGCTCCGTCAGCTGAAGTGCCGGGGTCCATTCACCGAGGCCCGGGCCAGAAGGGAAGACCGAGCCTCGGGAGCGAGCGATCCCTATGCCCTGGACGCTGGGACGCAGCGGGGATCTGGACTCCTGCTCTCAGTGCCCTCTGGCTGAGTGCAGTCCCAGGTCCTGCCCTTTCGCTTTTATGTCGAGGTCTGGGAAAGGTTTCCGCCCCACCTGCGCTTCACTGCCAACCAAGTGTCTTCTCTGCGGTGATGGGTTGACCCTTATCTGGCTCACGTATTTGTTGCTCTTCCTCACAGGGCCAGCCCTCTATTGGCTCACAGAAAGCTCACCCATTTTTTAAACAAAGGAACAAACTCAACGCCCAGGTCCTCTGGGCAGTCTGCTCTGACTGGTGTAGTGGTTGGGTCCAGGAACCCGTCCCCAGTCGAGTTCTGAAACACCCAGCCAGGTAGAGAGGTGGTTTGAAATCTTGCTTAGATTTCATTCTGATGGAAGCGTGTGTGTGTGTGGGGGGGGGGAGTTGCTACGGTGGCCAAAACTTATCTGCCTATAGTTCTCATTTGAAGCAATTCATATTTCTCTTTTTCTCCTCCTCTCGTTTCTTTCCTCATTACAACCCCCTATCCCACTATCTGTCTCTCCCTTGTTTTATTTTTGTGAAGCCTTTAAAATTTGAGGTTCATATAACATACTTATCTCTTTGTTTCTCAAGTCTACAGCACCAAGTATTCCCAAAGGGGTCTTCCACCTAAGTACTAACCAGACCCTACACTGATCAGGGAAAGTCAAAGTGAGCGATTTAGTGACCTGTAAGTACAATCACAATGCTGTACAAATGTCACCTCTCTATTAGAGGGTTTGTTTGTTTGTTTGTTTGTTTTTAATGTTCAGGCTGGAGCCGGGGACCAATTTTGCCTCCAACTCGAAGAGATTCGCCTGTTTCTGCATCCAGAATTCTGAGATCAAAGCATGCACCAGCACATCCTATCAAAATTTGTTTTTAAGTCACTAGGAAGAACATTCATTGCCTTTCAAGTAATCGCTCCCAGCTTCAATTCCCCTTCATTCTCTGGCAACTACTCCATTAACCCGCTTCCAGTCTCTTCTTTTTTCTTTTTTTTTTTTTAGGAATGTATCTAGGAATGGGATTGTAACATAGCATATTTAATTCCTTAGGAACGGCCAAGCTACTTCCCAGCGGCAACATTTGTAAAAGTTTTTATTAGCATATATGAACTATAACTACTGGGGGTTTTTTTGGGTTTTTTTTTTTTGTTGTTGTTGTTGTTTTTTGTTTTGGTTTTTCGAGACAGGGTTTCTCTGTACAGCCCTGACTGTCCTGGAACTCACTTTGTAGACCAGGCTGGCCTCGAACTCAGAAATCCGCCTGCCTCTGCCTCCCGAGTGCTGGGATTAAAGGCGTGCGCCACCACGCCCGGCTCTACTGGGTTTTATTAATGTTTTTATCCTCTGTTTTGTCTTGCCCCCATGCGCTCTTTGTTACACTCCTCATGAGCTTCCCTCTTCCCAGGCAGTCCCTGCTCTCCTCTCTCCTTTCTTCTGTTTGTATGTTAAAGCAAGGGTTAGAGCTGAATGCAGCACCAGAAGTGTGCATGGATTCCAATTCTCCACAGTCTTGTCATTGTTTACTTTGCATATTATAACCGGTACTTTAATAAATTGAACTCAGTTACTCAATATCACTTCCTGATGTCATCAGAGACATTTTGAAATTATTTTCCATCTTTTGATTTTGACACTATCCTGTTATGGGAGAGTTTATATTTAAATTTTCAGTATAAATACTGTTACTGTTATTATCATTCTGGGTTTTATTGTTGTTTTGAGACGAAGCTGCTCCTAACCCAAGTGCTAGGGACCACAGACCTGTACCACCCTTGCCTCGTCGTGTCTGTGTTTGTGATGGAATCTCTCTATTTAGACCTGGCTAGACTGGACCTCCATATGTAAACCAGTCTGACTTTCAAGCTTTGGAGATCTCCTGTGATCTGCCTGCCTCTGCTGGGGTTAAAGGTATGAACCACCAAGGCCGGCATGCACATTCTTAGGACTCTTTGGCCATATTTCTGTTATCCCGACAGGTTTTAAGGAATGTACTTGTTTGGTCAAGAAGTATAAGACTTTTCTACCGTCGGCTAAAAGTTTCCAACTTATCTCCCATAATATACAGATTCCATCATAGCAATTCATTGATTTAAGTATTAAAGAAATCCCAGCACTTGGGAGGCAGAGGCAGGTGGATTTCTGAGTTCGAGACCAGCCTGGTCTACAGAGTGAGTTCCAGGACAACCAGGGCTACACAGAGAAACCCTGTCTCAAAAAACAAACAAACAACACAAACAAAAAACAAACAAAAAAAAAGTATTAAAGAATCCTTCAGAGCCATTGCGATGGCTCAGCAGTAAAGGCACTCATGGCCAAGCCTGTCAGGCCAGTGTCTGATTCCCTGGACGTACTAGACTTGCAGAAGGAGAGAACCAACTCCTTCAAGTTGTCCTCTGACATGTACAAGAACACACATGCACACCCATACACACATTACACTAAATAAATAAACGTAAAGAGAGAAAGACTTTTTATTAATGATGGGTGTCTTAGTTAGGATTTTACTGCTGTGAACAGACACCATGACCAAAGCAACTCTTTTTTTTTTTTTTTTTTTTTTGGTTTTTTTCGAGACAGGGTTTCTCTGTATAGCCCTGGCTGTCCTGGAACTCACTTTGTAGACCAGGCTGGCCTCGAACTCAGAAATCCACCTGCCTCTGCCTCCCGAGTGCTGGGATTAAAGGCGTGCTGGTACCACCATGCCCGGCTCTTTTTGTTTTTTTTGTTTTTTTTGTTTTTTTTGTTTTTTTGGTTTGAAGGCAACTCTTATAAGGACAACATTTAATTGGGGCTGCCTTACATGTTTAGAGGTTTAGTCCATAATCATCAAAGCAGGAACATGGCAGCATCCAGGCAGGCATGGTGCAGGAGGAGCTAAGAGTTCTACATCTTCATCTGAAGGCTGCTAGCAGAGTACTCACTTCCAGGCAGCTAGGATGAGGGTCTTAAAGCCCACACCCTCAGTGACAAACCTACTCCAACAAGGCCACACCTTCTAATAGTGCCCCTCCCTGGGCCTCAAGTATACAAACCATCACATTCCACTCCCTGGCCCCCATAATGGGCTAAATATGTTGCATCTTACATTTTTTACTTTATTGGTGAAATGAATCTTTTTGCAAGTCTGCTGTTCATTTGCAGAGTTACTTATGAATTAGGTACACACAATTTTGTGTTCGGTGCATTATTGATTTAGAGTAGATTTAACACGAAAAATTGCATATTTCCTGCAAATATTTTTTTTCCAGGTTCCTTTCCTTTCCTCTCCTCTCTCTCCTCTCCTCTCTCTCCTCTCCTCCCCTCCCCTCTCCCCTCCCCTCTCCTCTCCTCTCCTTTCCTCTCCTCTCCTCTCCTCTCCTCCTCTCCTCTTCTCTTCTCTGTGCTTTATGATATTGACACATCTTAAAATTCTGTGCACAAACATTTTTCATCCATTTCTCTAGGATCTTTCTTTGTTGCTTTGATATTTAGCATATCATTATTATGCAAATGAATATGCAAATAAAATTTGAATGTTTGCATATCTTCTTTTTAACTTTGTCCTATTTTAGTTTAATCTATTTGAAATATGGTTAGTATGGGGTATAGATTGTCTGCTGCTAAGCTGACAATCTGAGTCTGACACTGAGACCCATGTGGTGAAGGGAGAGAACCAACTTTGGCAGATTGTCCTCTCATCTCTATATATACCACACACACAAATACTGATGCTATAGCACATGAACTTACACAGACGTGCCGCACACACACATGCACACACAAACACTAAATGTACTTTTTTTTGTTTTTTTTGTTTTTGGTTTTTCGAGACAGGGTTTCTCTGTATAGCCCTGGCTGTCCTGGAACTCACTTTGTAGACCAGGCTGGCCTCGAACTCAGAAATCTGCCTGCCTCTGCCTCCCGAGTGCTCTCAGTGGCCTCTTGTAGCCTCTCTGAGTACATGCATGGCACACTCGTGCATACACATGCATGCACACATACATGTACACACACTCGTGTACATACCATAGAAAATAATTTTTAAAAAGCTGATGGGAAAATGCTACATATGTGTTAGTTGTTGCTATAACCATTGTATATCCACTCCGGGAGGAATCCTTTATTGCTTTTTTTCCTATATTTGAGAAAGACTATTTCAGGTTTCCTAGCAATGATTAAGTCTCTCAAAAGCCCCGAGTTCTTCTGTTTGGTGAGTTCATGAACTCTGGCCACCACCATGGTGTCACAGCCTGTCCTCCCTCCACTGAGGACACTCAAAGGAAAGGACTCCAGAGGACTCACTTGGAGAGCACTGCCTGGCCTCCCAGTGGCTTTATGGTTAAACCCAGCTGTGCTCAAGTCAATCGCAAAGGCAGATGACATCTTGGTTTTTCGAGACAGGGTTTCTCTGTATAGCCCTGGCTCTCCTGGAACTCACTTTGTAGACCAAGCTGGCCTTGAACTCAGAAATCCGCCTGCCTCTGCCTCCAGAGTGCTGGGATCAAAGGCGTGCGCCACCATGCCTGGCTGGCAGATGACATCTTAGCATTATAAGAACAATCTTAGAGAACATTCTTGAATTCTTAGAACCCGTAGAGAATTACTGACTATATTTTCAGTATTGGTACGGCAGAATGGTCATTCTTTTTTTATTTCTTTTTTCTCTTTCTTTTTTGAGACAGGGTCTTTGGGAAAGTGTCACAAGTAGACCAGGCATCAAACCTCTTGTCTCCACTCCGCAAATGCTGGAATTAGAAGTGTGGCTCACATTATCATCATTTTTGCTTTGCTTTGTTTTGTTTTATTTGTTTTTTTCTTCAAGACATTTCTCTCTGTAGCCCTGGCTGTCCTGGAACTCACTCTGTAGACCAGGCTGACCTTGATCTCATGGATCTGCCTGCCTCTGCCTCTCAAGTGCTACTACCGCCTGGAGTGGCTCTTCATGGCTTTGTTTGTTTGTTTTTTGTTTTTTGAGACAGGGTTTTTCTGTTTAGCCCTGGCTGTCCTGGAACTCACTCTGTAGACCAGTCTGGCCTCGAACTCAGAAATCTGCCTGCCTCTGCCTCCCAAGTGCTGGGATTAAAGGCGTGTGCCACCACTGCCTGGTGCTCTTCATGTTTAATAGTGTTGTTTCCCCACCCATCCAGCCTCACTTGTTATATAAAAGCTTCGCTTCGGGGAGGCCAGCAGGCCAATGATCCTGCTTTGGCTTTAGGGGACTTCACTTACATAGATGATCTATTAAGGAGCTGTGGAGAGAATTGTTTTTTAATTAATTATTTATTTTATATATATGACGAGCACACTGTAGCTGTCTTCAGACACCCCAGAAGAGGGCATCAGATCCCATTACAGATGGTTGTGTGCCACCATGTGGTTGAACTCAGGACCTCTGGAAGTGGCAGTGCTCTTAACTGCTGAGCCCTCTCTCCAGTCCTGTGGGGAGAAATGTTAAGTACCTCCCACTGACTTCAGATACTGTGCACTACCATCACACTGGGGATGGCACTCACCTTGTCCTTTCTCCTGTCCTAACGTGTGCAGATAGTGACACTTCCTCCATCTGCTCTTGATAAAGACAGTGGAGTGGCATCTAACCCTGTGGAGACCACACACCACTTTCTTCTGTAGTGCAGCCACATGAATATCACATGCGACTTTCCTGCTGGGATCTCAAGAGATTTCTAGGCCACTTTCACCTCCTTACTAAGACAGTCCTTCACGGTAGCATTCTGTCCCTGTGTAATGTTCTATGATGGCAGGACCCAGAGCAGTGGGCAGCCAGAACCAGAACACCAAGAGACGTGGCTATGATCTGGAAAATGTGGAGTATGTGGTTCAACAGGAACGTGGTGAACGTGACAGAAACCATTAATTAAAATGACTTTGGTCTTCCTTCCCAGGTTGTTAGCTCTGTTGGCTGATGCTAAAAAGGAGAGTGAAGGATTTTACCTCCTTTGAACCCTCCTTGGCTCTCTTTTGGAACAGAAAGCTTTCTCTGTGGTAGGGGAGATAATAAATTAAAATATGTGCAATTACCAATACCGTGGCAGTGTGGGAAAGGCACAAATCTGGAGATTATAAAGATCAATGACCTCCAGTGGCTCTGGGGGGAAGTATAATGGGAGCCAGGGCATTTTCAGGTGAGTAAAATCTGTCTGGGAGTGGTGGCCACATTCCATTAGACATGGAAGATTTATTTCAATTGTGTGTCTGTACATGAGTGAAGGTGCCTATTGACACTAAAGGCATCAGGCACCTGAGCTGGAGTTACAGATGGTTGTGACCCATCCAGTGTGAGTGCTGGGAACTGAACGTGGGTGCTATTGACCACTGAGCTATCTCCCTTGGGTACACAATAGGCATTTCATGTAAGATACTAACTATGGAAGTGTGTGTCCAAGCTACAGGCCTTGGGTGGTGCTTGAGTGAGTGTAGGGTCAGATCACCACATGTGCATGTTCTGCACTGGTGAAAACACCAGTGGTGGAGAAGCATGCAAGCGTGTGTATGTGTGCGCACGCACGTGTGTTGGTGGTCGTTAGGACATGAATCTGAAGCTGCTGTAAAATTACACTTGATCAGAAAAATTTTTACCCATGTGCTAACACTAATAGTATATAGATTGGGGGGGGGTTGAGTATAGGGTTACTTGGGTTGGAAAGATGGCTAAGCAGTTGAGAGCACTGACTGCTTTTCCAGAGGTTGGGATCTGATGCCCTCTTCTGGTGTCTGAAGACAGCCACAGTATACTCACATATATAAAATAAATAAATGAGAAAGAGAGAGAGAGAGAGAGAGAGAGAGAGAGAGAGAGAGAGAGAGAGAAGAAGAAGAAGAAGAAGGAGGAGGAGGAGGAGGAGGAGGAGGAGGAGGAGGAGGAGGAGGAGAGGAGGGAAGAGGGAAGGAGGATTTCTCTATGTAGCTCTATGTAGCCCTGGCTGTCCTGGAACTTACTTTGTAGATGAGGTGGGCCTCACACTCTGAGACCATATGCCTTTGTCTCCTGAGTGCTAGGATTAGAGGAGTGCACCACCACCACATGGGCTGGCTCTGTACATTAGTTTTTTGTTTTGTTTTGTTTTTTTTGTGTGTTTTTTTTTTAGACAGGGTTTCTCTGTAGCCCTTGCTGTCCTGGAACTCACTCTGTAAACCAGGCTGGCCTTGAACTCAGAAATCCTCCTGCCTCTGCCTCCCGAGTGCTGGGATTAAAGGCGTGTGCCACCACGTCCCGGCTTATACATTAATTTTTTAAGGGGCAAAATGCACAACACTTAAACCCTTACAGTAAAAGAGTGGCTAAGTATTAACATGTCTCATATCTCTTAGATGGCAGTAAAGTGCTCAGAAGCTACCTAACCATATAGACACCCATGTGAAGGACAACTGGGATGTTTTAGAATGGACAAAATGCCCGGCACTGTGAAAAGCAAGCCACACCAGGACTGCGACGATTTGAGAATGAACTGATAAATGCTACGGGTGTGAGCCCAGCCACATTTCTGGTCCTTTATCTGTCAGGCAGCCACACCAGGTTACCCTTACCTAAAGGTCAAGCAAAGGAAAGGAAGGTAGAAACTTGACACATAATAGAACAACAACTGTTTAACAATGTCCCTTGACTCCCAAGTCCGAGCCAGAATTGCTAATAATGAGACAATCACCTGCCCTTCAGTTTCCTGGCAGGTTCCCCATTGAGCTGCAGCGGCATGAGGTATGGCTGAGGTGGTGAGGGTGAGGTCAGGCCCCTTCCCTCCCAGTCAGTTGTCACTGGTGAAAGTGTCAGCACTAGAATATAGTCTGGGCTTCACACTGGTTTCATTTACTAGCTCATCTTGGACTCGGATTTGTGGACAGCTCTGTAAAAACGAACCGTCTGGATGTCTGGCTTTGCTTTAATGGAGAGCAGGTGGTGCCCGTCTACAGACAGGAAAAGTGCTGCACTATCCCCATCTGGGGCAAAACAACTGAACAAGAGCTCCTTTTCCCAATAGGCTTAGAGCCAAGTAAAAACTTGGTATTAGCGTCCCCATGATGCACCATGGAGATGCCAACTGAAAAAAATGAAGTTGAAAAAAATGTTGCATTATGGATTTTAATGCCAGAAAATATGAACCCAAATTAAATCACTGCAGGATAGAAGTTAGCAAAGCACATAGCTAAAGTTGCTGGATTTAAAATGAAACAAAACAAAAATAATCAAGCTAGCATTCTGGCAGCCTTGTCATGTGCTGTGGCTGCTCCAGGCTGGCCTCTCCAATACATGAGGTAGGGTGAACTGTTTGTGGTTGATTGACAAGAACATACAGAACGTGAGGGGCACTTGGACAATCCGACCTAGCAGGACATGTTTGGTTCTTGGGTGGACAGCTTTTTCTTACTGGGAACTACGGGTTATGACAACTGCCACAAGACCGGCAAGGAGCAGACTCTGTGGCTGTTTCCTGCCTAAAATAAGTAGCAAAAGCCAGAGGCCAGGCTGTATAAATGGGGTCAAGACGGTTCCAAACTTGCTACCTTAATTTCACTTAGGGAAGGGACAGAAGGCATCTCCAGGTGCTATAGGAGAGGGGCTGAGGGAGGAAGTGGCTGCTGCTGAACCATGGGGAAACTTCTGGGGAAACACAGATGCCTGCAAAGCTGCACTTCTTAGTCATCAAGAGCCCACGAGATGAGAATACCCGAAATGAACTGTCTTAAACCAAAATGAGGACTCGTGTTAAGCCCTGGTTTTGTCTCTTGGAGTTCTAAACCCACTGCCTCATAAAATGAGCCAACTAATAAATTAAGGATTGGAAGACTGCCCAGCTCTGCTCCTGCCTTCCCCATCACACTGAGGCAAACTTCTGGATAAGAATCATCGACAAGTCAGACAAAATCACTATAGCCAACTGAATCCGAGGAACCTAGTTTTGAGTGGTAAAGGTACACTTTCCCTGCTAGAAGCTCAATTACTGCTGCAACATCCCAGGCAGAGGCCCAAGGCTCTGCTGTTTTGTCCCTAAACTATGGGGAGTCCTACATGAAGATTCAGACAGGAAAGCTAGAAATCCAGACTCTGTCTTTTATTCTCCCCAGGAGCCATATGCTGACTCCCTTCAGCAGGCTGACGGAGGGCGCTGCTTTTCAGGTGAGCTGTGCTGTGGACCAAGCTGATAGAGAGGAGCCCCAGCAGTGAGCAGAATGGAGTTGAGAAGCCAGGGCTCTGACAGAGCAGGGGACAAGTGGCCTCCTGGGAAGGCGTGCTTGTTCTGGGTGTCCACATGGCCTGCATGTCCACTGACAGGCACCTAGGCTGCTGGTAGAAGTGACACTGCTGCTGCCCATTGTGGTGCTGGCCCTCCTGAAGCGCTTTCCTTTTTTCTGCTGTGGTTTAAGTCATGACCAGGGACAGGGAAAGGCGGCTACTTCTCTTCTTTGGAGATGGACTGTGGCTGCTTGAGTGATGAATGGGAGAACCACAGGGAGAAGTGGAGAGAGGCTCCTAGCCCAGAGGAGGCTTGGATGCTGTGCAACTGGGCCTGAAAGACCTCGAAGACCTGTGGACAGGAGGCTGAGATGATCCCGCCCAGTCTCCTGAAGATGGAAAAGTGAGGCAGACACCTGGTCTCTTGCCTAGGAGGCAGAAGTCAGGCACCAAGTGAAGAGGCCTGCCTCCTCTACTCCCCAGCAGTCTCCAATAGCTAGCCCACCACAGAACCAGTGGCCAGTCAGGCAGGGTCTACTGCTGGGATATCATGGCAAGTGCCCAGTCCAAGAAAGCCACTGTGACATCCTGCAGGCAGAGCCAGGTCCATTGGGCAGCTCTGCTGAACTGTGTCTTAATGCAGTCCCAGGTCACGTCCCCTCTAGGAGAAAAGCAGAACATTGGAGGGCTGGGGACTCATGGAACTGTGTCAGCCCACGGAGTTGCAGCTTAAACCCATAACCCTCTTTCCAGAGTGATTGTGACAAAATGGATGTTGTACCTTGTTCCCAGGGACCAGAGTGAAAGTCTTACCTGCAGGCCTCATGGCAATGCTCCTGGACTTGGGCCAGGGCTGCAAGTAGCAAGTGCCAAGTGGGCAGCAGCACACTATGGCAGAAGAGCAGCAGAAGTTCCTTCAAGGCATGGAAGAGCTGCTGCAGGGCCTCAGGGAGCTGGACCTGCAGCGGGACCACGACAGTGGCTGAGGTAAGATGCTGAGGGCCATGTCCCCTCTCCCAGGGATTCTGCCCATGCTCAACTGTTCCCTTCTAAGCCTCTGTCCCTGGGAGGATGGGTTCTTTTTTTGACTCCTGATCTCCAGCTTACCCTCTGAAAGAAGCCAGCCAGGCTATCACTGAAGCAGGCAAGGTAGGAGGCACAGTGGGCAGAAAGGAAGCTGAATATGGCATAGATGTGTGTCCAGGCCAGCTGCAGACTGGGCTGTACCACAGCAAGCAGGTGGGAGCCACAGGCTGGCAAGGTCTCCTGCAGCCAGCTGTAGAGAAACCAGAGGGAGAGAGAGGTGTACTCTAAGCTTCCCCTAGCCAACATGCTCACCAAAGAACAGCCAAAAAAGGGGAGGACCAGGGACAGGGATATACTCAGTACTTCCCACTGCCCATGCCCACCACCCTGCCCCCTTGGCAGCAGCTCACTTGTAGCTTTGCAGGCTGTAGGAAGAGAGTCTCGCACACAATTGCTGGCCAACAGGCAAGAGACCGGAGGAGCGAAGCAGCCGGCCAGTGAGGGAGGCTGCAAAGGGAGTTCCAGTGAGCCGGGAACAGGGACGAGGACTTGGGAGGACAGACGCTCCAGGTCCCTGGGTGGCACAGTGAGGCAGTAGGGCACTTTGCTGTGCTTTTGGGTCTAACTAGACAGGTTTGGAAGATGATTTGGCCAGAGGGGCTGAATACCTTCTGCTGGGTCAGGAACAGGAAGAATGGGACACTGGGAGGGGTCTTGGACTTAGAAGTCAGAAAACCTCAGATTTGAGACTCTGCCCTTTTTCTTGCTGTGATCTTATGTTTTTAAAATTACACGTACTAGTTTTAGTGTATGCATGCACACATGCTACAGCATGCACTCAGAGGTCAGAGGAGTTGTGTCGAGTTGATACCCTGGGGAAGGAACTCAGGCTGTTGTGTTTGCAAGCATGTTTGGCTACCTCTTTCTGGTCCTACTAGCTACATGATCTTAATCTGAAGCCAAATCTTTCTTCTCCCTCAGAAGTTAAAAGGAGAAAACATGTGTTCAGGTGATGTAAATTTCTAACCATTTCCCTCCTAGAAAGTCCTAGCGCGATTGGCCTCTGCACAGACTGAGGTGGAGTGTCTGCTCTGTGGCACTGAGAATTCATCAGAACAAGGGTGGTCTGGAGATGCTACATATAGCTCTGTGTCCCCCATCGTGTCCTCTTCCCAGACGATAAACCACTACTTACCCTGCAAAGAGCTGTTTGACCGAAAGTCATGACATAGGAATCCTACTGCAAAGACCAGAAACAGCAGGAATAGCCGGGCCCAGGGTGGCCGAGGACCCCGTGCCTGTTGCAACAAGCCCTGGTGAGACAGAGAACACAGTGGTCAGAAGGGGAAGGGCTGGTCCTTGCTTCCCAGTGTAAGCCCCAAGCTAGGCCTGCATATGAGCTGGAGGTCGTGGGGGATCCACAGATGGGGAGACAGAGATGTGACCCAATCTAACCCAGGGTGTGTTAGACACACGGAGGCCTTCGGTGGGCTGGAGGTTGGGCGTCACACCTTGCAGGCTGTGTCACAGGTGAGGACATGCTCACTTCCGCCACTGCCCTTTTTCAGAAGCTCCTGGTTGGTAAACTTCAAGGACTGGATGGTTTCTTGCAGAGATTTCCGTGCCTTCAGAATACCAAGAGCTGAGTTTAGAGCTGAGCCCTGGCTAGGAAGAGGATTCTGAGCCTCCAACTCTCTTCACGTTCGTGTCAAAGGCACAGGAAAGGGAGGGCAGCAGTTAAGGGGCACAAACCAAGAACCAAGACAAACCCCAAGCTCCCACATCCTCCTAGCTCATTACCTTCTTAGGGATCTGCTCCCAGGACTTGAGCAGGTGCTCCAGCAGCAGGCTGTAGAAGAGTATGCCTCGTTCAGTCAGCAGCCCCTGGGCCTGCTTGCCCTCTTTGCCTACCAATTCCTAAGTTCTTAGGGCTGGAAGACCCCCACCCACAGTAGTCTCCCTCAGACTGCAAGGGGTGAGCCTGGAGGGCAGCGATCAGTGTTTCCGGGATGACACACCAGCGCTAGTCTGGAAAGAATAGACTACAAGGCTTCTCTGTGTAGATCAGGTGACCCCACCGCCACTCACCTGGACTGTGACAGGTGCTTGGGGTACAGTTGTCTCCAGACACTAGTGCTGAGGGGGTCCACAGTCAGGCACTGGGTCAGGCTGGCCAGGAGCTGCACAGGACAAAAGAGAGAGAATGCTGGGCCCTCAGGATGGTGAAAAGGAGGGGCAATGGGGCTTCTGGTAACAAGACATCTGCCACAAAGGCTGAAGAAAATTGTCAAGACCCCTGAGAAGCTGTCCTGGTGTGGGGTAGGTGTGGTTCCTGAGCTACAGCTTGAGCTTAGGGATCCTGTCTGTAAGTGACAGGGTTTCACTGAGAGCTCTCCCATCTGTCAGATGGACCAGCCCCGGCAAAAGCAGGAGTGGGCGGGGCAGGGAGCTGAGGGGGAAAGTCAGCAGCAGAGGAGGAGGCAGGGAGAGGCTTCTCACCTCTTTCTTCATGGCAGCAGGACAGCTTGGGGTGGCTCTCGACAGGAATGAGGGGAAGTAGGTGTGCAGGGAAGATTCCGGCTTGGCCCCAAATGCCAGCACCTTCAATCGGGGGAAGAGCTGGCACAGCTGCTCCTGCAAGCTAGGGGAAGAGGGCCAGACTCAGGCTGTAAATGGAACTGCAGCCTGTGAGCTCACTCCTGGCCTGAAGGTAGAGTCACTAAGTGTCTGTGGATGGTTCTGAGTCTCTAGTCACAGAAGCACCTTGCAAGGTTTGTCAAAAGTTTTTATGCTTCTCTCCCTAAAAACTGCCCAATCTAACACTAAAATGTTTATCACACTCAAGGACAGATATAATGTCTGGGCTCCACAGAGCCCTTGCAGTCTACTGTTGAACCTTCCAGCTGTGACTCTAGGGCTCCGGTGGGGAGAGGGGCTGGAAAGGCACTGTTGTGCTTGTGGCTTGCCTCTGTACCTCTCCAGTACAGTTCCAGAGCAGGCTTACCTGGGGCTCAGGGAATTGTTGGGCATATAGGCAAAGTCCAGAAGGGGGAAGAAGTCCTTGGGGCCAATCATGCCAAAGCCTTTGGTGAGGTTGGGATGCATCCTAGATAAAGAAGGAGCAGGCTTGTTGGAAACCACTATGGTGTTCTAGCCATGAACTCAGCTAAGCAGTGTACAGAGGAAAGGAGTAGACTCTACCCAGCCCCAGCCCTCAATGGCTCCCTCCCTTTCCTTCCTCACCATCACACTCGGAGGTGGGAGGAGCTGGTCCTGATTTTCCTCGCATCTATGGAGACCAGGATCACGGCATCCCATTTTGCCGAAACAGCCTCTTGTGGACACCCTGGGCCTTCCCCTCGCTGTCCCCCCATTACTCACAGGAGCAGCCGGTCCAGGTATGCAATGGCAAAGGGAGACAGAGCCTTGATGCCCAGCACAGGCAGCATGATCCCCAGCCACACTGCGGAATCAAGAGTCAGCAAGTCTCAGGATCATGCATGGGCCCATCGGAGGGGACACCAACCCATCCTTCTGTTTGCTACCTTTCAGTCCCTCAGTGAGGTTGGTGAAACCCGCTTGCCCCAGGGCCCACAGGATGGTCAGGCACTTTGCTGGTCGGCTCTGGTGGGACCGCAGGAGCTCTAGGAACTGAGGAGGTGAGTAGAAAGGGCAGGTTAAAGGGCAGTGCCCCAGGAGCGCTGCAGATCCTTGTGGGGCAGGTGTCAAGGACAGCAGAACTCTACTGCAGTGTCGCATAGTGATTCAAGTGACAGCTTCCCCCACTTGTTTCAAACTGGCTGACAAATTCTAGGGGAGCTATGGGACCTCTATGGCCCACCCATTCCATCAATAAAATGAACACATCCTTATCTAGTAGAGTATGCGTGGATAATGCTAATGTATTATGTGCTGTTCCTTTCCAAGCCCAGTGGTCTGTCTGTTCCTCTAGTCCTACTCCTTGTGTCCCCAGCACCATCCAGGCCTCTCACCTTGTCCAGGTTTGAGGTGACAGTCTTGGGCTTGTCTTGCAGAATGGCTTGGATACAGATGCGGTACCCATGTAGTGACTCCCCTAGAGAGATGGGTTAGGTTCTCAGATTTACTCATATGACCTGACCTCCTACACTTCTTTATTTCCAGAAGTAAGTCCAATTCCTAATCACTTCCCTTTCCCTTTCCCTTTCCAAAAATGTGGAGATTAGCACTTTTCTTATTGTAAAGGGAACTGATGACCATGCTGAAAGCAGGAAAAACTGTAGGCTCTGCTCTCAAGACGGTCATCCTCCATAGGGCGTTCTCACCTGGTGTTTTATCCAGCTCTTGCAGCATGGTGAATAGACAGTGGTCAAAAAAGAGCTCCACAGACCCTGCAGCTTTGGTCAGGAGCCCCTGGATGATCCCACGTAACTCTCGGCTCACGAGGCTGTAGGGATAATCTGGGGCCATTGGCCTCTGTGAGTGCTAGGACCAGATGCCCTTGCATGAAGGCTGGCTTGCTCTCCCCCCCAAGAAGGCCCAGGACTATTAGGAACATCAACCCTCTGAGAATGTCCTTGGCCTTATCTGAGCTGAGGGGTAGGGGACTAACCATGTGGATACTGGCTCAGAGTGGGCTCCATCCGTGGAGTCTGGAGCTTATAGTTGAGATAGCTGGCCAGGTCCTTCAGCCACACGGAGGGGTTCCCAGTGAACACGCTCTGGCTCTTGTCCAGTTCCTTCTGCAGAGCTGCCACATCCAGCTGTCAGGGCAGAGACTTCTGTGGTGAATTGTAAGGGGAAAGGGAGTGGGACAGGGGTAGGAAAGTGGCTGAAGGAGGTTTTCATATGTGGAATCCCACAATTTTGTCAGATCCAGATCCTAAGAAAGCCTGGGGCAGGACCCTTGAGAATGATGATCTCAATGCTCCACATTGAGATGTATGATCTGTTCATGTTCAGGGGCAAGAACAGAGGGCAAGATAGGAGACTAGAGACCACTGCTTCTGTGGGGCTGAGAACCCAAACCAGCTTTTCTAATGCCTCCATCTAGTTCTTTGGATTTCCATCTTCCTGCTCACCTATGTTTCTGACAAATACCGACATTCTTTCTATTCTAAGTGCACACATTCTTTCCTTCCACATCTCCATATTGTCTGGAAAACCCCTGAGTGTCCCAAGTCCCCATTTTCTCAGTCCCCAAGCCTAGGCACACTTACCACTTTCAGTGCGTCCTCCAGGCATCGGAATGGGCCCTCTTTCTGGTTTTGGCTAGGAACTGCTGTCACCTTCTTTGGTTGCTTCTTGTTTATTGATTTCTTAGACTCTGCAGCAGGGGGTGGAACTTGCTCTTTATTCTGCCGTTTCATGATTTTCTCAAAGCCACGCTCATAAAGAGTGCTTGTAGTCTGGATTGGTGCTGGAATGAAGACAGGTAGAAAACAGCAGGCCACCCTTAAGACCCCAGGTTTCACAGTACAGTGGTCTCTGTAGAGGCACCTAAGTCAATTTACAGGGAGATTCTGGCCCAAGCCCCCTCTTCCTTGGAAGCAGCTTAGAAGAACAGGAAAGAGCCGTCCTGGTGGCTGATTTCAATCACCAGTCAGGTCCCAGGCCCTTCCAGTTCTTTATTAAACATTAAAAGTATATGGGAGCCGGGCGTGGTGGTGCACGCCTTTAATCCCAGCACTTGGGAGGCAGAGGCAGGCGGATTTCTGAGTTCGAGGCTAGCCTGGTCTACAGAGTGAGTTCCAGGACAGCCAGGGCTACTCAGAGAAACCCTGTCTCGAAAACCAAAAAAAAAAAAAAAAAAAAAAAAAAAAAAAAAAAAAAAAAAACACAAAAGTATATGGGAACCAGACCACACTTTTTCCAGCATGGCCTCCACCCCCAATTCATCTGAGTTCTGAGATGACAACTCTATAGACTCAACAAGTCGCATTTTTTTTTTCTCCTTCTCTGGAGATTGTGGGGACAGGTGACACTGAAATTAACTCCTGGTTGGAGTATATGTTGGGCCATTCATCCCAGTGCTGGCCTTCTCACCCACTCCTCTCAGACCTGCTGGTTATGTAAGAAGGGGCTCCATGTAGGATCCCAGATGCCTCTGCTTCGTGGCTCAGACACCTGGCCAAGCGAGGGCCGGGACAGCGGAGAGGGTTGTGTGCAAAGGCTTGAACAGATGGAGATCGGAATTCCAGTTTCCTCAGACTCGAAAGTCGGCTTCTCTGGGCCTCCGCTTCCGACCGACCACCTCTCCTCGTGCTATCCCTGAGTCACCGTGGCCGGCCCCCTCGGATCTGCTCCCGGCTCCCGCAGCTGTCGCCATGCCCCTGCCCCACAGGCCCAGGTGGGCGGCGGCGGCTACTCACAGCTCAGGTCGTATTTCAACACACCATTGGCCTCCCCGAGCGCCCGGCGGTCACCGCCGCCGCCGCCTCGCCCACCGCTGCTTGCTCCAGGTCGCCGGCCTCTCTTCACCACCTCCCAGCCCCCGCTACCCGCTGATCTGGCCGCCATGACTTCAGCTCCGCCGCCTCCCGACTTTCAGCTCGACACGACCTCCCCGCGGTGCCACGTCCGCTGTCTCCGCCGCCGCAATGCATCCTGGGATTTGTAGTCCGTTTGCGCCTTAGCGCAGCGCCGAGGGCCTGGGGAGTGAAGGCAGAGGCCAGGTTCCGCTCCCCGCGGCGCAAAAATCCCTATGCTGCACCTGCGGGATGAGCTCGGCCCTAAACCGCTTGGAAATGAGACTGTTCCCTTTTTTTCTTATCTTTGCAATGTTCCTGAAGTATGGAATAAAAATAGTTCTCACCTCGGGAGAATCTGAGGAATAAATGTGTTCTTCTTAAAAAGTGGTAGTCTGTTAGCAATTAAACTTAGTATTTGGCGGCCAACAAATTTAATTGCCGAGGAGTGGGACGATGCGAGAGCGGCAGAAAGACTTGAGAAAACTTAGTAGAGTAGCTCGAAGGCAGGGCGAGAACAGTCTGGGGCAGCCAGGCAAGGACAGGCTCTGGCTCCTGCCATGTTCCAGATGTTCAGCCCCAGACTGAAAGAATCACACAGCAAGGTCCCGACCCTAGACAGCCTACAAAACTTGAATGATCCCAGCTAGGAAGCATGATGGATAAAATGTCACATTTAAGGAAATATGCTGCTTAGCGTGCTTGAGTGGAACTCATACGGCCACACTGCTGTACANTATATAAGAAAACTGAAAGTAGTTCGACATGACTTCATACAATTGGAAAAGGATCTTGACAGCCAAATCTGGAGTTTCTTCTCTAGACTCTAGAAACTGGAGAGGGAAAAGGTGATATGACTCTTAAAAAACAGCACACAGGCCTGTGTGAAGGATGGGTCACAGAGGGAGAAGGCAGGTGTGGGATGACCAACCCTTGCAGCCTTCTGGTGGCCTCCATCCCCTTTAGGCCCAGCCATAGCTGCCTGTCTTAGGGGTTCTGAGATGGAATGTCTTTGGCAGGGAAGGTATCTGTGCTGATGAGCAGTCAGGTCCTTTTTCTGATGATGTTTCCCTCTCCTCAGACACCACCAATGATCCTTTGTACAATCCCTGCTGTGTCACAGGCATCACCACAGAAGAGGGCCTATTTTGGGAAGAGAAACAAAACTGGCTTCCCCACTATAGCTCCATCTGATGGCTTCTCCTGTGCACATACCCACACACAGAGACTCACAGATACATAAATAATAAACACTAAAAAAAAAGTATAAATCCTAACCAAAGTTTCTACCACCCTGAATAAGCCTTTCCACACCACACTTTCCACACACGCGTGGTCTACTTCAGTAGTTCTCAACTTTCCTAGTGCTGCAGCCCTTTACTATACAGTTCTTATGTGGAGTGACCCCTAATCTTAAACTTACGTTCATTGCTATATCATAACTGTAATTTTGCTATTGTTATGAATTTTAATGTATATCTCTGTATTTTCCAGTGGTCTTTGGCTACACCTGTGAAAGGCTGAGAACTAGTCTAGACAATTCCAACAGGTTCACATCCACTTCAGCATTCTTGATCTTTGCTGGGTTTCCACGCCTTGGCTATCATGTCTCTTTGACAAACACACTCCAGGAGGGTGGAGTTGTATGGATGACATGGGAATGTATCTGATTCCTATCTCTGTTGGGTTTGTGCTGTTTATATATGCATGGTAAATGCTGAACCCCAAGATCTGGTTGCATCCTCACATACATTGGCCTTTGTTGTATAAACCAAGCTCTCCAAATTAAAGAGGTCACCATCATTAGAAGGGGTGAACCAGGCCTAGAAGTGTACCCTGAGGACAGCTGATGAAGCAGAACCAGCCCAGATGAGACTCACACAGCAAGTACCATGGAGTACAGCCAGGAACAGCCAGTCTAGCGTAGGAAAAGTGTTGAGGGTAATCGCCCAAAATGTGCTAAATTAATAAAACTCTGGGTCGGTGATTGGGTGGATGGCCAGGTCATAATAACAAGTAGTTATTAAATAGCCAGCAACAACAACCTTCCTGTTATATCTTGTTCTAAAACAACCTACTGGGGGGCTGGAGTATAAACTGAGTGCTTGGGTACTTGCCCTAGTTTTCACACATGCACACCTATGCACAAATAATAAGAAAAGGAAAAGAGGAAGCATGTAGACCCAGCTGCTCTCTGGGCCACAGGCGTGTTTGCTGCAACAGCTGTTGCGATGTGTGGGAGCTCTGACAAGGAGCAGAGGGTTACCCTGCAGCCAGCCTGAGAGAGTCCGCAACAAAACACTCCATGGCCAAGAATCCCCTCCTTCCTGGTCACCCCATGGCCACTTTCTGGGCTGCCCTCCTTACAGCCACAGCTCCCGACTTCATTCTCCTCCCGAGGACCCCCTGTTGTGGTGAGAACACTTCAAATCCTAAAACTATCTTTCAGGAAGCCACCATTTGGTGCACCAGATTGCAGCGAGACAAGCCATGCTTTTCTTCATCCATGACGTCACCTAGACAGCATTTGAAAGAACTGGCTCTGTTCCTGGCAAGGACTTGAGTACATAGAAACACAATTTTCTCAGTGTCTAGTTTTGTCTGTGCCTTATGCTGCCCGAGTCTGGTGCTTTAACACTAGCCCAGGTTTGCATCAGTCCTGCCCTAGACATAAGAACTGTGTAAACCAGCTAGGTAGGGGTCCTTGTAGAGAGGTATTTTCATCATCCACTGGCCTGTAACTTATCCCTAACAAACCCTTGTTACTCACTAAGACCAACTTGAACAAGTCCTTTTTTGGGCTGTTGGTATCATTCCATTTTCAGGGACAATCTTACATCTCCCAGAGAAATACAAATACCACCTGCCTCACAAAGAGTCCTCAGGCATGGGAGCTAAGTCTAGGTCAGAGCCGGGTTGTCAGTGGTGGCTTCTGATCATGAAGGCTGTGCTTCATGGCTGTCCTCTTAGAAAAGACAGAGGGGTGCTATGTTCTGATCCCTTGCTGTGGGTCAGTCGAGGAAAACATGGCTTGCCACACAAATTTATTTAAATAAAACTGAACAGATATGCAGGCTGGTGCCCAAGGGGCAAAGGTGGGGGGTGGGAGAATGGGGGACAGACAATGGGGTCCAGGCAGAGTCTGTGTGGTCTAACTACGCTGCAGGAGGGAGTGGCAAGGAAGACTGGGGCAGTGCTGGGCGTTGTTGCTGAGGCAGGGGCCTTGGTGGGGGAGCCCAGTGCCCGGAGGTCACGTCTACTCTGGCTCCCTGGACCCACAGCACTGCCTCCTCAGCTTCCCTTCCCTTTCCTCATATCAGCCTTTCCCTCATCTACTGAGAGAGAAGTCAAAAGACAAAATAAATAAGAATGGGTGAGTCCTGTCCCAGTCTCGGCTCTAGGGAAGGGGAGCCAAGCCAGAAAGACTACCCCAAGCCCTGCTGTCAGCCCTGGAAAAGAACAGGTAAAGTGCAAGGGCGACCCAGTAAGTAAAAATATACCAATGACTTTGTCACATATACAGCTGCTGGCTGCCAGAGAGCAGGGGGCTGGCTTGTGGGGGACAGCGGCACCCTGGAAAGTGTTGGACAACACAGCATAGAGACAACGGAAATAAATAGGGGTGGGGAGTGGACAGGGGTCCTGGATGTCCCCTGGGCCAGTGCCACTCTGGAGACCCAGATGGGGCCTCGTCCTCTCACCTGCCCAACCCCCCCAGCCCCACTTGTCCGGCTCCCTGATGCTGTAGCACTGACACAAAGCACCCAGCTGGCTGACTGGCTGAAAGGAAAGGACTATAATGTGGGGAGGGCAGAGTGGGGGTGGGCAGGGAAGCTGCAGTCAGCCAGGGCTGGTGCCTCCCTCAGTACTCGTCCTGGTCTTCCTGTTGGTGTTCTTCAATCTCATCATCCTCAGGGGGTGCAAATCCCTCCTGCAGGAGGGAGAGAGAGAGAGAGATGGTAAGCCAGCTGGCCAAGGTGAAGGATCAGGTTCACACTCAGCCTAGAAACAAGGGATGAGTGGCCACCAGTTCAGGAGCTCTAGTTTGCTCTCGAGTCTTAGCAGAGCAGTGGGAGGGAGGTGAAGAGAGGGCTCACCTCCGTGGCATAGAGAATGCCAATGATGCCCGAGATGACGGGGCTGTTCTCGCTTTCATGTTCCTGGCAGATCAGCTCGATGTCTCGCAATTTGCTGAAATAGAAATCTCGTTCTTTCTCAAGCCCGTCTACGGTCAGCTTCAAGTCCAGCAGCTGCGCAGGCACAAGGAAATGTTGATGCCAGATGTTCCTGCTGTCCTCTCGACCCCATGTCAACTACCCTTTCCCAGGCTACTTACCTGCTGGTTAAGCTCAAGGATCTGGGCATCAGCCTCATGGCCACCATTTCGGGCTGAGGGAGGATTCTTCCGGAGGATGCAGGGTGGAGCCACGTTGCTGAGTCGTCCAGAGGTCTGCATGTTCTTGGGGCCTGTGGGGGATGTCCTCTGCGGAACTGTCCAGAGGACAAGGGTCAGATGAAGTGACTCAGCACATGACAGCCTGGTGTGAGGACCATGCAACAGGCAGGCACTCTCCCTCAAGAATAGCATCTTCATGGAGGGAGGCCTCCAGCCTTGGCCCCACGTGATGCTACAGCCACTGGACAGCCCTTTGGCAAACCTGGGAGCATAAGTGCCACAGGAAGCTAAGGGAAAGGTGCTTTCAGCACTGGGACCTGAAGAAAGCTAGCCTGAGGGAGGGGTGCAGACACTGGGATGATGAATTTGATGAAGAGGAGCTAGGCGTGGTTCAGGGCCTTCTGTCCTGACAGATGAGACCCAGGAGAGC
>LR749605.1:827954-938816 GCA_902729485.2 Mus minutoides
TGCCAGCATAGTGCCATCTCCTTCCAGAAGACAAGTTCCCCTCTGGGTGATGGAAAAGGTCTCCTGCTTTGAGACTGGTTAGGGAAACGTCAGCTACTTAGAGGCCACTGTCTTTTCAGACTGCTAGCTGCAGGGGACTGTGTGTGCATGTACATGTGTGTGTGTGTCTGTGTGTGTCCCCTTATCTTCATGCCTTCTGTGTGTTTGCGTGGTATGTATAAGGTCTGAGTGTGTTTCCCAAAGTCTTCTTTTCTGTTGTGTTGGTTGGAAGGCTGGGTATGGAGGGATATTTGAGAGGGAGGCCTACTGAGAAGTAAGCAGGTCTCTGGGGCTCCATCTTCATGATTGGATTCATGATGGTTTCAGCAGCTCCCTTAAGGTTTTCCTTATTTTACTCTTCTGAGTCCTCTGTTGTTCCAAATGAATTTTAAAACCAGCTATCCACCTTTAAAGCTGGAATTCTGCTGGGGGTTATGCAGAATCTATGGATCCATTTGAGGGACTATGACCACCTTAATGATATGAAGTCATCTGATTCATGAATTATCTTTCATTTATTTAGATCTTTTCAACATTTTAAACTGTTCCCTGTGTTACAGAGCACAATTGTTGTACCTGTTTTGCTAAACACTTTATAATTTTCAACTTTAAAAATATTAACTTTACCTGTATGTGTGCACAACTGTATGTATGTACGTCTATGTAGGCAACCAGAGTAGGGTGTCAGATTCCCTCAAACTGCTGTCCCATGGGGTTTCAAGCTGTACCACTGGAACTGGGGACTGAATCTGGATCCTCTCTGAGAGAAGCAAGTGCTACTGAATAACCTCTCCAGCCCTCACTTTCTTGTTTTCGATTCTATTATAACGGGAACTGCTTTCTTAATTTCACTTTTGAATTGGACAAATCTCATTCTACAACAGAAGGAAAGGACCTCGCATGCACCCTTCACACAGATATGTGCTTTTACGCTGTATGTAAGTTCCTGTGTGTGCACACATTGCTGACAAAGCTGCCCCTCCATGGTAGACAATCTTGCACATAACAGACAAGAAGATGTGTACATTATATCTTAAAAACTTACTGTTGAGAAACAGAGTCAGGACAAAGTGTATGCATTGTGTGAGTCCATGAATTAGTGTTCAGATAAAGACAATGCTCATTTTCCAGGGACATAGTTATCCTTGGGGGTGGGGGGCACTGATACAACAGGAGAGTCTCAGAGCAGATTTCCCAGGTGCTGGCAGTGCTCTGTCTCCAGCTGTACGTTGGTTTTGTACAGATTTATCAAGGTGTGAACTTAGATCTGGGAGGTTGTTTGTGTACCTTACAACCAGACATTTGAGAAAACGATGTCATGGAAACAGGGTAAGAGCAGACTACCTCATTGAATACCTGACCATTCAGATGTGGTGTGTCAACCATTCCCAGACTCTTACTGAATTTCCTTTTAGCCACAATATGAACTTCTTTTTGCAAGCACCCTCCCTTGAGTTTTAAAAGGGTCTGTTTCTCCACCCACCACAAGATATTTCCCGCAGAGGGGCTTGGTTTGCACCAGGTATAACAGAAAGGCTATCTATTTCATAGTTAAAGAATTGAAGTGTAACAGTGATTACGCTGCCACTTGCTGTGTCCCCTCTGTCTGCATTTTGAGCTTCAGTCGGATGTACAAGTGGTCCTCTGATTCCTGGAGCATTTCACAGTGACCAAGCAGGACCTGGTACAACACAGTTCGTGCTCTCGGTGGCAGAGGATTGACAGGTGAAGCCATGGGAAGCACGAGGTAAGACTCCTTGGGGTCCTGCCTTTGACTGATCCTGGGATGCTGAGGTCCAACCCTGTGCGTGGTGTTTTGCATCCTGAATGTCTTGCCACACAAAACTGCATCGCAAACTTCGCTCTGCCTCCCTCCTTAAAACTTCCTTATACAATTTTATAAGCGATGATCTCATTCCACCATTAAGCTTCACACAGGTTTATCAAGCTGTGTTCTCAGATATCTCCGCATCTCATGGCTGTTGACATTTTGTGTGGTAGAGTTCCTTGTGGTGGCTCCCCCGAATGCATCCCGAGTAGATGGCTTGGCAGGGTCCCGGAGCTCTATCCCATAGATTCAAGTAGTGCTAGTCTGCTACTAGTTGTGACATCCAAAAGAATGTCCAAAGATTTCCTACTCTTGTCTCCTTGAGGACAAAATTGCCCCTGGCTGACTGTGATGACTGATGACACTTCACGGTATCTGAGAAACAGAATGGAAGGCAGAATTCTTTTATGCCCCTGCTACCCAGGAGTGTCACAACCACAGTGCAGACAGCAGAGAGAAATCTGCAGAAAGCCACTGCTTGGGCCACGTCTTGGATGGTTTACTCTGGAGACCTGGCTGTTGATCAGCAGCAGCCCCCACATGGCAACAGCCTAAGATGAGTACAGCAAGCTTCAAGTTCCTCTTAGGGTCCACCAGGAATTCTGGTGATCACTGCCATGGCAGTAAGGCAGCGTCACTGAAGTGTCTTGTGTTTGGAACTCAAAACACTCAAAATCTGGTCAATCTTTTCCCAGGAGTTTCAGTTCCCAAGGTGTCCAAGGCATTCCCAAATGTCTGTTCGTGATGTTGACTCCTCAGTGCCTAGAAATATGGCAATCTGGGGCTGCGGGGTGGGGGGCACTCCAGGGTCCCCAATCTGCCTAACTCAAGCCAGTTTGCAATGAAGAATTCCAGCAACAGAGGCACTGGTTAGGAGATGTCATCCAAGCACACAGAGCTGTTGGGACTTTTTCAGTTGGGTGAGTTTGGATTTCTGGGGAGTTGCCCCCAGAGGGCCTTGGAGAGCTTGAGTTCCTATAACCATGTTGTTAGTCTGTCCATTCATAAATGACATAAGGAAATCCCACCTGAAACAAATGGTTTCCTTTTAATAACAAATATGTGGAAAAAAATCACATATCACAGGAATTTCCACTGCATTCATGTGTCTAAGCAGAAAGCAGTGCTCATCCAGGAAGTAGATCTCACTGTAAAGCAGACACTGAGAAGAGCAAAGTGGCTCTAACACAAACTTTTACAGCCTGGTAAGCTCAATGTGTAGCTTGCTGGCAATGTTTTGTAATAGCTTTCATTGTCAGGTGTAGTTGTGCATGCCTTTAATCCCTGTGAATTCGAGGCCAGCCTGGTCTACATGGTTCTAGGCTAGCCATGGCTGCCTAGTGAAATCCTGTCTCAAAATAAAATAACTTAAAAACAATCAATTGGATGATAGTGTCTACTCTTCCCAGTATCATGGTTTCTTCTTCACACCTAGGGTTCCCATGAGCCCCTTCCACAGTTCCTAAAGCCACTTGTGCCCGAATGTGAGTCAACCTGTAATTCCTAGAAATCAGGGCTGATGGCTGCATAGTTCTAATGCTGGTTCTCCTGTCTAATCCTAGTTTTCAAGTCAAAAACTGTGGTTCTTTTTCAACTGCACATATATTAAGCTTCCCAGGGTCTTTCGGAGTATGCACCTGTATACAGCCTCACACAGTGCAATGGTCTATCACATGTGACTGTGCCCCTTTTCTCTCCTTTTTGTTCTTGAGACAGGGTCTTGATCTGTAGCCCAGCCTGCCCTTGCCTTCTGAGTGCTGGGAGTAAAGGTTGAGTCTTTTTTCCTCCACTTCCTGTATTTATCATAGATTAATGAAAATCTTCTGTGCTCCCCAGTGTGTTCTCCTAATTTTCTCCATCATCTAGAATTTCCTCCTTAGGGTTATATCTCTGAGGGTTAAGACATCACCACAAGGGCTGGAGAGATGGCTCAGTGCTGGAGAGCACCGACTGCTCTTCCAGAGGTCCTGACTTCAATTCCCTGCAACCATATGGTGGCTCACAATCATCTGTAATATCTGATATGATGCCCTCTTCTGGTGTATAAAGACCTGTATAGTGTACTCATATGCATAACATAAATAAATCTTTACAAAAAGAAATCATCATTATCATCATCATCACAAGGTACCTCACAGTACTAAAATTAACATTACACTCCCTCTGAGACAGGGTCTATGTATATGTGACCTAGGCTGGCCTCACATTCATGATCCCCCTGCCTCAACCTTCCAAATGCTGTGATTATAGATTGTGCTTCACTTATTTTAGTGTGAGCTTAACCAGGTAATCTCCCCTAACACTCAGTGGCTTTTGAGGTCTAGTTACCATACTCAACAGTAGGGTTCTAGAAAGCAAGTGAGCAGGCAAAAGCCCTTCCAAGACACTGAGAATTTGGGATGACTAATCCAATTCTTAAGAGGCAGAGGAATGCAGATCTCTGAGTTCCAGGCTAGCCTGGTCTACAGATCAAGTTCTGTGACAGTCAAGCTTAGGTAGTGAAGGAAACCATCAAAACCAGACATCTGGTAAACATGTAATTGAGCAAGGGGGCCATGTTCCAGTTGCAGCAAGCAGCAGACCTTGGCAGCTTCAGCCAGGTGGCTCTGGCTTTAGAGTTGAGATCCCTCTCTGTGATTAAGGAAAGTTGCTGAAGCCAAATGTATGGCAAGGGTGTCCCTGCATTGGAAGCCCAGAGAGCCCATTGCATGAAGCTGGGAAGGTGAACCTTGGATTTCCTTGGAGACCACAAGAGTTTTGAGATGCCAGAGCTGTGGTCTGCCTGCTGAGGAAAGCTGCTAACAGGGAAGTAGGGCCAGCCCAACAGTAAGACGTGTATTACAGCCAACAAAGCTGAAAGGAGTTGGAGATCTGAAGAGCATTTTGCCATAAGATATGGAGATGCAGAGTCCGGAGTTCGCCCAGCTGGGTTTCAGTCCTGCTTTGGTCCAGTATGTCCTCACTGTGCTCCCTTCTCTATGTTTTGCAACGGTAATGTATATCTTGTGATGATCTGTCAGAAATATGTGATCTTTTTTTATTATTTTGATATTATAGGGGGTTACAGTTAGGAGATTCCACGAATCTCAGAAAAGGCTTTTAACTTTTAATGATTGTTGAGACTATGATAGTCTATGGGGACTTTTGAAGCTGTACTAAATGCATTTTGCATTATATTATGGCTATAAGCTTATTGGGTCCAGGAAGTGGAAAGTGGTGGTTTGAAAAGGTTTGGACCCCATAGACTCTTGTGTTTGAATGCTTGGCCATAGGGAGTGACACTATGAAGAGCGGTGGCCTTGTTAGAAGTGAGGAGGCTATGCTTTGAGGTCTTAAATGCTCCAGCTAAACTCAGTGTGAAACACATCCTTCTTGCATGCAGAGTAACATGTAGAACTTGGGCTGGAGAGATGGCTCAGAGGTTGAGAGCACTGACTACTCTTCTAGATGTTCTGAGTTCAATTCCCAGCGACCACATGGTGGCTCACAACCATCTTTGATGAGCTCTGGCGATCTCTTCTGGCATGAAGGCATATATGCAGGCAGAACACTATAGGTAATAAATACATCTGAAAAAGTTCTCAGCTCCTTCTCCAGCACCACATCTGCCTGCACACTGCCACTTCCCTCCATGACAATGGACTAAACCTCGGAAACTGGAAACTGCCCTGAATTAAATGTCTGCCTTTACAGAGTTTCCTCTGAGTTTTCCTATTTCAGAGAATATGCCAACTGTCCCAAGGAATCTGCCTGAATTTTTTCTTTATCACCATCAGAAATCCTGGTCTTTTGGGAGAGGGATGACCCTTATCACAAATGTTTATTTTTATACTTTTTATTTTTGTATCTCCTGACCTTGTTCAGACCTCCCAGTGAGCTACCACTGGATCAGAGCAATGGATCAAAGCTGTTCTCCTAGCAACGGAAGGAACACATAACCGCTGTAGAGAAGACTTTCTGTCAGGCTGCCTCTTCTTGAAAAAACACAACAGAGCCCGAGTGAGAAGTAGCTACAGTTTAATTCAAACCTGCACCAGAACACAACGTGTTGGGCTGTTTTATTTTTGCCTCAGACGGTGGCCAAAGCACAGGGCCATGTGTCATCTTGGGATCAATACAACCTTAGCACCATGACATTTACAGAGTGAGGTTGGGTGCTGTGGTGCTGACAGCTCCTTTCTGACCCCAGGCTGTGCCTGCCACCTCAACAGCTGGAGAGAGTTTGGCTTCCGTGTGGTTCTGTGGTTTTTGGGTCATATAAGAGATGCCATTGTCATGGCAATGGTTTGCTTGACAAGCGAACTACTGTGGACTCCTAGCACTACACATACACACACGCACACACACACTGTAGCACAATTTTCTGGCAAGTTAACCCCACAAACCTAGAGAGCAGCTAAGGCAAGAACAACAGTGTTTATTCAGTAAGTACAAGACCAGTTTGAGAGCTGCATTCGGGGCAACCAGAGACCCCTTTCCCTCCAGCTGGCAGCCACCGGACCTGAGATGGGGTGGTGGGAGCTCTGCATGGGGCAGGGAGTGGACACAGGGGAGTGATGGGTTTGGTTGGCTCTTTAATCCTCCCATCTAGAAGCTCCTGGGTGAACACACAGTCTATGAAAGGGTGGGCTTGGCTCTGTGGAAGGGCATGGTGGATGAAGTAGAAGGCCCACAGTGGCCCCTTGTACATGCACGCTCCTACCACTTCAGGTGATGCACTTCTCAGGTGGAGGTGATCAGAGAGGGTAAAGCACTCCTGGTTCACGCCAGGTGGCCTACCTAGCTGGCCATACCACCCCTTGGATCTTTGGCATCTGCCCAAGGCCCATGAGCCAGCAAGGGCAGAAATAGACAAAGGTGATGTATAGCTAGGTGTGGTGGCTTGTGTGTATAATTCCAGTACTTGGGGGAAACAAAGGCGGGATTTCTGTAAGTTCAAGGCCAGGCTACCTAAGCAAGACTTTGTCTCAAGAAGAAGAAAAAGGGGAAAGAGGAGGAGGGGTGGGGGAGAAAAAAGAAGAGGAGGAGAAGGTAGGAGAAGGAGAGTGGGAGAGGAAAGAGAGAGACAGATACTGCACCAGGGGTCAGCGTCCCTGTTTAAGATACCTGTGAAGGTTTCTCTAGGGTCATTACCTACTGTTCCCGGGGCTATCTCAGTCCTCTGGGTTATCTGTCCCTTCAGCTCCTAAGTGAGGACACTGGGTGCAACTAAAACCGCACGCAGGTTTCTAACACTTTTCTAGTCCAGACAGGAACCGAGAGGATACTTGAGTCAGTTGATGACAAAGATAAAATCGGCTTGTGCAAAGCAAAGCAGAACACGCCCCCAGGAAGAAAGCACTCTGTCTGGTTAAACTCCAGGTGGGCCTGACATCAATCCACAACTGTTTCCCACAGCTAGGTTAGACTGCCGAGGCCAGGAGAGCGGTCATGGACAGACATTTCTGGGGCCTAAACCCTTGAGGCCCCAGATTTTATCTGCAGGATGAGGGACAGTGGTAAGCCCCACCCCATCTCAGAAGCCCCTCAGAGTTTACCTGTCACTCAGTGAGGGCTGAGCACTTTGATGGACCCAAAGCAGAACAAAAGCCTGCAGGGGTGACTGACAAGCTCTGTGGGGCCTCTGACAGGTTTGTGGCGCTCCAACAAAAGTGAGATCACTTGCCAAAGAGGGGCAGGGATGAGGCTTATCAAAGGCAGACAGCTGAGCCACTTTGCAGACTGTGTAGCCACCTGTGAGATCCACCAGGAGCTTCTAAGACAGGGCGGGTCCTACCAGTCAGCAAGGAGAGCTTAGTGCTGAGGAACCCATAGCCCCTGTGCAGTAGGGAGGACACTACAGCTAGGCCTTGTGGGTTGAAGTCCCTTCCCTGGCAGTTGCCTAGGCAACCCTCCCCTACTCCCTCTTTCTCAGCCTGTATGAAGACTCTTACTAGTCACCAAAGAGGAGTAGCTAGACCTTGCCCAGCAGGGGCAAGTCATAGAAAGCTGTGTTGGGGTATGAGGATGTGGGTGTGGATGTGGGTGGGGTTAGTGCTGGAGTAACCAGGAGCAGAGATGCCGCCTGAAGGTTTCCAGGGCCAGCATCCAGCATTATTTGAATGTAGGGAAGTAGGAGGGGGTGGTAGGAGGTGTGGGATAGGGGAGGCACGGTACAGGGCTTCTGGAAGGAAAAGGACCCTGGGTTGGGAGGAAGGGGCCAGGGGGCCAACCTGTCGCCACCTCTGCCCTGTACTGTCTGGTTGGTGGTGAGTGCAGCATCTCCTACAAACCAAATCTATTCCAGATTCTATGCTATGCTAGTGACACGAAGCACCGTTATTTTCCACAGGGTGCACAAATGAGTCAAACCAAACCACTGCGCAAACCAAACGTGCAAAACAAAACCATTTACACGCGCTTGGCACCAGCCACATGCCCACCCAGCTACCCTTCTGGGGCCTGGGACGCCCAGAGGGTGTGGGTAAGGAATGAAAGAGGCTAGCAGAAAGCACAGGGTGTCCCAAGCACAGCCACACCCGGAGTGTCCTGACTGTCCCCTAAAGGGTACAGCTGGGATGAGTCAGGAGAAATGGGACGCCTTGGGATGGCTGTGGAGTTGACACCTGTCTGACTTGGGAAAATGTCACCATGGGGCCTAAGGGGTGAAGGGGGAAGGCCCTTACTTATAAAACACATCTGCTAAAGTGCTCTGGACACCTGTATGGGTGGGCAGCAGGGCAGAGCACTAAAGTCTGGGCCTTCCCAGAGCCAGCACAGGAGGTCATGGTGAGAGGAGGGTTTAGGGACAGGGGCTATGCATTGGGTGCTGTGCATAGTGTGGGCTTCTGGGGCTCAGAGAAACCCCAGGGCCAAGAAAGGAAGGAGCAGGGCAGGAGGGACAGCTCAAAGTGCCTTGTTAGGGGTGGATCAAAGCCCTGTGAATCACGTTCAGACAAGGGGAGGGCTCCCTGAGCCCCCACCGGTGGAGCACTGCCCTGCCCAACCTCTGCCACCCACTGAAGCTCTGGCTGGAACATTTGCAGGCAGGTAGGTGGTGGTTTAGCATCCTCACTTGTTGGGGGTGGGGCTGGTCAGAGCCTTTACCAAATACCGCTCGACCTGCCTCCAGGGGGCGCAAGGATCCGAGCTGAGGCCCGCTTTGGAACGTGGTCGTCAATCTGAGAACCTGCAGGAAGGAAACAGGGAGGGTCAGTCAATCAGCCACTGGCTGCCTGGGCCAGGGGCCCAGGGGCTGAGTTAAACCTTCTGTGAGTGTATTCTTTCTTCTCTCCCTTAGTGTGTATGTGGACCTTAATTTGTCCGTGGAGGCCAGAGAATGCTGTCCATCTTATTTATGACAGGCCTGGAGCTATGTATGTGCATGAGCCCAAGGAGGTGATGGATTCCTGGAGCTTCTGGATGGCAGGCAGTGAGTGTTGGGAAACTGAGAACTGAACTCAGTCCTCTAGGTGAGCCGTACATGCTCTTAACTGCTGAGGCCTCCCTCCAGCCCAGCCCATGCCTGGCTTTTTAATCATGGTGTCTTGGGATTGAACTTAGGTCCTTGTGCTTTACTGACTGAGACATTACCCCAGTCCCAGACGTAATCCTCGTGCCTCTATCCCAGTATCTGAATGAGAAAACCCGGGCTCCATGACATTATATGATTTCCACGTTTGGCAGTGAAAGGGCTTTGAAGAGCCTAGGTTTGAACCCAGGATTTCTGACTGAAAGTCAATGTTCCAGGCTCCTCACTCACTCGCAACGACAGCATACTCAGGCTCGCTTGTACCATCACACCCAGGGACTAGCCAGCTATCACACAGACCTTCAGACACAGTTCTCAGGGAGTAGACCAGAGAATAAAACAGGACACCAGTAACTGTTTTGGAAAATGAAAGACCCATATAACCAAAGGCCCACACCTTTAAGACTCAGAAGGAAGGGTCTAGTGTCCCATAGATCATAGTGGTCATTTACCACTGTTCTCCATCATCAACAGATTAAGACTTGGGGCTAGATGAGAGATGACAGGCAACTTTAGGTCTGCTGTGTGACTTTCTCGGTGACAGTTCAGTACCGAGAACCTGACCCCGTCTTCTCCGGTGACCGATCAGCCCAGGGTGTCGGGATCCCAGGGTAGTAAAGAACCCCCCAGTCGAAAACGTCCGACACACGAGTCCAGGATCTTCAGGTGTGGTACCTGACCGTTTCGTAGCCACACAAACCTGTCACGAGGACTTTCTGGTGGGGCCGGTCATGCTCACAGTACCTGCGCTTTGGGAGCAAGTTTTTGGAGGACTCCTCTCCACAGGCCACCAGCACATTCAGTGGAAACCACAGGTCCCTGGCACAAGTTGCTGTCAGCACAAAAGTGGGACTCTAGGGACCTCAGTAGGTGGGGCTTCAGAGGTGGGGTCTCTGCCTCTCATCCTGGGATGGTTTCTCTATCCCTCTTGTTCCTCCTGCCTTTCTTCCCTTGTAGGGTGGGTTTTCTCTGGCTAGTCCTGGGCTCAGGGAAGCTGGTCACTGCCTTTCAGGTGGTGGTGATGCTTCCCAACAAAGCCTCACAAAGGACTAAGTACCTCACGGTCTCTGTCTGCTCTCCATGGAGAACATCTCACCACTTAGGAGGCAATGTTCCCTGCCAGGGACGTCTGAGGTATGAGAGGTATAATTGCACAGACAGGCATGGTCTCAAGGGACCCAGGCGCAGTATTGTCACTGGGAGAGCATGATATTAAAAACAGGATCAGAACATGACAGACAGACCTAAGGCATTCTGTAAATAAACAACACCAGGGGTATGGAGATAGGTGTGGCGCGCCTCCCTGCCTCCGTCGACCAGCAAGAAAGTCACGCCACCAATGGGATCTTCTCAGTCAGCTTTATTCAGGAGCACCTTGCTTGTAGATTCCCAGGACCCAGGACAGCAGCAGAGCTGCTGCTTTTATACTCTTTCAGGGAAGGGGAGGGGTTGTCATAGTAGATGCGGATTGGTGCACCAAGCCACACCCATTAGCATATTTTCCCTTCATTGGTACCACAAGCAGTGCCTCATTAGCATATTTTCCCTTCGGGAGGGGCTACTGCTTGAGGAGGGCCTGAGGAGAGAGCTGCGCATGCGCACTAGGCTCTCCTCCCTGGCAGCCTGCCGGTCCCGCGCCATCTTGTAATGGGGCGGAGCCGCAGGCCTTCCCAGAGCCGGACAGTCTTCCCGGAGCTTGGACGGCCTTGCTGGTCAGCACTCGGGCGGCCCTTCGTCAGTCAGAGCGTCGCCACGGCCCCCTTGCCAGTAAGAGCACCGTCACGGCGGGCCCCCCCGCCGGTCAGAGTGCCTCCACGGCGGCCCCCCCGCCGGTCTCAGTGCCGCTGCGGCGGGCCCTCCCGCCGGTCTCAGCGCCGCCCTGGTGGGCCCTTTCGCCGCTCAGTGCCGCCGCGGCCCCTTCGCTGCTCAGCGCCGCTGGCTTCCTACATCTCCCCCTTCTTTACTAATTAAAAATGAAGTCCTGCAAATCTGGTCAGTGAACACCCCGGCCTGAGGGAGCAGCCTTTGACAAGTGACTGATAGTAAATTGGGCTACCATCAGACACGACCACCAGTCTGTTTCTGCAGAGATCTGGAGTAGGAAGAGATACCACCAGCATGTTGCTGGCGGACTTGGCTGTAACAGAGGTCAAATTGTTTATCAATTGTGAGACATTGTACCCGTCTCCGTATCTTTTTATCAGGAGGAGGATAGGTCAAGATGACACGAAACCTCCATGCAATTTGACATGCTTTTGAGGAATCTATCCTGTATGGAACATCCCCTGCACTGTATTGCGACACTCTGTCAGCAAAATTGAGTTTCCCTACTCTGTCATCCTTTGAGGTGGTATAGTGGGAGTCATTAGGTCTGTCCCTAAACCTGGGAAGTATCGGTAAACCAGTCTGCTAGGAAATCATTACAGACTTTTAAGAGGGGCCAACCAGAACTCGGGCAAAATGCCCTCATCTATGGCCATCAGGGCTCGAACAACGACAGCTTTCAGTCGCGCCTGAGTGCATCTCATACAACATAACAACCAGAGGCAAAGTACGACATAACAACCAGAGGCAAAGTACACAACCCGCAAACACCAGGACACCCCAAAGTATCATCCTAGCCTATTCTTTAGAAAAGGCATTGGACAGCCAAGAAGTGACATCTCTCAAGGTGACAGGGTCGACTCTGGTGCCATTCAGGATGGAAATCTCGATAAGGACCTTCCGGAACAGTCGTTCTGCCTCTGCACTCCAATTCCCTTGAAGATACTCCAACAACTCCCTGCTGCGTCTTCCACGGGAGGGGGCACTCTTCGTATCAGTGTCTCGGTATCCAAATTGGTTCTTTGTCCCTAGGAAAAAACACAAACCGCTCCCCTGGACTGTGAAATGACCGGGTCTGGACCTAGCCATGACCCAGATTAAACAGAGATAGTAATGGAAAGGTTTTAATTCATAATTTGGTATCTTCAGGTAACATCGAATCCAATTAATGTCACCTAATAATCTTTGGAAATCATTTAAAGTCCTCAAATTATTCTTCCTAAACTCTACCTTTTGTGGCACTGTTCTGTTCCTACATTGGCTCCTAAATAACCTCAAAAAGCTATAGATATTAATCTTAACATCCTGTCCAGTTGGACAGCCACTCTCTTTCAGCTCTGCATCAAGCTGTCCACCTAGGTTGAGGAGGTGCTGCTTTACTTGTGGGATGCCCATATTTGGAATAAGCCACAGGACTCCATCCTGATACCAAAGAAAACATCTTATGCATCCCACATGGGCTCCTTTTATAGAAGCACAAAAGCTACCCTTCAAAGATACATTAAACAAAACATTCCTTTTCCATGACTGTGGATGGCAATTGCAAAGATTTACTGGTTCCAAAAATCCTACGAAAAACCATAGCATCCACTCTAGTTCCACACCTGCTTTCAATGTGCCCTGATTCCAGGCAAAATCTAGGTCTCTGCCAAGTTTTTCCCAGCAGAGAACAGTAAGACTCCCCAATACCACAAACCAAAGGGCCACGGTGTCACACTCCTTCAAAAACCTTTCGAGGATGGATTGTTTCATTTTTAAAATTTTTGACATAAGCAGCTCCTGAAGAGCCAAAAAAATTGGGTGCAAATGAGAAGTGCCCATGGTTATTTACTCCTTTTCTAACTGCACTCCTTTTCTTTATTGTCTCTTACCTGAGAACTTTCTCTTGTCCCATTTACCTGGGAACTTTATACTTACTCTGCCTCGTCCCTTACTAGGAACCTTATTGTCTCTTACTCGAGAACCTTATTGTCTCTTACCCAAGAACCTTATTGTCTCTTATCCAAGAACCTTATTGTCTCTTACCCGAGACCTTTATAAAGGGCTAAAGATCACTCCTTTTCTTTACTGTCTCTTACCTGAGAACTTTTTCTTGTCCCATTTACCTGGGAACTTTATACTTACTCTGCCTCGTCCCTTACCAGGAACCTTATTGTCTCTTACTCGAGAACCTTATTGTCTCTTACCTGAGAACCTTATTGTCTCTTATCCGAGAACTTTCTCTTGTCCCATTTACCTGGGAACTTTACTGAGGTTTATCTTCTTCTGACCTTTTCTTGCTTTACTTTTGAGCTGATACCCTTTATCATCTAGGTGCTATTGCTCCCTCTCATATTTAACAGCCTCCTCTCCCACCTCTTCTTCCGAAGAGGAGTCGAGGTTGGAAAGCTGCAATTCCTTGAGAGAGGGGTAAATCCCCTTTTCTTGTTCCCCCTTAATATTTAAGAATAGGTTCTAGCCTCCCTTTTGTTATCAACACTATAGGGAAACATAACCTCTCTAAAATATTCCGGGAAGTTTACCGGTACCGCCACTCCGTAGCTGATGAGTTCTGATCCCACGAATATAATGTTCAGTTCCTGAAGAGTTCAGATCCCACGAAGATCTTCCTCAGTTCAGATCATCTTCGGTTCCCGGGTTTTTGGCACCATTTGGGGCGCGCCTCCCTGCCTCCTCCGTAGACCAGCAAGAAAGACAGGCCACCACCGGGATCTTCTCAGTCAGCTTTATTCAGGAGCGCCTTGCTTGTAGATTCCCAGGACTCAGGACAGCAGCAGAGCTGCTGCTTTTATACTCTTTCAGGGAAGGGGAGGGTTGTCGTAGTGGATGCGGATTGGTGCACCAAGCCACACCCATTAGCATATTTTCCCTTCATTGGTACCACAAGCAGTGCCTCATTAGCATATTTTCCCTTCGGGAGGGGCTACTGCTTGAGGAGGGCCTGAGGAGAGAGCTGCGCATGCGCACTAGGCTCTCCTCCCTGGCAGCCTGCCGGTCCCGCGCCATCTTGTAATGGGGTAGAGCCGCAGGCTCCCGGAGCCGGACGGTCTTCCCAGAGCCGGACGATCTTCCCGGACAGAGCGCCGCCGCAGGGGGTTCCCCCCGGCGGTCAGAGCGCCGCCGCGGCAGGCGCCCCTGCCGGTCTCAGCGCCGCCGCGGCCCCTTCGCCGCTCAGTGCCGCCAGCTTCCTACAGATAGGGAGAGAGACTGGGAGTCAGAGCGAAAAGAAAGAAACATTTTACTTAAAGTTATTAAAATGTTTATCTCCCTTAGAAGACAAAAAGGGAAAGTGGAGGAAAGGTGCAGGTGATGTGTGAAGTCCAGAGAGCAGAAACAAGGAGTGAGTGGGACAGGGATTCCAGTGAGGCGGGGCAGAGGATGGGGAGGGGACAATGACAGGAGGGAGAGCTGTCCTTCTGAGCCCTGGACATCTGTGGGGCACCCTGTGTGCAATGTTCTCAAGGTGTTTCAAGGGACAAAAACATCAACAGGGAGAATTGTGGCCTGTGGTGAGCAAGCCTGGCTGTCCCGGGCCCTTCAGCCTGTGTGTCTCCAACAGTACATGCTCATAGCAATACAAAGGCCCACTGCCTGGGCCTTTATCCTGTCTGCTGGCTCCCACCACACCCTCACCCTTACCAGAGAGGCTGAAACTGGATTCATGAAGGTCCCGCATGCCCCTGTGCCGGGTGACTGGCCGTGTGGGCGTGTCTGCCACGTGGTGTTCCCATCTCTTTTTTCCCAGGGTGGACAACAACAGCAACATCCCCTAGGTAGGGAGTGCGGTCCACTCCCCTCACTTTTAAGGTCTAGTGAAGAGAAAAGACAGGCACATCAGAGCCAAGTGCACAGCTGCAGCATCCTCCGCCGACAGCTGCCACTCTGCACAGGACCCAAGACACCCAGGTGACAGGCTTCTTGCTTCCATAGTACAGACAATGAAGAATGCCGTTCTTGCTTCTACATGAAATGAGCATGTGCATGCATGTGTAAGTGCCTGTGTACAGGAAGTACCTTAGTCTCTGCCCTTCACATGGGTAGAATCCTTCCAGGGGAGTTTGGCAGGGTAATGGTTGGAGACCTTCTCCATGGTGAGCATTCTGACAGATACAATAGTGTCCTGACAATTGCCAGGATCCCAACGGGCCACACCTTTTCCTATTATCTAACAACCCAGCAAAACCTTAAGGTAGATACACTTTGTTTGGACATGGGCCACTGCTGGAAGCAGTACTGAAGGGCTAGGAGTTATACTGCACACATCAGATAGCCAAGGTTCCAATCTCTGTGTGTGTATATATATATATATATATATATATATATATATATATATATATATATATTCACACACACACACACACACACACACACACAAGATGACAATGTCTGAGAGTAAAAGGTGTATGAAGATGCCCCCAATATGGACCTTGACTCTTCCCACCCATCTTCTTTCCTGCCCTCCTTACCTTCTCTCTCTGTACCAGCTTCTTATTGACAATGTCTGGGAAAGAACGCAGGGGACAGAACTTGCCAGTCCCCTCTGCACACATGAAGACGCCATTCTCATACACGACTCGTCCCCGCTGATGGTGACCAGCGGGACACCATGGCAGTGCATGTTCTCATACAGATTGAAGTCTCCACCCTGTACCTGTGTGCTGGCTGAGATGGTCCTGGTGGGAATGAGGGTGGAATAAGAGCTTCTTAGCACACCTAAAGACAGCACATCGTGATGGAGAGATGCTGCCCAACTGGAAGGAATGGTACCCAGAACTGTCTGATATGGGCTCAATCCATCCCCTCAAAATCCTTGTGTTGGAATCTTTACCCCAAACATCTCAGCATCTCAAATATGGGGCCACAGTTGGACATAGAGCCTTTAGAGAATTGATGCAAAAGGAGGCTATATAAGTGTATATTTCCCTCATCTAACTGGTGTCCATAGAAGAAGGGATGAGACACTGGACATGGGCACATGAGCATGGGAAGAACATGGTCATCTGCATACCGCCACCACCACCTTTCTCTAAACTTGAAATGCTGCAAAGATTACTTGCCTTTGCAGTTCTGAAAATACAAGTTCTTCAAAACCCTAACCCTCTAATCCCAGGAGACTAGCGGCGAGCTTTACTTTGTGCCTTCCAGGTCCCACACCACCACATCAGCGTCGGCTCCGGGGATGATGCGGCCCTTGCGAGGATACAGGTTGAGGATCTTGGCTGCGTTAGAACTGGTGACAGCTACGAAACGGTTCTCGTCCATCTTTCCTCCAACCTGGAATGTGGCAGAAGTACCACATCAGCCAGGCTCTGAGTGTGTGGTTCCCCCAGGCACTTGCTACCCAGCTGTGGTCATTTATCTCAGAGGGTTGCATCTGTGGTCCTAGGATGAGCAGTGCTACATGCACTGTCTCCTGTGAGTCAACTGGTAGGGCTTGGCAATCTGCTTGCTCCTTTCTTCCCCACACACCCAGCCACCCTGATGACTTGTGCCAAAGGCTGCCTGCCTGGGGCAAATGCACCTCCTAACAGCAGCTCCACTTGTGTGTCCACTTGGGATGACTAAGAGGCTTCCCTTCATGTTCAAGAGCTTACATCCCTTCTTGTTTGCTGGATTTCTTCCAAGGCCCCCACAGCATGTCTGAGACCACAGAGAACGGAGCCTTATACATAGTAGGCTTGTTCCCTATACATGCACACTTACAAACAAGTGAACTCCCACAGCAGGAGGCTAATGACAAATTATACAATAGAATAACTTAACACTACATTGTAACAAAATGTAATACTTACAGCATAAGGCATGGGAGCTCATGCCTGTAACCTTAGCTCTGGGGAAGCTGAGGTAGGACTGATGAGTTTAAGGCCTGGGTTACATGGTGAGTTCCAGGCTAGCCCAGGGTGCGAAACTCATCTTAGAAAAACAAACAACTTCTCCAAATGTATGAATGATACTTAGAGTTTTCCATTTAATATTTTGTGGACTGTGGACCACCTGAAACGGTGGATAGATGGGAAATACTACTATATTTTCCGTGTTCTGAAAGAGCTACCTGTACTGTGCCGGGCAGCTGTGTGCCTTTCTCCAGGGACATGTCCTGAGCTGTCTCTTGGCCTCTCTCTGAGCTGGTGGCTTAGTTTTCAGTACTTCCAATCTCTTTGCTCTTGTACTGAGTGTAGAGTGTATTCCATGATAGATCAAGACCAAAACAAAACAACAAAAACTAACCAAACAAAACCCCTACTCTTCATGGCCAGAACAGGGGGTATTCAAATGAAATCCCTGCCCCTATCTTTTTTGAAATTCAATTAGGCAAAATATACCCAGCATATTATATTCAAATCCCTTGACCCAAAAATCCCTTTCTAGAAATCTGTTGTAAAGAAGTAACTAGAAATGGTGACATCCTTAAACAAGGACTTGTTCACAGAATCATCTGAAGTGTGAAAACTGGAAATAGCCAAGAGTTTCAAAGGAGTAACTAAGTATAGCGTTTCCACTGGAGGAACATTACATAGCAATTAAAAGAAGACATTTGAGACTAGGGATGTAGGCAGAGGCGGAGCTCCAGCCTAGCATGAATTAAGGCTGGGCTAGATCACAAGTACACAAAACTGTGTTTTAAAAAGATCACAGCTTCTTAGTGCTTTAAGACGACCCTCATGACTTAAAATATGAAGAAGAAAAAAAAAGATGATCCAGTCACTAAAATAATGTATGATAGCCAAACACAGTGACTCACACCTAAAATCCTGGCCCTTGGGAGGATGAAGCAGGAATACCACTGAACATTCAAGGACTAACCATGTCACCATGCACTGAACTAAGAAGACATATACCGAAATGCTGGATTTCTAGGAATCAGATTGTAAGGATTTTTTTTTTCATATGCTTTTCTGAACTTTTAACATTACAGTAACAGGTAATGTTATGGGGTAAGCCTTTCTCCCCATGTATGTGTGAGGTGTTGCTGTTAGCTAAGGGTGACCTCTGATACTGAAAAACCCTTGTAACGGGGAGACCCTCGCTCAAGTCCCGAGATGAGCCGATGCCCCATTAACTTGAGAGAAATTGTTCTTGATGCAATATCATATGAGGTTTATTCGGGAGTCAGCATGTTGAGGTCGAGCTCATAACCCTCACAGAGGCAGAGGAGATCTACCCCTAGCAGTTGCCGTTGAGGATTTTTGAAAGAAGAAACCACAAAGATTGGGGAGGATAAGACCACATAGTATGGGGAAGCTGAGTAAACATCATTAGAATGGGGATGATAAGTTTCAGCTCATCTTCACAGAAAGGTTACAGGCTATCTTTGGTAAACATTCCACAAGGAATGGGAAAGCTGAGCAAACATAAGGGAATGATGAGTTTCAGTTCATCTTTTTGGAAGGGTTACAGGCTATCTTTGGCAAACATCTCTGGTCCCTTACACAATGAGTCAGGCACCTGGGTGGGTCACCCAGTAGTCATCGGCTTCTCAGGCTGCTAGGTAAGAAAACAAAGAACTTCATGCTCGCTTTGCTTTTAAAGGTCTGGGAGGCATATTGAGTTGGGGTCTTACATTTCCCACTCCTTCTAGTAAATAGTTCTAATCATAGAACTAGAAAAATTAAACCCCTGACTCAGTACAGCCCATATCAGCCTGTTCTACTTTTTGATATTGTTGGCATAGCTTAAGAACCTTATCTTGTTAATTATGCAGGGGTCTGTAGTAAATAGTAGAAGCAAGACTAATAAGGGCTCCATGAGTGGGGATAGTAAAGTAGTCATCCATGGGGATTTTGTGAACCAACTTTCAAACCATCCTTCATTAGCCTCTCACTCTCGTTTTTATTTTTCTTACCTTTCTCTGAGTTTGGCCATAGAGTCTCTAATTGCCCCTGAATGATCAATATAGAAGCAGCATTGTTCCTTTAGGGCTACACATAGTCCTCCTTCTTGGAGGAATAATAAATCTAAGCCTCTTCTATTCTGTAAAACTACTTCAGAGAGTGAAGTCAAGTACTCTTCTGACTAATGACTTTTCTAAAGCCTTAATGTCTACTGTCATTGCTGCCTGCAGTCCTTCTAGACCTTGTTTCAGTTGTTGGGGTCCAGTTACCAAGGCAGCAGTCCCCGTACCGATTCCAGCTGCAAGTCCCAGACCCAGGACCATTGCGAGGGTGAGAGAGAAAGGCTCTCTCTTCTTCCTGGTATTTTTGAAATCATAAGCGTCTAGGACCTCATTATCAGGGTGGTAGTATATTTTGACTGATCGAAAACAGCCATAGCAACTCAGGGAGTCAATCCAGAGCAGCAAGCCCACCAATAATGGTTGCCAGGCCAAAGATATTGGGTTTTAGAAGAAGCAGGAATAGTCCAGGTATGGTTGCCGAGGTGTCTATGAGGAGGTACAAGTCCTATACATTTCCCAGATCCTGAAATTTCGGCTAAGGTGAGCCTATTCTTAGATTGCCCCCAGGGGCAGAGGCTTGCATCTGAAGTCATAGTAATTAATCCAGCTGCTGCCACTCCTTCATAATAAGGGGGCCCGGCTGCCAAACAGAGCCAACATGAGGTCGCAGCTTTAGGATTTGTAACACTGAGAGCCTTAGAAGCCCCTTGAATGAGACTAAAGAGTCTTTCACCAGTGGTAGGAGGCGGGGTGGAGGTTCCTGCACTGGGAAAGATTGTCCCCTGGGGTTGAGGCTCAGGGGGAATTGTGGGAGGAGGTGGTCGAGGTACTTGTTGGGGAGGAGTCTCCTGTACTTTGCCCGGCCCAGTAAGAATGGTGGGAGGGCCCTCAACCCTGAGGCGAATCTGGAAAGTGAAGCCATTGTCCCATCCTTGCATGTAAAATCTGAGCCCCCAGGTGTGTCCCTTAGGCCAATCAGTAAACTGCTTCCCTGGATCTGTAAAGGTGATATTGAGAGAATCTAAGCTCTTATTTCTCCTGGAGACGGTGATCAAATCCCATGAGGACGTGGGATTCCAATGGGCATCTCCAGAAGTCTCACATCCCCATTGTTTACCAAAAAAAAAATGTTCTAGTCCTCCACACCTATGTATCTCTGACCTAGATCTGCTATCTCTGGGACTAACATAAAAGGAGGTCTGCCATAGTTTTTACTGTGTGAGTCTATCTTTACATCTTGGGCGGTCGGCTATGTGTTGGCCCGGGGAGGTGGGGGGGGGGGGAACCTACTCCTTGGTGAAGGGACCACTTTTGTAAATGCACTTCCTCCAAGGGTATTTCCTCATGAGTCAGCACAGGAATGTTCCAAAAGTCTAATCCTGCTATCAGGGCACAAATTTCAGGAAACAAAGGAGGCCACCAAGTTCCTAGGGGGGCAACCTTGGTGGTAGACCAGATGTCCCCAGTTTGTGATTGTACCTGCCAGGTAAGAGTCATAGGCTGATGGAGGTTCTTAGCTTTCAGTGAGGTGCAAGCAGCATAAGCGTAGCTTAAGATCATCAGTCTGCTCCAACTTCCAGGAGTCATCTTGGGCTGCATGAGGGGCTGCTTTTACGTGGGATGCATGGATCAAAGCTGGGATGCCATCAACTTTGATGGTGGTGGGCTTGTCAGGAGCACCAGGTAGGGTCCCTTCCATCTAGGTTCAAGGTTGCCAGTTTGGTGGTGCCGGACCAGGACAGAATTCCCTTATTTGAAATTTATGTGGCACCGCAGTGGTTCCTGGCTCGTATGTTTTCTTCAGCTGTTCCCAGGCATCTTTTCTGACCAGTTCTAGGGCCTTCAAATGAGCTAGCAGGGGCTGGGAAAAAGGGGCATCACAAGCATTCCTCCTGCTTCTGTTAAGTGGGTCGGTCCCCCGTGGAAGAGCTCAAAGGGTGTGAGTTTAAATTTCCCTGGGGTGCAAAAAAAAAAAAAAAAAAGCCGGGCGTGGTGGCGCACGCCTTTAATCCCAGCACTCGGGAGGCGGAGGCAGGCGGATTTCTCAGTTCGAGGCCAGCCTGGTCTACAGAGTGAGTTTCAGGACAGCCAGGGTGATACAGAGAAACCCTGTCTCGAAAAACCAAAAAAAAAAAAAAAAAAAAATTTCCCTGGGGTGTTCTGTACTCAGAGCAAAGTGAAGGGTAGGAGGGCTGTCCAGTCTTTAATTTAATTAAGGTCTCTTTTAATGTTCTATTCATCCTTTCTACCTGTCCTGAACTCTGGGGTCTATAAGCACAATGTAACTTCCAATCACTCCCCAGTTGATTGGCCAGCCAATCCCTGCCTTACCTGGGCAACAAAGGCAGGGCCATTGTCCAACGCGATTACCTTAGGGATGCCAAATCTTGGGAAGATTTCCTCTAATATCTCCTTTGCCACAACATTAGTGGTCTCCTTCTTAATGGGGAAGGCTTCGACACACCCTGAAAAAGTGTCTATAAAAACTAATAAATATTTATCACCGTATTTGGCTGGTTTAACTTCAGTAAAATCCACTTCCCAGTATACTCTTTGCTGCTTTCTGGGGGCGCTCTTGTAGTGCCCGACATTAGTGAGAGCACAGGCTTTGCATTTACCAATAATATCCTGGGCAACATCGGACAGTTTTATAACATAGTAGTTTGAGCTCTTAACAATTTCCTTGAGCTTCTTAGTTCCCAGGTGCATGGGCGGGTGTAAATTAGCTACATATTGTTGCCCTTCCTTGGTGGGCAAGACTGAGCGACCATCTTGGGTCCTAGCCACTCCATGGGGAGTATACCTCGATATCTCAAGTAGTTTGTTTATCAGTTCCTGATCTTCTGGAGTGTAGCTAAAGCCTGTGTTTCTGAGTTCATAATGGTCCTTAGGTTCCTTTTCTCTCTAGCCATGAGAATCATAGCTCCTTGGGCTGCCTGTTGGCGGCTAAGTCAGCCATCTGATTTCCCTTTGCTATGGCATCTTGGCCTTTCTGATGACCAGGGCAGTGTATGATGGCCAGTTTTTTGTTTTTGTTTTTGTTTTGGCAAGTATATGGCTTCTAATAAGCTCATGATTTCTTCTTTATTTTTAACATCTTTCCCAGCACATGTGAGTAGCCTTTGTTTAGAAATTGCCCCATGTACGTGAGTGGTGGCAGAAAGCATACTTGCTGTCTGTGTAGATATTGATATTCTTTCCTTCTGCCAGTTGCAAGGCTTGGGTGAATTCAATTAGCTCTGCTTTTTGGGCTGACGTCCCTTAAGGCTGGCCCAGATGGTTTGTTTCCCATCGACAACTGCTGCCCCCGCTTTTCACTTACCTTCAACCATGAAGCTGCTACCATCTGTGTACCAGTTGAGGCAACCTGGCCATGGCTGGTCAGTGAGGTCTTTCCTGGTTCCAGTTTTTTCTGCCAGGACGTCCATACACTGGTGCACTGGTAGAGAGTCGTCGGCATCCGGTAGCAAGGTGGCAGGATTCAGGATAGCAAGGGGTGCAAACTGCACTCTTTCAGTTAGTAAGAGGCTCTGATTGGGCCATGCAGGCATTAGTCATCCAGTGGTCAGGCGGTTGTCTGACGATGCTTTCCAAGGCATGGGGGGCTACTACTATAGTTTGTTAACCCAGAGTCAGTTTGTCAGCATCTTTGAGGAGTAGCGCCACAGCAGGATGGCTTTTAGGCAAGATGGCCATCCACTGGCTACCGGATCTTTTTTTTTTTTTTTTTTTTTTTTTGACAAGTAGGCCACAGGTCGTTTTCATGGCCCCAGGGCTTGGGTTAGGACCCCTCGCACTATTCCTGCTTTTTCATCTACATAAAGAGTGAAGGGCTTGGTCAGGTCCGGCAGGGCTAAGGCTGGTGCACTGAGCAAGGCCTTTTTGATCTCTTCCAAGGCCCTCAGGTAATCGGGGGGTCCATGAGAAAGTCCCAATCTCTTTAGAGTGGGGCTGCCAGGGTGGCAAAGCTTGGGATCCAGAACCTACAAAACCCAGCCGTGCCCAAGAACTCTCTCACCTGCTTCAGGGTTTTTGGGGTAGGGATTTGAGTCACAGTCTTTTTTCAAGCTTCTGTCAGCCAGCACTTCCTTCCCATGAGAGTATAACCCAAATAGGTTACTTCTGTCTGGAAAATCTGGGCTTTCCTTGCAGATGTCCTGTATCCTAATTCGCTTAATTCTGCCAGTAATCTCTCGGTCCCCAGTCTGCACTCTTGCTTGGTAATGGCAGCAAGAAGTAAATCATATACCTACTGAACAAGAGAAATTTGGGGGTTTTCTGACCTGAACGGTGCTAAGTCTCAGTGGAGGGCCTCATTGAAGAGGATAGGAGAGTTTTTGAATCCTTGGGGCAAACGCGTCCAAGTTAGCTGTCCAGCCTGTCCCAAATCTGGGTCTCTCCACTCAAAAGCAAAGATTACCTGGATTATGGGATGTAGTTTCAGGCAGAAGAATGCATCCTTCAAGTCCAGAACCATGTACCATGGTCTGTCAGTGGGGAGAGAACTGAGCAGGTTGTAAGGGTTAGGGACAATGGGATGAATATCTTATACTCTTTTGTTAACTTCTCTTAGGTCTTTCACTGGCTGATAATCATTAGTGCCTGGCTTTTTAACTGGCAGCAACAGAGTGTTTCAGGGAGACTGGCAGGGGACCAAAACACCCAGTTCCAAGAGTCTTCGAATGTGAGGCCTGATGCCCTCTCGGGCCTCTTTGCTCATGGGGTATTGTCGTACCCCAATAGGAGTCGCACCAGTTTTTAGCATCACGATGATGGAAGGTACCCCATTTGCCTCTCCCATGCCCCCAGTCTCTGCCCAAGCTTGAGGATATCTCTCTAACCAGGTCCTTTCCAGTACTTTTTCTTGATGGGGCTGGAGGCTCATGTAATCTGTATTCTTCTTCTAATTTTAGAGCTAAAATTATAGAGGAAGTGGCTTGCCAAGTGACTGTGGTTCCTTCCGAGGAGAAGCTTATTTGGGCTTTCAATTTTGATAGTAAGTCTCTTCCCAATAATGGTGTGGGGCATTCAGGGATGACAAGGAAGGAATGGGTTACTTGGCTTCTTCCTAGGTCAACTCTCCTATCAGTGGCCCAAGGGTATGGCTTCTGACCAGTGGCCCCGATTACTATGGTTTTCTTGTTTCTTAATTTTCCCAGTGGCTCTTTCAGGACCAAAAACTCTGCTCCAGTATCAACAAGGAAATCCGTAGGGGTCCCCTCCACAGTTAGGGTTACCCTAGGCTCGGGGAGGGGGTCCGAGCCCCGTCTCCCCTAGTTATCATCCTCTAGGATGAGGATCTTGGGCGGTCTGGTGTCTGTCTTTTTCTTGGGGCAGTCTCTTGCTCAGTGTCCCTTTTCTTTACAGTATGTACATTGATCCTTCTCTAGAGGTGGTCATGAAGGTCCTCTGGAATTTCAAGGTCTTCTCTGCCTTGTGTTGCCCAGGTACCCTGTCTGTCTATTTCCTCTACCTTTTCTATAAACTTCCTTATCACCTACGAATGTGGCCAAAATCTTAGTTAAATTTCTTTCCTGCCTTCTATCTCATCTATCTTCTCTTGCCTCAGGCTCCTTCTTCTCTCTTTCTCTTTTTTCTTCCTCTGTCTCTCTCTTATGGTATACTTTCTCTGCTTCATTAACCAGATCCTGCAAAGACAACGTTTGCAGACCTTCTAGGCATTGTAGCCTTCTCCTAATGTCAGAAGCAGACTGCCCAATAAAGGCCATGGCAACTGCTGCCTGCTGGACCTCTGATGTAGGATCAAAGGGGGTGTAGCGTCTGTATGCTTCTAAGAGGCGCTCTAAAAACACAGCTGGGGGTTCCTTTTCCTCTTGTAGGATTTCTCTTACCTTGGCCAAATTGGTGGGGCGCCTGCTGGCCCCTCTGAGACCCGTCACCAGGGCCTGGTAAAAAACTGTCAACTGCTCCCTACCTTCCGGCCTCTTAGGGTCCCAGTCAGGATGAGTCAGAGGGAAGCCTGCATCTATTTCGTTCTGGAGTTGCGTCAGTTGTCCATTGGTCCCAGGCATGTTCTTTCATGTCTCCAGCAGAATCCTCTCCTTTTCCTCTGTGGTAAAAAGAACCTGTAAGAGCTGCTGACAGTCATCCCAAGTGGGCTGATGAGAGAACATGAGAGATTCCACTAGATTAGTCAGGCTAGAGGGGCTTTCAGAGAAAGGGGTGTGGTTTGCCTTCCAATTAGGGTTACCCTAGGCTCAGGGAGATCAGAGGAGAAAAAAGGCCAGTACTGAAGGGGCTGCAGTTATCCGGGGTCCGCTGGTGGGGGGCCGTAAGTATGTAGAGGCAGCGCGGTAGTTGAATCTGGTCCCTCTGGGCTCTGAGCTCATCATCTTCAGATTTCAGCAGCTGATCCCTCTGCTGCTCCTCCAACAGCACCCTGTTGAGGGATCTGAGGGGGTGTCAGTTGGGGATATGGAGGTGGGGTTAAGCCATTGTCTTAGTCAAGGTTTCTATTCCTGCACAAACATCATGACCAAGAAGCAAGTTGGGGAGGAAAGGGTTTATTCGGCTTACACTTCCATACTGCTGTTCATCACCAAAGGAAGTCAGGACTGGAACTTAAGCAGGAGCTGATGCAGAAGCCATGGAGGGATGTTCTTTACTGGCTTGCTTCCCCTGGCTTGCTCAGCCTGATCTCTTATAGAACCCAAGACTGCCAGCCCAGAGATGGTCCCACCCACAAGGGGCCCTTGATCACTAATTGAGAAAATGCCTCACAGCTAGATCTCATGGAGGCATTTCCCCAACTGAAGCTCCTTTCTCTGTGATAACCCAGCTGTGTCAAGTTGACACAAACCTAGCCAGTACAGCCATACTGGAGGCTCCTAGATCTCTGGATAGATCTTAGGAGGAGCCGAGGGTTGCAGTTCAGGCCCTGCCGTTTTTTTGCCTTAGTTTTTTCTTCTGAGTCACGGAGAGCTAGGACTCGGGAGCCCGGCTTATTCTTCTGAATCCAAGGTTTCAACTGGGATGGGGGGGGGTCCCAGACAAGAATGTAGGGTGCTTGGTCGGGGTGAGACCCAGGTCTCTTCTGTAAAACAATATCTTTAACAGCAGAAATCACAATCAAATCAAGTGTGCCCTCTAGTGGCCAATCAACTTCAAAAGTTGGCCATTCTGAAGAGCAGAAAGTTCTCCAGGATGCCTTTCTGACTCTACGGACAGATTGTGAGCCCTAGTCTTAATTTCAGTCCAATGGTCAAGAGTCAGACCAAGGGAAGTGCTAATAATAGTCTGTCCCATCGTCAGAGTCACATACAGGGAGACAAACAAGACACACAAAAAGACTACGGAGACGCTACCAGGACCCACCTCCTGCGAGTCTTCCAACACCAAGAAACAGAATCAGATGGCCAAGTGGGCACAAAATCTCTCCTCTCTAGGAGAGATTCAGATTCCAACTTGGCACCCAGATGGGAAATTTCCAGGTGTCCCTGGAGCTCCATCAGACTTCCTGGGACATCTTCCAGGGTGGCAGTCGGTTATCTCTTGTCAATAACCATCCCCTCCCTCCTGGACAGGGAGTTCATCACTCTCACGTGCCCTGATGACTGCAAACCAAAAGTACGAATTCAGACACACCCGCAGACAAAGACATAGACAAAGACAGAATCTTACCTCCAAGAGGGGGTCTCTGAGGATTGGGGTGGCCGCAAAATAACGGGTAAGCCCCCACATGAAAGACCCCTGTCACGGGGAGACCCTCATTCAAGTCCCGGGATGAGCTGACACCCCAATAACTCGAGAGAAATCATTCTTGATGCAATAACACATGAGGTTTATTCGGGAGTCAGCATGCTGAGGTCGAGCTCATAACCCGCACAGGGGCAGAGGAGATTGACTTTTAGTAGTTGCCATTGAGAGTTTTTGAAAGAAGAAACCACAAAGAAAGGGGAAGATAAGACCACAAAGAATGGGGAAGCTGAGTAAACAACATTAGAATGGGGATGATGAGTTTCAGCTCATCTTCACAGAAATGTTAGAGGCTATCTTTGGTAAACATTCCACAAGGAATGGGAAAGCTGAGCAAACATAAGGGAATGATGAGTTTCAGTTCAACTTTAACGTAAAGGTTTAATGTAAAGGCTATCCTTGGCAAACATCCCTGGTCCCTTACACAATGAGTCAGGTGCCTATGTGGGTCACCCAGTGGTCATCAGCTTCTCAGACTGCTAGGTAAGAGAACAAAGAACTTCATGCTCGCTTTGCTTCAGGGGTCTGGGAAATATATTGAGTTGGGGTCTTACAATACCACTGACTTCTTGCCTAAAAGAGGAGCTGTGACTGGATCAGCTCTCCTGCAATGGCTGCAAGGGGTTTTCTTGTTAGACTGGATCATAAGAGGTTGGAATACTGAGTGTGTGTGTGTGTGTGTGTGTGTGTGTGAGTGACATGAAAGAAGGAAGCTTTTATTGTCTGCCTGCCTGTCCTCACTTTCCCTGGCAAGTTCATATACACTGCTGCTGAGGTGTTCCTTCACTGATATTAAAGCCTATTTCTTTGGGATTCCAACATAAAACTAAAGATCAGCTGAGACAGCCAACCTCGTGGACTGAACAACTATTGGATTCTCTGACTTTGGAAGAGGCAGAGATTGTTAGATCAGCTTGTCTACCACTCTTAGAGATGCCCATTCTACATGTCCATTCTATCAGTTCTGTTCCTCCAGAGAATCCTGATACACCTCATAAGCAAGGACTTTGCTGAGATCTTCCACACGGACAAGGCTGCAGACCTACCACACCCCTCTCCCAGACGACGCTCATTCGATCCTGTACACCGCTCACGCCGTGGGGGATCTTAGTGAAGTCTTCCTTGCCCATGGCTTTCTGCTTTGTGGTGAATGGCCGGTGATCAGATGCCACAATGTTCAGAGTGTCACTGGGGAGAGAGAAATGACCAGTGAGGGGACAGGAAGGGAAGGGCAAGTGGTGGAGGAAGCCTGGACTCCTAGATGTAGAGAATCCATTTCCTACTTGGTTCTGCTGCTTATTTGCTGGGCCACCTCTATGGTTTGTTGCTTTTGTTTAAATGAACAATGTATCTGCCTACAGAATTGGCATATGTGCTGAGCAGGTCCCCAGAGACTCCGGAAATGCTTGAGCTGGTGACTGCTCCGATACAGGTGGAGGACAACTTGCCCACCACTGAGGGTTTTGCTGGGCTGAGATGGTAGAGGTGGTCTTAATGTCAAGGGCACACATGCCATCTTGTTTTTACCAGCTCCCTGTCCCACACTGTCCCAGCAGGAAGTACATAGTAGGTGTTTGACAAAACATTTCCAAGTTCAATGCTAAACTTACTGAGTGACTTGGAGCCACAACACTCAAGAGAAAGATTACCAAGATTTAACAGTCACTGTCTGGAAGCTGAGGGGGTTGTCACCAGTTAGCACCCAGGCCAAGGTCTTCAGAGGGTTAAGGGCTACAAATGGCTAAGCACTCGACCAGGACCTCAGGCAGATACAGAAGCAGGGAAGGGTGGCCAAAGAGGCACACTGTGGTCTGCTCTCTGCCAAACACAGAGGCAGAATGAGTACCCACGGTCAGAGATTTCTGTACAAGAAGCCACATTGATGAGAATGCTTACCTCACTAGGGCAAAGCAAGCCTAAGAGAGACATGGCTGCAGCAAGGAGATCATGTGGAACCAGGGACACTGCTGGAACTGGCCAGTGAGGGTCCTGAGGGTTTTGTGTCCCTTGTAGATAAACACATGGGCTCACTGGCCTGCCCACTCAGAAGGGGCCCTGGGATCAAAACAGCGCCTGTGGTGGGGTGTGGGGTGTGGAACAGATTTTAAGGCTCCTGAACAGTTTTCAGTTGGCTACACAGAAGAATTTCCTGGGACCTGGCAGGCCCATCACTTAAGGTTCTTGCCAAAGACTGATGTCCCCCAGCAAATCCATAGTGTGATGACTCAGCTCTTGGGGTGGCAGGGCTGACCTTGCCCTGGGCTGGAGAGACAGGAAGAGACATCCACAGAACAGAAGTGTTCTGTGTCTCCCCTCAGGCTCTACACCCTCTCTGGACCTGCAGAAGCCATGAGAAAAGATGGAATCTCAGGGTTTATTCTCTTCTTAGAGACCCTAGGTGCAGTTCAGACTAAAGGAGATTCCAATACAGGATAATGGGCTGCAGGCCAGAGACCCTGAGCCCTGGGCTCAACCCCCACCTTCAACTGAGTATCAAACTACTTCAGAAGCAGGTGCCACTAGTCTGGTGGGAACAAATGGTAGTGAATTCTTTATTATTCATCTATTTATTTGTATATGTGTGTATCATGCATGCACCTATGTGCATATATGCATGTACCATGGAGATCGGAGGACAACTTTTAGGAGTCATTTCCTCATTCTTTTTTTTTTTTTTTGGTTTTTGTTTTTGTTTGTTTGTTTGTTTTCGAGACAGGGTTTCTCTCTATTGCCCTGGCTGTCCTGGAACTAACTCTGTAGACAAGGCTGGCCTCGAACTCAGAAATCCGCCTGCCTCTGCCTCCCGAGTGCTAGGATTAAAGGTGAAAACCACCACATCCTGCCTCCTTTTTTTTTTTTTTTTTTTTTTTTTTTTTTTTTTTTTTTTTTTTTTTTTTTTTTTTTTTTTTTTTTTTTTTTTTTTTTTTTTTTTTTTTTTTTTTTTTTTTTTTTTAAATTTCCTCCTTCTAACGTGGATTATGAGAATCAAACTTATATTGTCATGTTTGGGGCCAATTGTCTTTTACCTGCTGAGGCATCTCACCTGCCCAGGAAGCCAGACTTTAAAATAGGGGACAAATATGAACTGTACTTTTTATTCATGCTTAACCTAAGGAATTATACCAGAATGTAAATGACACGTAAGCCACCCAGATTTTCTCTTTTATTATCATTTTTATACTATTTAAAGATTAGTTTTCTTTTTATGTCCATCGGTGCTTTGCCTGCATGTATGTCTGTGTGAGGGTGTCAGATCTTGGAGTTACAGACAGTTGTGAGCTGCTGTGTGGTGCTGGGAATTGAACCTTGGTCCTCTGGAAGAGCAGCCAGTTGTCTTAACTGCTGAGCCATTTTTCCAGACCCGCGAATTCTCTTTGTAGAAAAAGGTGACTGATGTTTTCCAGTCAGTATCATATAAATTATACCAATCACATGTTATAGGAGAAAATTATAGTAACCATAAATTTCTATAAATAGTTAAATTGTGACCTGAATCTTGTAAAATAGCATATATTTACAATGTTCACTGATTAAAAAGGAACTAAGACAATCTCTCTACCATATCAAATCATAATTCTTACATGAGAATTTATTTAAATAATTAAAGTAGAAAACCAGACTATATATAAGGACTTAAATTATTCAATGAATAACAAACGCTTCTTTTTCCTGTCTATTTGTGTGTTTTTGTTCCTTTGGTAAATTAGCTTGTGACAAGTGTAGTGTTTCAAGAGTCTCTGAATTAGATCAAGTCTTTCTTATGGTATTGTAAAAACATGCATGTCTAGGTGTTGTGTATGTTTGCATGTATGTGGGTACACATGTATGCATGTGGAGGCCCAGAGCTACCATCAAAAGCCTTTCTCAATCTCTCCTCTTTTTTTATGGGGTCACTTGGGCACTGCGATTCAATTAGCGTTTCCCCAGGAAGCTTTGGGTTGAGAAAGAGACAGAAGAATGGGACAAAAGCGACTTCACACAGATCTGACAACTTACCAGACTGTCTTCTAAGGAGAGCCTGGAGCTAGGCAGTGATGGGTTAGAGATGGGCAAGACCACGCCTTGACCAGTATAGCTTAGTTATGTGTGCTTCTTGCCTCCCAGCAACCTAAACTTTGGGTCAGGACCCAAGGACAGACTTGTCTTTCAGGGGTTGAGAGGTGCTTTTGTATACTGTCCCCACAGGGTTTCCCTAAGTCCAAATTTCATGTGAGATACGGGTGGTCCAAAGGGATGGTCAAGCCCGGTGGGCTTCCTGTGGGCTGGGGCACTGTAGGAAGTGGCCTGGTGTAAGTGCGGCCTCACCAGGTCCTTGCTGGTGCTGACAGCTGAGTAAGAAAATGCTGGGGCATGGCGTGGTGGCGCACGCCTTTAATCCCAGCACTCGGGAGGCAGAGGCAGGCGGATTTCTGAGTTCGAGGCCAGCCTGGTCTACAGAGTGAGTTCCAGGACAGCCAGGGCTATACAGAGAAACCTTGTCTCAAAAAACAAAACAAAAAAAAAAAAAAAAAAGAACATGCTGGGGTGTGGAGAAGATGCTCCGACCTTTCTCTCTCCTCCATCTGCCCTGACACAAGCAGAGGGAGCTAGGGATGTGGACAAGGAGCTAACTCTAAACCAAACAGGACTTTAAATGTCATAAAAGAGAAGGTAACGTCTCTCCCCAGGATGTCCCTAGCAGAAGTTGAAGAGGTTTCAAGCTGTCATGGAAACAAAAGGAACTTTTCCATGAATGTGCCTTGCCCAATCAGAATGCTCCTTGGTGGGTTTTGTTCCAGTGGAAGTGAGCATTAGACATAGAAGGGATTGAGAATAGAGCTCAGAAGCGGTGTAACAGGAAAGAAGATGGGAAAGGGGACAGAAAGAAGGAAGGAAGGCACAGAAGGAGGAAGCAACACACAAGGATAGAGAAACTGAGGCAACACTGGGGAGAGGTGAAGGTGAGCACCGTTAATCTCCACGCCAACTGGACTGAACTGGGAACTGCCAGGGCATGAGTAGGGTACACCTCTGGGTGTGTCTGTGAGGGCTTTTCCAGAAAGGACGGAGGGAGGAAGAATACGGGTGGTGCATCCTGGGGCTGAGAGCCTGGGCTGAATCCAGAGGAAAGCAAAGCAGGCAACTGCCAGGGTTCTGCTCCCTGTCTCCTCCTGCACTGAGGGACAGAGTCCTAGCTGCCTGCTGCCAAGCCTTCATGGAGGACTGAACTCTGGAAAGGGGCTAAAATAAAACCTTCCTCTCTTAAAATAAAACCTTCCTCTCTTAAAACCTTCCTCTCTTCCTCCCTTGGGTATTTTGTTGCAGTAACAAAGTAACTAATGCAGTCAGGAAGAAAGAAGACCACCCTTATTGAAAGATGAGTGCTTGAAAGAACTTTATGACAAGAACTTCAAGTCTCTGAAGAAAGAAATTGAAGAAGATCTCAGAAGATGGAAAGATCTCCCATGCTCATGGATTGGCAGGATCAATATAGTCAAAATGGCCAACCTGCAGAAAGCATTCTACAGATTCAACGCAATCCTCATCAAAATTCCAACTCAATCTTCACTGAGATAGGAAGGGCAATTTGCAAATTCATCTGGAATAATAAAAAACCTACGATAGCAAAAACTATTCTCAACAATAAAAGAACCTGGGGGGGGGGGAATCACCATGTCTGACATTAAGCAGTACTACAGAGCAATTGTGATAAAAACTGCATGGTACTGGTACAGCAACAGACAGATAGATCAATGGAATAGAATTGAAGACCCAGAAATGAATCCACACACCTATGGTCACTTGATCTTTGACAAGGGAGCTAAAACCATCCTGTGGAAAAAAGACAGCATTTTCAACAAATGGTGCTGGCACAACTGGCAGTTATCATGTAGAAGAATGCGAATTGACCCATTCTTATCTCCTTGTACAAAGCTTAAGTCTAAGTGGAGCAAAGACCTCCACATAAAACCAGAGACACTGGAACTTATAGAGGAGAAAGTGGGGAAAACCCTGGAAGATATGGGCACAGGGGAAAGATTCCTAAACAGAACAGCAATGGCCTGTGCGGTAAGATCAAGAATTGACAAATGGGACCTTATAAAATTGCAAAGCTTCTGTAAGGCAAAAGACACAGTCAGCAAGACAAAAGGGCCACCAATGGATTGGGAAAGGATCTTTACCAATCCTAAATCAGATAGGGGACTGATATCCAATATATATAAAGAACTCAAGAAGGTGGACACCAGAAAATCAAATATCCCCATTAAAAAGTGGGCCACAGAGTTAAACAAAGAATTCTCAACTGAGGAATACAGAATGGCTGAGAAATACCTGAAAAAATGTTCAACATCCTTAATCATCAGAGAAATGCAAATCAAAACAACCCTGAGATTCCACCTCACACCAGTAAGAATGGCTAAGATCAAAAATTCAGGTGACAACAGATGCTGGCGTGGATGTGGAGAAAGGGGAACGCTCCTCCATTGTTGGTGGGAATGCAAGCTGGTTCAACCACTCTGGAAATCAGTCTGGCGTTTCCTCAGAAAAGTGGACATAGTACTACCGGAAGATCCTGCAATACCTCTACTGGGCATATATCCAGAAGATATTCCATCTGGTAATAAGGACACATGTTCCACTATGTTCATAGCAGCCTTATTCATAATTGCCAGAAACTGGAAAGAACCCAGATGTCCCTCAACAGAGGAATGGATACAAAAAATTTGGTATATTTACACAATGGAGTACTACTCAGCTATTAAAAACAATAAATATATGAAATTCCTAGGCAAATGGATGGATCTGGAGGCCATCATGGATTCACTTCATTGGGTAAGTGTTTTCTTGAGTGTATTGTACATGAGTGTGATATGTGGATATTAGCCCAGAAACCTAGACTACCCAAGATACAATTTACTAAACACATGATACTCAAGAAGAAGGAAGATCAAAATGTGGACATGTCACCCCTTCCTAGAATTAAGAACAAAGCACACATTGAAAGAGTTAAAGAGATTATGTGTGAAGCTGAATCCAAAGGATGGACCCAATGACTGCAGCTACCAGGGATCCATCCAACAATCAGCCACCAAACTTAGACACTATAGCATATGCCAGCAAGATAGTGCTGAAAAGGCACGGATATAGCTGTCTCGGGGGTATCTATACCAATGCCTGGCAAACATGGAGGTGGAAGCTCACAGTCAACTATTAGATGGAACACAGGGTTCCCAAGGAAGGAGCTAGAGAAAGTACCCAAGGAGCGGAAGGGGTCTTCAACCCTATAGGTGGAAGAATAACCATGAACTAACTAGTACCCCCTGAGCTCATGTCTCTAGCTGCATATATAGAAGAGGATGGCCTAGTTGGCCATCATTGGGAAGAGAGGTCCCTTGGTCATGCAGACTTTATATGCCCCATTACAGGGGAACGCCAGGGCCAAGATGTGGGAGCGAGTGGGTAGGGGAGCAGGGCCGGGAGGGGGAGGGTATAGGGAACTTTCTGGATAACACTTGAAATGTAAATGAAGAGATTATCTAATAAAAGTTGGAAGAAGAAAAAAAAATGAATTTATGAAATTCTTGGGCAAATGGATGTATCTGGAGGATATAATCCTTAGTGAGGTAACCCAATCACAAAAGAAGTCATTGGATATTCGCTCACTGATAAATGAATATTAGCCCAGAAACTTAGAATACCCAAGATACAATTTGCAAAACACAAGAAAATCAAGAAGGAAGACCAGCACGTGGATACTTCATTCCTCCTTAGAATAGGAAACAAAATACCCATGAAAGGAGTTACAGAGACAAGGTATAGAGCTAAGATGAAAGGATGCACCATACAGAGACTACCCCACCAGGGGGGATCCATCCCATAATCAGTCACTAAACTCAGACACTATTACATAGGACAGCAAATGTCTACTTAAGGGACCCTGATAAAGCTGTCTCGTACAGAAGTGGATGTTCACAGTCATCTATATGCTGGAACACAGGGCCCACAATGGATAAGCTAGAGATAGAACCCCAGGAGCTGAAGGGGTCTGCAACCCTATAAGAGGAACAACAATATGAACTAACCAGAACCCCCAGAACTCGTGTCTCTAGTTCCACATGTAGCAGAAGATGGCCTAGTCGGCCATCATTGGAAGGAGAGGCCCCTTGGTATTGCAATCTTTATATACTCCAATACAGGGGAACACCAGGGCCTAGAAGTGGGAGTGGGTGAGTTGGGGAACAGGGCGGGGGAGGGGGGAGGGAACTTTCAGGATAGCATTTGAAATGTAAAATAAGAAAATATCTAATAAAAATTTTAAAAATTAAAAAAAAAGTAAAATTAAAAAAAAAAAAAAAAAAAGAAAGAAAGAAAGATGAGTCCTATCCCAGGGCTCCCCTCAGGGCTTCAGGGTAAGGTGCCAGTGGCTTCTGCAATGCTGGCCAGTGCTCTCACTTCAAATCAATTTGTCAGAGAAGCCAGCAGTAGCAAGTGACTGCTGAGCTCTGGAGAAGGAGGTTCAAGCAAAATCACCCATGTGGGCCAACAGAACCAAACCCAGGTCAGGTTTGGCCTCTAGAACTAGAGGATGTCATGTTAAAAACCTAAAGGGTCTATGCAGAGTGCTGTCCAGCTCAAACACCTTACTTGGCCAGCAGGCTCATGAGGTAGGTGGAAGTGTTGGTGTCCAGTCTCAGAGGAGGCACCGTGACATAGGCGGCTGCATGGGACCAGTCCTGGTGGTAGTAGTGCAAGCCCGTGAGCGTGGCATGTGCATTGGTGGTCTCGGCCAGCACCACCTTCCCTGGAAGAAGAGTCAAAAGCATAACTCGGAAGGCCTGGTCTATGACATGGTTGAGCTAAAGGTGCTGAGCAAACGGGAAAGGCTTGTCTCAGTTCCCTAGGGCATGTAAAAGCCCAGAGCCTTTCCCATTCTGTTGACCCTGGGCAAAGGACAAGGGTTCTGAGACTAGGGGCGGTAGAAGGGAATTCTGGGACTTTTAATGTGGTATGGGCAGCTGTGTAGTTAAGGCAGGATGATGGTAAGGCAGGCATGAGGTGCCAGCCCAGCCTGTTCTCAGGGCAGGCATGTGAATTGACAGCTTGTGAACTTCTGGGGTGGAATCCGGAGCAGATTCAGAGAGTAAGAAGTCGGAAGAGGGGTTCATCCAGCAAGCTGGGCCAACAATCCGGCTGAGACAGCTCAAGGTACCTCAGTTGAAGGAGAGGGAGAGGGTGGAGCCCAGATGTCAAAATGTTAAGAAGGCTGAGGTACACATGCTGCTGGCTAACACTTCCAAGATTCTACCTTGGCTTTGTTTCTCCGGTTACCAGACCCTTGCCAGCACCCTAGGCTTTAGCACTACCAGGGCGTCTAAACTCAGAGTCACAAATGCTCCTCAGGGGTCAGCAGGGTTTAAGGTGGGGAAGGGAAGTTGGGCCCACACAGTTATTTTAAGTTTGTCTTCCTCCACCACCCTGTCCCCCACATGCCCACTGGAACCCGTTTAGCATTTTGTTAGTTGCCAAGGTAACTGTTAGTTCAACATAACAGACCAAAAAGCTACCACTTAAGACTTCGATCATTTTACCTGACCTAGTCAAAGTAATAGACATTTCTGGAAAGCTGCTATGCGTGAAGAAGAGGACTGGGACTCTTCTACTGAGCCAGGCTAGAGCAGGGCACTCCGAGGCAGAGAGTTACAAAGAAATCCAAGGCCATCCGAGGTTTCAGCAGCCCAGCCTGGCATAGCTGATGGCCTCTAACCCTTTTCCAATCCCAAGCACTGTGTGTACCTAAGCTAGGTCGGACTCACCTTGCATCTTAGCAGCTGCAATGACATCACCAGCTGAGATACTAGACACATTGACCAGGTAGATGGGACAGTGAGTCTAAAGGCAAGAGACAGAAGGAAGTAGCAGTAACCCCCATGAAGCTGCAGTGCACCCCACCACCCCTTCATCAGGCCAGCGCCAACACCCATCCCTGTGTGCCGCTCAATACCCATCAGTAGCTGAAAGTTTACACTTGGGGTGCAGAGCTGTGGTCTGGGGACACAACAGGATGCAGAACTGTGTGGAGCAAGGCAGAAGCAGATGGAAGCCAGCATTGGGGTTCACCAGCAACCCAGGAGGTGACCTTAGGTTGCAGCTAATGAGTGTAATTCTCAGATTTTCTCTGATCTCATGGGCTTTTATTTTTCTTGTTTTATTTTATTTTTTGTTCATAAATATAATGACCCAGAAACAGTCACATAAGACTTCCTGTACCTGACATCTTGATGCCTATGGTCTGAAGGTCACCTTATCCATAGACAGAATATACATACCCAGGCTTGGGGTCCAGACTGGACAAAAACTGTCATATGATCAGCTAGTCTGTAGAACTGGGCAAACGTAGTTCACAGCCTAACTAATTTGGGCACATTTGGGCAAGAACCAAGGAGCTGAAGGCTGGTCAGACCCTTTCTTATTATGGGCTGGTTGACTATCAGGAAGTATGTGGTATAACTATGGAACAAGGTCCAGATATTTAAGGAGCTAACAGGCCGAGTTGATTAATCCTAGGATTGGTTGATATCCAGCCTCCCTGTCTTCTATATTCCTAAACCACAACTGTGTTTACATCCTTCAGGGCAGTCAAGGTCAATTCAGAGGGCAAGATCCCATGCAGGATCCCTCATTAGAATTGTAGGGTTGGGAGAAAGTAGACATACTCTCAGTACAGATTGCTGGGCCCTATCCCAGTCTCTGATTTTGTGGGTGAACCTGAGAGCTCTCCTTCCATGGAAACCCTGCTGGCTGGGGCTCTTCTGAGACTGTAACTTTGACACATAACATTGATATTGTCAACCATGAACCAATACCATTGGGAATCTGTCCTTCAGTGACATCTGCTGGGAAGAAGGATGGCCTCTCTGAGCCCCAGCAGCTGTCCAGGGCAGAGCGGTGTGATCCTATCTCTGTGATTTGCAGGCAGGGGAAAGCATGTATTTATTAGGTAAAGAACAAGGCTCTGATTTCTGGCACCCTCTCTTGCTGGTTCCAGACATGCTCTGCCAGTGCTTTGTTAATGGCTTTACCTGAACGGAACCAGAGAAAAAAGCTTGAAAACAAAGGCCCAGCAGCAGGCATGCAGTTAAATTATAAGTGAGTAAGCCATTTACACTTGAGCACTGACTCGGCTTCATAGATCTAAAGGGGTGTGAGAGAGAGCTGGGGTGGGCAGGATGCACACCACATCTCTGGGACTAACTTGTCCATTCGGCTGGGGTGGCACTAGCCTCTAGACAAGAACCATGGCCCTGGGCTGGCGAGATGGCTCAGTGGTTAAGAGCACTGACTGCTCTTCCACAGGTCCTGAGTTCAATTCCCAGCCACCACATGGTGGCTCACAACCATCTGTAATGGGATCTGATGACCTCTTCTGGTGTGTCTGAAGAGAGCAATGGTGTACTCACATAAGAACCATGGCCCCAGGAGGATGGCAGCTGCTTACCCGGTTTGCAATTGTGATGACGCGGTGAGTGGCTTCTGCTTCTAGCTGTTAAAAACAAAGGAAACACTGTTACCATCTCCTCCAAGCAGCTGAACCTGCCTGAGAGCTCTCTGTACAGCTGGGGCAGCTGACACCCTCAGGGGCTGGCTCTGGATAGGAGCAAGACCCTAGCAGGGGCCCCAGCCAGCAGGGTTTCCATGGAAGGAGAGTCCCAGGAGTCAGGCTACTGGATGCATTCTTAGTGGATGATCTGCAGGGCTTAGAAAGGGAAGAGGGAGGGGCTAGGAGGAGAGGTGGGAGGGGGAAGTAAATAAACAAATTAATGAAGAAAAAAAGGTGTTTTCTGAGCAAGCCGGGTGACCTGAGCTGGTTGCTTGGCTCTGACAGAGTTGTCCTCTGTCACAAGTATGCTACAGCACTCCCCCCAACACACACACACACACACACACACACACACACACACACACACACACACACACACACACGTTTTAAGGCAATGGAAGGATAGTAAACAACTTAGAGTCTTGCTTCTCCCTGTCAGCTAGTGCATCCTCCCAGTGGCAATCACAGAAATGCCCTAAATAGATCAAGCTGGAGCTTAGCCCAGAGCAGTGTTCCTGTAGCCTAGCGTTCCTGACACCGGAGCCCATGTATTCTCTGCGGTTGGGACTGTTTGTACATGGAAGGATGTTTGCAGTGCCCCCTACCCCCCACCTTTATCCATCAGATTTCAGCGTCAGTCTGCCCACTCTTCCTGCGGAGACAGCTAGAATCATCTCTCGACACTGTCCAATGTTTTCTGGAGGGTCAGTCTGCCCTGGCACGAACCCAGGTCCCTGCTTTTAAGCAGCAGATGCTGATGGTACCAATCATCTCTGTTATCACCCTTCAGCCAAAGCCTTGCTCTTTCCTCTCTTACCTGGCACAGACAGCTATGGCCGAGTCCGAGTCAGCCCTTTGTCAACCTTGCTGTCACAGAACCACCTTGTGAATCAAGTGTTCCGAGTCTCCAGGAACCTAGGCAGCAGGCCTTACATTCCCAACACGGCTGAGGATGACCTTGAACTTCTTGATCTCTTGCCTCTCAAGTGCTAGAATTGCAGGTGTATACCCCATTTCAGTCTTAGGCAGTGTTGGGATACCAGGACTTCACACGAGCCAGGTAAACATCTACCAACCAAGCTTCATTCCCAGCCTTGGTGCAGATTTCTCTACTGATTCTGAGGTGCTCAAGCAGGAGTTGCATTTAAGCCAGCGACCAACAGGGACAGGACAAGGGTGGGAAGCAGCCAGGCCAAATTGGCTCCTGGGTGATGGTAGGGTCATCACTGGGTCCTTCCAATTTGTGAAGACCACACTGGGTCTCCTGGAGATCTAACTACCTCCATACTGTAATTGATTGACTCTTTATGTAATTGATAAGCTCTTTATGTAGCCCAGGCTGGCCTAGACCCTGAGCCCTTTCTGCCTCAGCCTCATGAGAGCTGGGAATATAGATTCTACATCACCCTCCACTGCTCTGCCAGAGCAGACTCTCAGTGGCAGATCACTGGGTATCCAAGTTAGTGCCCTATGAAAGTGCACGCAGGGGTACAAGAAGAGGACAACAGGCTTTCCCTTCCCCTTGGTGAGATATATGAATGACAGGGTGTGGACAGGCACATGCTCATTTCTGGTGGGAAGGGTTCAAATTCTTCCTCAGAAGCTAGTGTCCAGAATGCAGAGTCCCAACTTCGAGCTTAATTTTCTTGTAACACTAAAGGCTCTGCCGTCTCTTTTGTGTCCACATTCAATTCTGCATGAAGTGACCCCTGAAATGGTCTCTCCAACGCCTTGAAATTAGAATTCAGTGGAGCATGGCAGGGTTTACCCTGTCCTTCCAAGGAAAGCCTCAGCATAAAGAAAGATATTTGGGGGTAGGGGGGAAGCTTCCAGATGGGAATTTCACCTATGGGGTGATATAGTTTTACTTTCTTTTGCTTATTTTCTGAGAGAGTGTCTCATGTAGCCCAGGCTGGCCCCAAACTCGCCATGTAACATATGTTTGACATCTCTTCTAAAGGATTCCATGACTGTTACAGTTTGAATAAGTAATGTTTCCCATAGTCTCATGGTACTAATTCTTGGTCTCTCCATAGTGGTGGGATTTCTGGAAATAAGAAGCAAGGCTGAGCTGGAGGAAGAAGGTCACTGGGGGTGGGGGTGGGGGCGGTGTCTTCCCTTGGTAGTTCTCTGGCCACTTCCTGTTTAACTCTTTGTTTACTGATAGATCATCAGGTGATCAGTCGTCCTTTGCCACATGTTCCTGTCACTGTGAGATTCTGCCCAATGTGAAACGTCCACTAAATGTGTTGGAACTGTAGGTACGAGCAATGATCAGCAGCAGCAACAACAACAACAACAACAATAATAATGATAATTTTTTTTCCTTTCAGCCTTATTTTCAGTGACAGAAAGCTAACAAATACAGGAAGTCTACATGAGAGTAAAGAAGCTGACCGTGAACACAGTAAGTTTCTCCTACCTCCTCTGGATGGCTGATCTCAATTCCTTCTGGGCCTGTAATACCCAAGTCTAGAGCCTCCTTAGCACCCTGAATAACAGTGGGGGAAAAAAGACAACAGAATTACAGAGGTACAAGAAACTCCCCAACCTCAGGGGCAGTCAAGGGTGCTCCTAAGCCTCTTTCTGCAATGTACATTTTCCAAAGGAGGAGCTGGGGCTTCATGTACGAAATATCTGATTCTCTTCTCATTTCTTAAGGACTGTGCGATATCTCTCATTCTTAAAATACAGTCCAGACATCAAGCAACCGGCCAGTGGGCACCAAAGACAAACACCACTAGTCAGTTTATTAAAAGTTATAGCTGATTCTCTGGAAATCTCAACAAATATCTGGTATCAGCAACTCCTAGGACTACCTTCCACCCAAGACAACCAAGGGACCCATCCTTTGTACCAGAGAACAGATGTTCATGGCATAACAGTTCTGACAGAGAGGCGGGGAAATGGAGCGTTGCTGTTTATTTTGCATGGTTCTTTTCAAAAAAATATTCTCAAGAGATGATCTAAATTATTTTGCTATAATAGAATTTATCATAATATTCACAATTATCATCTAAGACTTAGAAACTTCTTGAAATAAATAAATATATATATATATATATATATATATATATATATATATATATATATAGTTTGTATTTCAGACCAAGATTTGGCACCCCAGATGTCCACACCTTGCAGCGTTTTGTTTTACTACTTGGTTTAAGTGACCCTTGAAGGACAGTGATAGGCAGTCTCCATTGGCTCCACCCCCACACAACGACCTCAGTTACAGACTTGCCTCAGCCACGAGCTCCCCATTTTCAGCGTGGACCCGCGGGATCGCCCCGATGTCCCTGCAGGCATAAAACACTTGGTACAGCTCACTGTCTCGAAGCATGTACAAGTCCTTGTAGGTCATGAACATCTGGAAGGAGTTGACCCCCTTCTCCCGCACCAGTGTCTCCATTTCTGCCTTCACCTGGAGAGCAAAATGCAAAGTCAGCATCCAGTAAGACGAGCAGGTGCTGGCCCAGTGGAGAGATGAGGGAGGCTATGACCAACTGTGTCTCGGGTCCCAGGTCAGTGCTGTGAACTCCCAGCTCTCTGCCTGAGCTGACCATTCAGCAGCACTGCCCACCAGGAACAGGTACCATGTTCCTGGTACCTCATTGGGATATCCTGAGCACTGCAGTGCTCCTGAGTCTGGCCCATGGCCTTGGACTCTGTTGCAATTGATGCTCACTGTGAATGCTGAGAAATGGGCTCTTAGGCAGGATAGGTCTGCCCAACATCTTCAGGGACTCCTAAATGTTTTGTTTGGGACATAGGGAAGCTGGAGTGGTGATGGGTGAGGGTTCCTGAATACAAAACAGCTTCAGGCCCCAGCCAGCTCAGTCACACACCTGTTTGGACACCAGCCCTCTGGTGCCTTCTTGAGGTATGTGTGTGTGTGGGGGGGCCCATCAGCATGGTTACCTTGGGTGCCCACCAAGTGATCCCCACATGGAGGGCATAGTCACAGCAGACCTTGGGGTCAGCTAGAGCCCTGCACTTCTCATAGGCTTCCACGAGGGAGGTCTCCTTGTCTGGCAGGACGTGACCGATGATCATGGTGGTGCCTCCAACGAGGGCCGCCTGAAGGAAGAGGGAGGGAAGGTGGTCTTGTCACAGCCCTGCCTGCACTTAAGGCCCCATCACGGTGATGCAGGGTGTTCAGGTGCACCTAGAACAACCATGGAGGATCAAACCCAGTAAGGCCTGTCCAGGGGAGGGTCAGAGCTGTGACATGATCTTCTTTAGAACTCTGGCTTCAACAAATAAACCTGCTTCTTCCTCACATGGGGTTCTAGCTTGGGCCTTTGGAAAAAGCACTTAGCATATTGGGGAGCCCAAGCCTGGCTGCTACCTTCCCAATAAGATCTCCCTCTAAATGATTTTTGGCTAACTCCAGTATATAGACAACAAAATCAAAGGCCCAAGGATTCATTTGTATATACCTGTTACAGTGGGAAGCCTAATCAAGTGTTCACATGGAAAATATGGTGATCTAGTTACAGACATGCAGTAAAGCACTGTGTGCTTTAATATGGAATTTTAAAGATACTGTTCTCTCACTTGTTCAGTTTGTGTATTTACCCAGACAGGGTTTCTCTGTGTAGCCCTGGCTGTCCTGGAACTCACTCTGTAGACCAAGCTAGCTTCAAACTCACAGAGATCCACCTGCCTCTGCCTGATGAGGGCTGGGGTTAAAGGGGTGCGCCACCACTGACCAGCTTTTCTGTCACTTCTTATAAAGCAGTTTTACTTAACTTGGGAATAATAATAAATGAGTTGGTCCGGGTAGTGGTGGCACACGACTTTAATCCCAGCACTTGGGAGGCAGAGGCAGGCAGATTTCTGAGTTCTAGGCCAGCCTGGTCTACAGAGTGAGTTCCAGGACAGCCAGGGCTACACAGAGAAACCCTGTCTCAAAAAACAAAATAATAATAATAATAATAATAATAATGTCGGTCAAAATTCAAAAAGTAAAGTACTGTTTTGGTGTGGGAGTTGTCCAAAAAAATTCACCCGCATCTTCCATATCAGCCCCTTTGTCCTCATGTCCCCCTCCCTGCTGAGTTCATGAGCATAATTTGTCTTGTCTGCGATAGAGCACTTTTAGATGCATGACTGAATTCACAGGCTTCACAAGATACTACTTTAAAAAGGTTTTTCTCCCCACCTTGTGTATATTTGTGCATGTGTATGTGTGTTAGCATGTATGTAAAGTGTGTGTGTGTGTGTGTGTGTGTGTGTGTGTGTGTGTGTGTGCATGCACAGGGATGTGCATGTGGAGGAGGCTTAAGATGGATGTTGGGAATTATTCTCAATTGCTCTTCCATCTTAGCACTAAGCAAGGTGTCTCGATCAAACCCAGAGCTCACTGATATAGCCAGTTTGCATAGCCTGCTTCCTCTGGGGTCTCCTGACTCTGTCTCTCCAGGCTGGGTTTTGGGAGTCAAATTAATTCGATTTATTTGAGCAGGTAACTTTTGTGAACGTCCAAAGTGACATTACCCAAAGGTCAGGTTAATGTGCTGTTCCCAAATAAAATATGGTTGTTAGGATTAAAATAACCGAGAGTGGGGTCTTCACATGTGGGATAGCTTCACATGTGTTGAAAGAGAAAGCCAAGTATCACTAAGGAATGGTAAAGTATCCTTCTGATTAATTATCCTGATTTGGGGCTGGAGAGATGGCTCAGAGGTTAAGAGCACTGACTGCTCTTCCAGAGGTCCTGAGTTCAATTCCCAGCACCCACATGGTGGCTCACAACTATCTGTAATGAGATCTGATTCCCTCTTCTTGTATGTCTGAAGACAGCTACAATGTACCCATATAAATAAAATAAAATAAAATAAATCCTGATTCATTCTGCTTTCCACTGGAGGAAAAAAGCCCGATGAAGCTGTCTTCTCCATAAAGTCAAATTCCCTGATCACAAACCAGAGACACTCCTGGAGACTAAGGCCGAGAAAACGAGTCAAGCAGTCAAACCACAATTAAGAAGGAAAAAAAGAAAAAAAATCTCAAGAGCTGGGATGGCCTGACTTCTTGCATTGCTTAAATGCAGCCAACAGAGGGCGGTAGCTCTGTGTAATACATGTAGGCGAGGAGGTGGGGTTGGAGCTGGGGCTGCGCAGATGGTAGTTTACTAGCTGGCTTCTGTTCCCGGTTCCTCTGGAGCCTACGAGGCTGATTCATCCTTACAGCAGGTGGATATACTCTGTTTTGCCCTGTCGGAGTGCACATGGGGGAGTCTGATTTACTAGCAGTGCAGAGCCTAAACTGTTCAGTTCTTTGGCTCTTAGGTGCTGTTCTTTGTGCCTCTCAGCACAGCGGCAGCTGTCGGTAGAAAAGAGAGGACCCGTGGAGATTCTAATGATAAAGGACTCGGGACTGTTCTAAATACCCAGTACCCCAAGGCAAGGGTAGAAAAGGCAATTCATTTAACAGATCTCCAAATACTCGACAGATCGAGCTAATAAATCGTTATCCTCCTCTGAAACTGAGCTACAATGCAGAGAAACTGGCTTCCCCTGGAGCCCGCCCTATCCCCACAACTTCCCCCCTGGAAGTATGCACTGAGCACACAGATCCAAACTCTGTCCACTGCTACAAAATGCCACCCTCGGACCTAGTGTGTGCACATTTGTGTTCGGATCACTAAGAAGAGAGGTCCAGCCTTGTGTGGATCCTGGAAGGGCTCTTGGCTTTTAGGCAGGGAATTCCAGTGACCAACAGTGGTCTGGGGATAGGTTAGAGGACTCATGCTGACACAGCTTCTGAGCCTGGTGGGGAATCAGTACAGGCTATCAGAAGCGCCAAGCAGCATCCTCTGGCACCTAGCCATAGGAACTGAAGAGTTCTGGAAAGCATGCTGAGCAGTGGTCTTGAATTCCCCCAGCTACTGGCTGTTATCCAGGTGCAGCCACGAGCCACCTCTGCACCTCCACATGCAGCCACACACATGTGCATCTGTACCTGTAGGTCCACAGCTGTGGAGCTCAGAAGAGCAACACATTACTATTACTACCACTGCTACTCTGGGCCTCCAAACCGGAGTTCATAGGCTCAGCAAATCCTCCTCCCACCAGCTGCTGGCTCTGTGACTCGAGGACATCACAGATGTGACAGATCACCCCACAGGAAAGCCTTGCCCAGATCAGCAGCACTGTCCTGTTCCTGATGCTTTAAGGAGGACGTGTTTAAGGATGGGTGGCTGTGGGCCTGTCACACGTTGTGACTACTTAGACCACCACCTTTTGCTTAGGCAGTAGCACACAGCACAGTGCTCTCAGAGGCTGTTTTAGGGCTTCTATGGCGGGGATGAAACACATGAGCAAAGGCGGCTGGAGGAGGAAAGGGTTCCACATCAGTCCATCCTCAAACAACGGAAGTAGGGGCAGGAATTCCATGCAGCACTAATGCAGAGGCCACTCTGGCTCCTCATGGCTTGCTCAACCTGCTTCTAATACACCCTTCCCCCAAGACTACCTGCCCAGGGGAAGCACCACCTACAGTGGCATGGGCCTCCCCACATCCACCAGCAATCAAGAAAATGCCCCACAGGCTTGCCCACCGGCCAGTCTGGTGGGACATTTTCCCAAATGAGTCTAGCTTATGTCAAGTAAAAAAGCCAGTGCTAAGCAGGACGTAACGGCACCGCTGGAGTGACTGAAGAGCAGATTCAGTGTGTTCACAGACACTTGGAGCCATGTTAAATCACACACAAGCAACGCAGGAGGAAGCATGCCAAGTACATTATCGATGGCTGTTTTGAAGTGACTGGTCCTGAGTTGTTTTCTTCTTATTTTCTAAAGTTTATTATATTAATTAATTAGCATACTAATTTTATGACATATGCTGAAAACAATGTCATTTTTATACTACGCACTACACAAATAAGCCTGGAAAAAGCTAAAACTAAATTTAGTTAGCTATATTTCTATGTGTAAAAGATGTTACAGTTATAAATTTCAGATGCAGAGTAAAGGCACAGAAGATTAAAAAAAAAAAAAAAGCTCATGGGACCTGCCTCACACACTTATCAGATATTATTAATTTTTACTTTTTTGGTTCAGATATTTTAAACTTTTTGTTTTTATTAAAATACTGTTTTGTGGGGCTGGAGAGATGGCTCAGTGGTTAAGAGCACTGACTGCTCTTCCAGAGGTCCTGAGTTCAAATCCCAGCATCTAGTGGCAGTTCACAACTGTCTAGTAATTCCAGGATCCAACACCTTCACCCAGACATACATGCAGACAAAACATCAATGCACATAACATAAAAAAAAAATATGCTGTTTGTGGGGGGCTGTCTGAGAGGCTGAATCCAGGGGCTCATATGTTAAACCCTTGCTTTACCACTGAGATATACCCCCAGGTAAAGTTTCTTTCTTTGCATATTTAGGTATGTATATGTATGTGTGCATGTTCAGACATGTGTGTTTTCATATGTGTGCCTTCCTGTTCATCTGTATGTATTCTCATGTGTTTGTCTGCATGTTCTGATGTATATTTGCATAGGCTGCATGTGGAAGCCACAGGCTCACATCAGTTAAGTCTCTTCCTTAATTGCTCCCCACGGTATTTCCTGAGACAGTCTCTAGCTGAGTTGGGGACTCACTGATGTGACCAGTCAACCTAGCCAGCTTGCCCCAGGATTTCTTGTCACTGCATTTCTTAAATGCTGAGATTGTGGGAGAGCTGACACACCCATCTGGCTTTCCTGTGGTTTGGGGGAGCTGAGTTTCAGTCCTTGCACTGGCAAGTGACTTGTTTGCTGAGTGTCTCTCCAGCCTGAGGTACTTTCTAAATGAAATATTAACTCTGGCATGTCCCATGTTACTCCCTCCCTTCCCTGCTCTGAGGCTGACATGCTTCTCTGTTTACCTAGTGAATTTTAAAATGGTACATGACACTATCAAGCTGTCCATAGTCTTTGGTTACAATAATTGCTTCACCTCATGCCTGAACATCCTAATGCATATATGAACAGAGCCCACACTCAGGTGCACACTGGCAAGAAGAGGAAGTGCAGCTTCATGGAGCCTGCTCACGAAGACGTCCAACAACAACCCCAGGCCTGACCAGGGAAGAGCTAAACCCACCAGGACCTCACTGAACTTGGAGGCTGACCAAAATTATCCATCTAGCAACCCAAACCTTGTCTTCTTTTACACACACACACACACACACACACACACACACACACACACACACACACACAACTTGCACACTCGGAAGCTCTGGTAGAAGCATGCTTGCCCCCCCCATCCACGACCTGGATTTCACTTCTCTATAAATGAACATGGACACAAAAACCATGTATCTAACCAGCAGTCACAATACATCACTGTGCACATCTGGCTGGGCATGAAACATTAATTTTACTACTTCAATAAGGCTACTGATATTTTGTTTTTGACATGTATGACATACTGCTGGGCCGATCTGGATTTTATTTGATGCCCAAGAATGCCACCCTTATTAAAAACACCAGTCATACTTAATGATAATCCACTTGATGACACAAGTTTCCAGGCATGGTTACAGCCAAGAGCAGGGACTTATCCTAAAATTCCACCTTTTATGCATGTCATCTATGGAGTTCAGAAGTCCATTCCATCAGACCATCCACTGGGAGAATGTAGGTATCTGCATGCTCACCAGACACCTGCTCAGCACACCGTGTTGGTACTACGGTCACTTAGATAGGAGGGAACAATGTATTGGTCCTTCTTAGCTTTATCAGGACAAAGGGCTCTGAGGGGTCATTCTCTTACTGTCTCTTACATTACTACAGATCTTACTGTTTCCCTGTTTCCTACAGTGATGCTTTCAACACCCGTCTCACAACACTTCCCCTGCCAATGTGGGTGTTTGGCTCCAAGACCAAGAATCAACAGGTCCAGGCAAACATGTCTTCTGCTGTCAAGAAAGCACATGGACAGAGCCAATCCATGGTTGTCTCTAGAGCACATACTCATGGGTGCAGGCTCACAGCACGTGTGTGTAAGCCAACAGTTCAGATTCTTCTAAGAAGATGTACGGCCTGAGGAAAGCTCACTTTAAAGGGAGTTAACACTGAGTTAAATCAGATGACAAGTATTCGATGTTGTTTTGGCTTGGATATAATTTGAACATCACTTCCTAGTGGCTTGTGTGTTACAATATAATCCCCACTGAGAGATCTGGAAAGGGTAGAAACATTCTCATTATCAAGTGTAGAGAGAGAGAGCTTTGGGAGGGGATTAAGGCAAGGTCCTGGAATGTGGCCTCATTATTTAATATTGATGGTCCTATGGGGAGAAAGAAGAGAGGACATGTCACCATGGACTTGTATTCGATGTCCTTTACTGTGTGACACTGCAGTCTCTCAGGACACTGCTGACAAGAAGGTCACCACTAGATGCAGTCCCTTGGCCTTGGACCTTCAGAATCATAAGCCAAACCAAGCCTCCTTTGAGCATAAATTGGGCAGCCTCCAGTATTTCATGAAAGCAACACTAAACAGAGCACTCCAGCTGCGCTGGGAACGTATCGTCAAGCGGTTGCTAAAGCCATCATTTGTTCACGTGGGTCTGCATCTCCAAGAATCGCTGAACTATTTTTTCTTTTCAAATTAAAATCATCTTTTTTTTTTTTTTTTTTTAATTCACATTCTAAGTACTGAAAAACTCACCAGCTCAGTGGTTTCCATCTCACTCGGGGTAACACCCCTCACGCTCACAGTTGGGTTTCTATCTCACTGGGGTAACATCCCTCAGGCCCACAGTTGGGTCTCTATCTCACTGGGATAACACCCCTTATGCCCACAGTTGGGTCTCTATCTCACTGGGGTAACATCCCTCATGATCACAGTTGGGTTTCTATCTCACTGGGGTAACACCCCTCACGCTTACAGTTGGGTTTCTATCTCACTGGGGTAACATCCCTCATGATCACAGTTGGGTTTCTATCTCACTGGGGTAACACCCCTCACGCTCACAGTTGGGTCTCTATCTCACTGGGGTAACATCCCTCATGCCCACAGTTGGGTCTCTATCTCACTGGGGTAACATCCCTCACGCTCACAGTTGGGTCTCTATCTCACTGGGGTAACATCCTTCATGCCCACAGTTGGGTCTCTATCTCACTGGGATAACACTCCTCACGATCACAGTTGGGTCTCTGTCTTACTTGTGGTAACATCCCTCATGCTCACAGTTGGCTAAGGCTCACTGTACTCGCTGGCCTTCTTGGAAACCAGCTCCTCCCTTGCACTGTATCTGTCTGTCTGTCTGTCTGTCTGTCTGTCTGTCTGTCAGTCTGTGTAGCTCTGGCTGTCCTGAAGCTCACTCTGTAGATCACGTCATGACCTGAGGTACACATCCAGAACGTTTCTCTATTTGAAACTCACACCTCAGTTGTTCAGTGTTCTTCAGAGGAAAACAGGCCACGTTCAATTCACAACACACTTCAGGGACAACACTTTCCCACACGTGTGCCAGACACTTCAAGGACACAGATGCTAGACTCATAGATAAACACTACCTACACAAGAATCAAACTTGGGGGGGTGTCTGAGGGGATGGGGACATCTGGAGGCTTAAACCCTAGTTTTCGAGGTAGGCGTACGTGTGCACTCCGTAACCTAAGCAAGCAGGAGGTGGAGACAGGGTGATGGGGAAGACTTCAAGGACAGCCTTGGCTAAATAGTTTATTTAGGACTGGCCTGGACTATTTGAAACTCCAACTTTCTTTTGCTTTGCTTTTCTACTTTTTAAATTTTCTTCTCAGCTAAGCTCTGGTGGTATACGCCCTTAATCCCAGTACACGGGAAGCAGAGGCAGGTGATCTCTGAGTTTAAAGCCAGCCTGATCTACAGAGTGATTCCAGGATAGCCAGGGCTACAGAGAGAAATCCTTTCTCAACAAACAAACAAATTTCATCTCTTTTGGCTTTCTTTGGCCCCAACTTCCAATAAAACACACCCCTTCTGTAACGTGGTAGCTGTTAGACCTTGGGCATTATTTAATCACTCTGAACTCAATTTACATGTGGAGGTGGGAATACAGCCCTCGTGTGTGACTGTGAGAATTAAGAGGTGGGGCTGGAGAGATGGCAGAGGGGGCTTGGGTGCTTGCTGTCAAGTCTGACCACACATAATGCACTATTGTAGGGAAAATGAACTAAGTGACATAGTGCATGTCAAGTTCCCTGCTCTGTGCCTGCACAGGAGGGACTCAGCAAGCTGCCTGTGGGCAGCGGTGGCTTGGGAGCAGTGGCACCTGTCCTCTGTGCTGTGTAGCTGGGGCCTCAGAAGCAAGAACAGACATACCGTATGGAGCAGAGTCCAATCGGCAGACAGGACGAGGGAGAAATGCTTATTCCCAACAGAAATGACTTCAGGATACTATGGGAACACAAGCCATCGAGAGACCATGTCCTCAAGGAGGATGGAGAACACAGAGTTCAGAAGAGGATGTAAAGAAGGGAGCTCACCCTGGGACAGGAAGGCAGGCGTGGCACTCATAGTAGGGGTGGTGTTAAGAGCAAAGTTAGGGGTACTGATGGACCTGTTTGTAAAGTCTGACTAGAACCGAATGCATGAACCTTGATTAGCCAGGACTCCGTGCAATTAGCAAGGTTGTCAACTTGTATTTATGCAGGAGATAGTGATGAGGGGCTCAGGGACTGTAGGCCTAGGAGCTCCGGTAAAGAGAACCCCAGGCTCACTCCCATCCCTTGGCGTGTCTATTGCCCAGGAAGAGGCTGTCTTGATTATAAGTTGTCCGCAGCCATGGCTGGCCAGCCTCCAGTGACAGAGGAAGAAGACCTTGGCAATCAGACAAAGAACGTCATTCTGGCAGTGTGGGGGTGGCAGGTCTGAACTCTGGCACTGGGCTGGAAAGGGTGTATGTGAAGCATGCTTCCTAAAGAAGACAGCTTTGACAGTGGGGGAGAGGGGGAGCAGGGTAAAACTAAGTAGTGGGAGAGGGGAACGAACTGAGCGGTTGAAACATGGGGGAGAGATGAAATGTGCAGAGGGAGGGAGTCTTCAGATAACAGAGCTCATAAAGGGACGTTCAAGTGGAGGTGAAAACTGCTGATGCTACCGTGATTGCGCAGTTACTATACGTACTTGCTTGTGTATGAAATCACCCTACGAAGAAGGTGCGCTATCCTACTGGTCAGATGAGGACGCCAAATTTTTATTCATACCTATTAGACTGGGATGCTAATTGCCATCCATTTGGGGGGAGGGGTGCTGTGGATACAGGAGACCATCAGAGACCCACCAAGAAGGCCGAGGAGGCACAGACTTCCCTGCAGAACAGGGAGTGAAGCCAAATCCCGAGAGCTGGTGTGAGCCAAGATGAGGTTCGGGAACAGCACATGAAAATTCACTTCAAGGTAGTCCCAAGACTCATCCAAAGCAAGGGGCTGGGCAAGGGAAAGCAGGCTGAGACAGCCAAGGAGAGAGAGCCAGGGATGATGACTAACCCTCAGAGGGGTCTCGGAACCAGGCAGAAACCTAGCTCTGACATGACTTGAAGAGGGGCCCTGGGGGCAGGTTAAACTTGGTTTGAGCTGTAGGTGTCTTTTGCACTTTTCCCCCTTTTAACCAGGGTCTCCTATAGCCAGCCCAGGCTGGCCACAAACTTATTTGATTCAGAAGGTGCCCTGATCTCCTGAACCCCCTCCTCTCTCTTTCTAGTGCTAGTGTGACAGATGTATGTCACCTCACCTGGTTTATAAAGCATTGTGGACTGAACTCAAGAGATTCACACCTGCTGGGCAGACACTCTACCACTGTGTCTATCGATAGACCCCTCTGTGCTCTTAAATGCATTGCATTGGTGATGTGTGGGGCTAGAGTCAAGCATGGTAAGGGAGGAACTAGAGGCCCTGAATTAGACCTTCAGCCATGGCGGTGAGGTGTCCTCTGCTCTCAGGTGTGGTGGTCTGAGTGAAAATGGCCCCCAGAGACTCATAAGGAGTGGTGTTCCTGGAGGTGTGGCCTGGTGGAGGAAGTGTGTCACAGGGGGGTGGACTTTGAGGTTTCAGAAGCCCAGTCCAGGCCCTGTGGTTCGTTCTCTCTTCTGGCTGCCTGCTGAGCAGGACTGTAGAACTCTCAGCTTCCTCTCCAGCACCACATCTGCCTGCCTGCCATCATGCTTCCTGCGGTGATGATAACGCACTAAACTTCTCAACTGTAAGACAGCCCCAATTAAATGCTTTCCTTTATAAGAGTTGTCTTGCTCATGGTGTCTCTTCACTGCAATAGGAACCCTATCTAAGACACTGGTAGGAAGCTTAGGCCTGGGCGGGTGTGGTATCCCTGGCAGGAGAATGTGGGCTGCTACAAGTGAGGACCTCGGCTGGTTTTGGGGGGCGTCTGAGTTGGAGCCCACAGGTGTCAGACTTAGTTAAATAAGAGTCATTGTTTATAGATTTTTCTGGAAAAAGATTGGGTTCAGAAGAAAAAGACAGCCTGGTTTTAGACGCAAGAGACAGCCAAAGAGTGTCGGGTCAAAGGTGAAGACAAAACTGGAGGGAGACTAGCAAGGGATCCCCGAGGGGCCCTGAGGAGCCCCAAGCATCCCGGAGGAGCCCCAAGGAGTCCCAAGGAGCCCCGAGCATCCTTGAGGAGCTCCCAAGGAGCCCCAAGCATCCCCGAGGAGCCCCAAGAAGTTGGGAGGAGCCTCGAGAAGTCCTGAGCATCCCCGGCTGGCACGAAGCTATAGAAACCAAGGTACTGCTATTTCTGGACTCAGGGGCTTCTAGGAGAGTTTGGAGGTTAAAAAGCAAGGCCTCTGTCACCCAGAGACCATGAGCACTTGGTTCAGCTGTGCTGGCTCCTGCACCAGCGGCAGGCACACACCCATAGCTTGCAGCAGATCGCTGCGAAGTTAAAGGACATCCTAGGCTCGGCTATGAAACACAAGCTTTCCAGCATCTTTTATCTTTTAATAAGAAGTCTTGTGGGGCGTCCAGGCCCTGCACTGGTCAGGAGGCTGGACAAGGACTTCTATTCTCCTCCCTGTCTGCCACAAATTCCACTACACAAAGGGAGCTGGCTGGCTCCAGCTGGGGCTGTTGCCTGCAGAGAGGTTGCTTGGCAGTAGAACCATTGGCAGGAGCCTGGTGAGACATACCGCACAGCCCACTGGCAAAGATGGCTCCAAAGTCTGAGGTTCTCACACTTGGAGGGCTCCCCCAAACCATCCCAGGGCCCCTGCCCGTGATTGCTCTGCTTGTGGATGATTTCAGGGGTGGGTCTCCCTTTCATCTTCACTGTTGCTACCACATGTGGCAGGCATTGTCATTACCCCAGATTTCCAGAGGCTAGCCAGGCTGCAATCTAGGTGTTTATACTCCCACCCCTATACTCTCCTGTGCTTCTGAGAAGAGGTGCTATTCACTGAATCAGCTGCTGAGAGCCTTCAGCTTTGCGCTGTCCCACCAGGTTCCTTGAGGGTGTACTTAAAATAGACTGCTAACAAGGCAGTGTACACAGTGGGCCTAACAGGATTTCTTTTCCCCCCTCTTCCAATTTTGGAAATTAGAAATTCAATTGGCGGGAGGAATATAAAAGCATGTATGGTTTTTCATGACACATATTTTCATGGTTAAGACATTCCCTTTAAGTCCCAGAATGAATTTCCACAAGGCATCAAGGAGACAGACACATTTTGTTACTAGTGTAGCATGACGTCATCACCTTCACTGAAGTTATCAGCCCACTATGACATTAACTCCTAGGTTTAACTTCAAGGGGAAAAAAAAAACCAAAACACTTAATACTCCTGACAGCCTACTGTGTGCAGTAGAGTGTTCTTAACTATCATATTTGATCCTCAAAATGGCTCCGTACTTATAGCTGGCCAAAGTAGTGAAAATATGTGGCGCAGGCCTAGAGGGGATGTCTGGATTGACCCACTCCCCAACTCCCTACCCCCAAGGATCAGGGAACATGGTGGAAGAGAGTGTGGAAAGAGAGAAAAAGTTGGAAGATGGGTAGGGGTGCTGTAAATGCTGTCCTCTGGGCACAGTGTGGCTGTCACCCTCATGAGCTCACTGCAACTGTGGGAACCTACACACACTCAAGCTGACAAGCTCAGCCAACATTCCAGCAGGCATCACCAACTGGATTCAACCAGTTGTTTAAAAAAAAAAAAAGTCATGAAGGTGGGAAGGAGATATATTGAGAGGTGGGGAGAGAGGAGGGAGAAGACTTGGGGTGAGTATGACCAAGATACACTGTGTACATGTATGAGATTGCCAAAGAATACATAAAAGATAGTCTGTCTCTTTTTAAGGTTCTGTAAGCTGAGAGTAGTAGCTACACCTTCCCACAAAAATGGGTTCCTGTGAGTTGGAGGCCAGCCTCAGCTACCTAGTTCTTCTATAATAGTTTCTTGGAGATTGAAATACTCCGACCTGCAAGGAAGCTCTTTAAACAGGAAGGTGAAAAAACACTCAAAACAGCTTCAGGAAGTTCCTGAAACTGACCAAATTCACTAGGCCCCTCCCTGTCAGAGACGCAGGAGAAGCTGCAAAGAAGATGCTCAGACAAGCAAAGCTGCTAAGAAGACTCAGACCAGACGAGCTGCCTGGAGGAAACAAACCAGCTGAGGTTCCTGGTTTAAAGCAACTGAGGCACAGGAACGGGCACTGACCTGCCAAGCTGCCTGCAGGCTGTGCAGTATGCTCCAGGTTCCCTTTGGGAGCTATCACCCAGGCTGGGGTGGGCTTTGGGGATGCAGCAAGTCTTTGAGTCACTTCTGTAAGTAACCCCAATAAAACTCATTGGTATGAAGTTGGACTTTGGTGGTATCTGAACTTTAGTCTGTCCTAGGATCTCTCTAAGGTGAGTGAACGTGTGTGTTTCTCCCCAAGGAAACACAATTGTATTTTGTCACACAATTGTGTATTCTAGGCCAGCCAGTGCTGCATTCCTAGTTGAAGAAGAAGAAGAAGAAGAAGAAGAAGAAGAAGAAGAAGAAGAAGAAGAAGAAGAAGAAGAAGAAGAAGAAGAAGAAGAAGAAGAAGAGCTCTGTAATTACAAGTGTGGACTTGTGAACAGACACACATACACTCGTGTCCATAGCATTCAAAATAGCTAAAAAGTGGAGACAGCCCAAGTCTATCTGCAGTGGCAGATGACTGGGTAAGCCCGTATGCTCTATGCATACAGGGCAGTGTTCTTCCAATACGTTGCAACACGGATGGACCCTGAAGGCATTCTAAGTGAAAGAAGTAGCCGCTAACAACAAACAGTGTCTGGGGCCATTCAAATGCAGGGCTTCAGCAGTCACACCTGTGGAGACAGAAAAGGGTGGTGGGTACAGGGAGGAAAGAGGGCGATGGGTGAGCGCTTAGTGCTGTGAAGCTGCAGCTCAGACAAAAAGCTCTGAACTCACTGGGGGCAATGTGCCCAAATAAATGTGCCCAATCCCACAGAACCCTATACCCACACATGGTTAAAGTGGGAAAAACTATGTCAGCTATACTTGCCAACATAATTTTTAAAAAATCCTTGTAGGATAGGGGTGACACTTCTTATTTTTTAGTGAGGCTTAGAGGACATCACACAGGCAAACTGAATGAGACCATCTGATCACAGCCCCAGGCTCCTTCTGGCCTAGTCATCCCTCAGCTCGGGCTGGCCCTAATGACTGAGGGGCTCCCCACTTCCAAAATTCAAAGAATAGAAAAGACATAGAGAAGAGGGTGTGGCTGGCGCCTGAATTACACGGCTAACATCGAGAATTGTACCAACATTGAAATTTATGAAATGAGGAGCCTGAGGCCTCTTTCTGATCCAGAATGATTATCTTCACTGCCGAGCACCCGATTTAAATTCATTGTGTTTAATACAAAGCCCCGTGCAGACTGTCATGCGGTTACCATGGAGACTGGAGATGATCCTCAAAGGGAGCTGTGCAGCAGAAGGAACGTGGCTGTCAGTGCTCAAGAAGCCTGTGGAAACGGCTCTAAAGTACAGCTCCACAGAGAACCTTTGTCACCCTGCTCTTCAGCAATGGGAAAGTTTTACCAGCCAGCAGGCCACATGGATGCTTTGTAAAAGTCCAGGCTGTGCACAGATGCCTGAGAAGAGGGATGACCAGCAATCCAGAATGAAGTGCATGTAACCTCGCTTGCTCTCTGCCCAGGGTCTGTTTCAATGATACCAGGGCCTCCATTTAGACCCACAGACAAGTGGCAACAGTACTATGAAGCTGTTAAGGAAGGATGACAGGCATGCCCTGCATGTGTATGTGTGTGCAGGCCAGTGTGTGTGTGCTGGTTTTTGAAGCAGGATTTCTCTGGGTAGCCCTGGCTCTCCTGGAACTCACTCTGTAGACCAGGCTGGCCTCAAACTCAGATCTATCTGCCTCTGCCTTCTGAGTGCTGGGATTAATGGTTCGCACCATCCCACCCCACTCAGCATGACTTGCATTTATTAACTTGGCAAATGATGTAACCTCTGAGACCCAGTCTTCCACCTAGGAAGGACGGACAGATTGTGAGATCTGCCTGAGCTGCCGTCTGAAGACCCAGACAGGTACCTGAGGTACTCTGACAGCAAGTCAGAGTTTGCTGGCTCAGATGGGTCAGGGGCCCTACTATGGAAGCAAAGGGGTGCAAAGGAAAGCAAGAGAAGGGTTTTGGGGAAAGCAACATGTTTCCAAGTGCTAGCGGGGGTCTGGGATCCCCAGTCTGTTGGTCCTGAATATATCCCATTTTTTAACTGGTTTTTACATGGCATCAAAAACAGACTACCTGGTCTGGGGCTAGAGATTACAGACACAAGTCCAAGTGTTTTATGTCTGGCAGAGGGAGAGGCAAGCAGTGAGCATGAAGAGAGAAGTCAGCCCAGGTTTGGTGGGGAAATGATTATAAAGAAGGTGGAGGGCTGGAGAGATGGCTCAGTGGCTAAGAGTAGTGACTGCTTTTCCGAAGGTCCTAAGTTCAAATCCTAGCAACCACATGGTGGCTCACAACCATCTGTAGTGAGATCTGATGCCCTCTTCTGGGGTGTCTAAAGTATACTTACATATAATAAAACAAGGAATCTTTTGGCCAGAGCAAGCGGGGCCAGAGCGTGAAGAAAAAGTGTCTGAAGACAGCTACAGTGTACTTATATATAATAAATAAATAAATCTTAAAAGAGAGAGAGAAAGAGAGAGAGAGAGAGAGAGAGAGAGAGAAGCTAACAGTGCTTAGAACCCAGTGGTCAACTGGTCAACCCCCAGACCCTGCGTGCAGAACATGGAGAGTGTAGCGCTCCCCTCCCCTCCCCTCCCATGCTGCTGTCTTGCTTTCACACTTCAAACTGAAAGGTGATCCAAAGGCCATATATACATTTGCATCTATATCTATCTATATATGCCTATATAGATATATAATATCTATAATCACACCAGAGATATTATTTCCTGTTGAGTAACATGAGAGACTTTAGAAAGCCTGGGAATGTACAGTTGGTAGGGAGCTTACCCAGTGTACAACAGAGCCCTGGGTTTGATGCTCAGCACTACAGAAGATCAAAGTCATCCTCAGGTACATGGTGGGTTCAAAGCCAGCCTGAGCTATAGGGGACCTTGTCTCAAAAAAGAAAGAAGAAAGAAAGAAAGAAAGAAAGAAAGAAAGAAAGAAAGAAAGAAAGAAAGAAAGAAAGAAAGAAAGAAAGAAAGAGAAAAAAGGAAGGAAGGAAGGAAGGAAAGAAGGAAGGAAGGAAGGAAGGAAGGAAGGAAGGAAGGAAGAAAAGGAAAAAAATAATCTCAGTTCACAGTTCTTAAAGGTTTTGGCTTAGGGCCTGCAGTAAAAATGGTGGCTTCTGTGTACATTGAGGGGCAGAGACCAGTTTGAAAATGAGGACCATAGTTGGAAGGTTTAGTACTACCAGCTCTGAAGAACTTACTTAAAGCTGATTTAATCAAGTGTGCGGTTCTGATGTAGAGAGACAAATTTGTGAAGTGACAGGGGGAAAAAAAAACCCCAAAATACCTATGATCAGCTGACTTTTAACAGGAAGTAAACAATCTTTTACATAGGTGGTGCAGCAGCACCTTGATATTCATATGTAGGAAAACCAAACACCAACCCTCACCTTGTATGTGCTTTGCAGAAAACTAACTTAAAATAGCTACAGACCTCCTGATAAAATTATAGAAGAAAACAATAATGGCTTGCGTTTGTCTCTCCAAAGCCACACGTTGATCAGATGTACTGGTGCATACTTATAATTCCAGTACTTAGAAGACAGATGCAGGAAGATTGAGAGTTCAAAGCCAGCGTGCGCTAGATATCAAGACTGTCTCAAAGGGAAGGTACTGGGTTTCAAGTGTAATCCCTGAGTTGATGGTTTTGGAGGTAGAGCTTCTGGGAAATAAATCAGAACTGAATGGAGCCACGAAGTCAAGATCCCCATATTAAAACAGTGGCTTTCTAAAACGGCCAAGAATGAGCAGTGCATGATTGGTGCTCTCTCTGGCCACTCGATGGCTTTGCCATGTTGTGTTGTAGCAAGCAATTCAGTGCCACGTGCTTGGAATTTCTCACCTCCACGAGCCAACGCATCTCTATCTTTACCGAGTTTGTGGCATTTAGTTCAAGCAACAGAAAATGGGCTAAAAGAAAATATAGGAGGGCTGGAGAGATGGCTTAACTGTTAAAGAGCACCGGCTGCTCTTCCAGTGGACCTGGGGTTCAATTTCCAGCAACCATGCCATGGTTCACAACCATCTGTAACTCCAGTCTCAGGGGATCTGACGTCTTCTTTTGGGCTCTTTGAGCACCAGGCAAGAATATGGTGCACATATATGTTACGAGCAAGGAAAACACCCGTATACATAAAAATAACACATCAAAGCCGGGCATGGTGGCGCACGCCTTTAATCCCAGCACTCGGGAGGCAGAGGCAGGCGGATCTCTGAGTTCGAGGCCAGCCTGGTCTACAGAGTGAGTTCCAGAATAGCCAGGGGTATACAGAGAAACCCTGTCTCGAAAATCCAAAATAATAATAATAATAATAATAATAATAATAATAATAATAATAACACATCAAAAATATATACAGGAGAAAAATCTTACTGACTGTGGATTTTGTAAAAACTTTTTTATTTTATCACAAAGAAATCAACACAAAGAACTTCAAAATAAAATGCATTTGTCCTTTAAAAGTCACTGTTGAGGGCCCTGGAAGATGGCTCAATGAGGAAAGGGGCTTGCTGTGCAAGCATAAGGACCTGAGTTTGAATCCCAGGCCCCACACAGAAGTCAGTTACATCTGTAATCCTAATGTTTATGCAGGAAAAATGGGGGACTGAGACAGCAGAATCCCCAAGAATCCAAGGCCAGCTAGCTCGGTAGATGTAGCAGAAACAAAAGAAATTCATTTCACCAAGCTATGGTGGCGCACAACTTTAATCCCAGCATCTGGGAGGCCAAGGCAGGTGGATCTCTGTGAGTTCCAAGCCAGTCTGGTCTATGTAGTGAGCTTGAGAACATCCAGGGTGACAAGTAAGACTCTGTCTCAAACAAGATAGAAGGCAAGGGCTGACACACCCAAGGTTTGTTAAAATTAAGTAAGCAATTTGAGAAAAATATTTACAAAGCATATATCCAACAAAGGTCTCATTCCTAGAGCATATAAACAACCCTTGCCACCTGATAACCACTCTCCGATGATGCCTCAGTCAAAGCCGGCAAAAGCCTTAAGACACGTCACCAAAGATCCACATGGGCAGATGAGCATGGCAAAGCGTTCATCCACAGTCATTAGAGAAATGTAAATTAATAGCACACACAGCACAAGTGGAGAGCTTGTATTGGGTCTGAAAGCTTTTAAAGCTGCACATGGGTATGTTAAGCCCTACACTCTACTCTGATCTCCAGACTTTAAGATGCAATTATCTCTGTGTACTGATAAAACTTCTGCAAACACTTTTTATTCTGGAAACGAGGAGGTCAGCACAGGAGGTAATTTCCAACCACAGATGTAGAATTTTGTAAGGACTGACAGCTCACCCTCACACTTGTTCTACAAAAGCTCCACCTAGTTTTACTACATTTTGGACTGCCAATCAATGTTCAGGCAGACTGAAAACTGCCAGTAAGGTTTTGTTAAACAGAATACCGTACTAGCAGAAATGGAATCCAAATTTTCAGTTCCTAACTGATATCGCCTATGATCATGAGAGCTTCTGCAACCTGGTTTTCTTTCTTTTTTTCTGTTTTGTTTTGTTTTTCAAGACAAGGTTTCATCTCAGTGTAGCCCTAGCTGTACTGAAACTTGTTCTGTAGACCAGGCTGGCCTCAAACTCAGAGATCCACTCACCTCTGCTTCCCAAGTGCTGGGATTTAAAGGCGTGCACCACCCCTGCCCAGCCACAAATCAGTTTTCAAAGCTCTGCCTTCAATCAGCACACCATACACACACACACACACACACACACACACACACATATACACACATATTCAACAAATGCTTATTTAGTGCTTAATAAGCACCAAGTGCTCTTTTGGGGCCACCATAAATCTCCAGATAAGGACATGGCACGACCAGGAGACATTAACTTGTGCAGATCCCAGTCTGTGGAGGTGGGGCTGACGTCAAGCTCAGGCAGCCTGCCTCCGCTCTGCTCTTAACCACTACACTGAGCTGACAATCAGCTGTTGTGTGGGTATCTGTTGTGTGGTAAAAGCTGTGAGTCTTTGGGCAATCACAGACCAAACATAAACCATGCTCTCTGGCCCCCAGAGTCTCTTCTACCTGGCTGAGAGACAAACTTAACTCAGGAGGCAATCTCAAAGCCCAGGGTAGCAAATGACTATAGATGTGAGCGGAGCGGGCTGGACCTGATGAACTGCAGGAAGGACTGAGGAAGGTGTCACAGATGGGCAGGAAGAAGCTGGCCATGAAGGGCGGACAGGTAAGGCATGATCAGATGAGAGGCATTTGGAGTGAAGGTCTAGAAATGTAAACTCAAGGCTTTAGGCAATCGGGGAACCCCAGCAGTAACTAAAGCCGGAATGTGGTCATGGCAGAGAGGGGCTGCGGGGGAAGGGGTGGGATGGCTTTTCACTTTAAAAATGTATATGCTAGGGACTGGAGGGAGGTCTCAGGGGTTAAATACACTGATTGCTTCTGCAGAGGACCGGAGTTCTAGTCCCAGCACCCGCATAGTGACTCCCAACCTGCAACTCCAGTTCCAGGGAATCTAGTACTCTATTCTACCCCACCTCCCTGGCACCAGGCATGCACACGATACACTAATAAACATATAGGCAAAATCCTCACAAATAAAGACACGAACAAATCTACACTTGACCTTAGCTGGAAGGCCGAGGCGAGATGAATGAATAAATCTAATTTAAAAATTTTGAAATGTATTTGTATAATCTTATTTATCTATACGCTTGTGTGTCCACCAGTGTGTTTGCACGAGCATGTGCACCAGTGCACTCACCCATAGTGTGGAGGCCAGCAGCTGATGTTGAGTGTCTCCACTGCTCTTCACCCCACCTCACTGAACCCGGGAGCTTGGCAGTTTGGATAGACTGGCCTGGCCATCAACCTCTCAGGGCGCATTTGATTCAGCCCAGTGCTGGGTTACAAATGTCTGCTGCCAAGCCTAGGTTTCATGTGAGGGTGAGGCTCAGATTCAGGTCTTCAGACTTTATCCACCGTGCGGTCTCCCCAGCACAAGAAGAGCATCTTTAAAAAGTTTAAGTAGTTAACAAAACTGGCGAGCGGAGGGCAGAATGGCAACAGGGGAGTTGTGGTTGTGTATGTGATGCCTGTGGCAGGGAGAATTATAACTGTGCCCACAGTGGTACACACCCTGGCACATGCACCCTTCCATGGAGAAAGGAAGGGACCCAGCAAAGAAGATGTCACCCTGTCTTCCAGAAAGGAAGTCAGCTATTTAAGTGGACCTCAATTAACTAGGTGAATCTATCTCAGGTCAGGGCTTATCCTGATGAGAGAGGTTTTGGCTAGGGATTTGAGGAGAGAGGGGGATTTGAGATGAGAGTGGCTTTGAAGACGGAGTGGGGCGTGAGGTGTGAGGCGTGAGGAGAGGCATTGCTGCCAGCCTCTAGAGAGCTGAGACCAACAAGAGCCAACAAGAACAGGAACCTCAGCCTTCTCCAGCCACAAGAAATGAGATCCTACAACTAGCATAAGACCTTGGCAGAGCACCTTTTAAGCTCCAGTGACACCTTGATGATAGTGTGTGACACTGTGGGTGGCAGAGGACCTGTGCCCGAACCTCCCACCAACCAAGTAGCTGATGAATGGTTATTGTAAATGGAGACCAATACAGTAATTAGTTACACAGAAGAAAATTAGCATAACTCCTTGCAAGTGGACCAGCCACCTCCTGGAAAGGGTGAAAGGATTTCTTCCAGGTACAGAGACAGCAAAATATAAAGCAGGGCCTGAGCTATGCTTAGCCCATCCAGTACAGCCAGGCCACAGGGGTGGCAGGAAGCCAGGGGGCAGCATCGCATGGCAGCAGCTGAGCCGGGAAAAGGAGCTGGGATGTTGCCCAAAGAAGGCCAGTGAAGGAGCCAAGATAGCAGAGCAAGAGACACAGGCAGTGAGCGGGGATATTTAAAAGGGCAGAAGAGGGGCCAGAGAGACCTGCTCTGTAGTTACATAGAGTGCTTGCTGCTCTCAAGGAGGACTGCCTTTAATACTTGACACCCACACCAGTAGCTTACAACTACCTGTAACTTCAGGTCCAGGGCTCTCTTTTAGTTTCATTGGGTACTAGACACACACACACACACACACACACACACACACACACACACACACAAATGAAATAAATCCTCAAAAAAAGATTGTTGAACATTTTCATGGTGAGGCAGCCAAAGTAAATATATCTTTCCTCAAGGAACCACGGACACTGGGAGAAGGTCTAGGGTAAAAGAAGCAAGCCTGCCTGGAGGCTAACATTTATTTCACATGTGTCCAGTCTCAAGCATGTGTTGTACTAACTCATTAGCACCATCCTGCCCCAAAGTGCTGACATCCACATGATCCCAACACAGGGCTCTATTAGGCTGCCATCTTGGGTGGGTGGAGGGCTCCACAGCATGCCTGAAATCTCTCAGTTTTGTGACCTCCTTATGTGGTCCAGGCAATTTAAAGGTCATGAAGTGCCAAGGAAATTATCTGTGTGTGGTCAAGTAAGAGGCTATAAAGCTGTTCAAAGAGATGTCTGGTTTAAAGCAGCAGTTCTCAACCTTCCTAATGCCGCAACCCTTTACTACAGTGTTTGATGTTTGTGGTGGCCCCCCAACCAGAAAATTATTTCAGAGCTACTTCATAAATGTAATTTTGCTACTGTTAGGAATCATAATATAAATATCTGATATGTAGGGTGTTTGATGTGTGGTCCCTGTGAAAGGGTTGTTTGACCCACAGGTTGAGAACCAGTGGTTTAAGGTGCTCCTAAAAGCATTAGTGGGAAAAAGAAAACACTTCATTATTCCAAGTGTAGTGATACACACATTTAATTTCAGCACTAGGGAGGCAGAAGCAGGTGGGTCTCTGAGTTTGAGACTAGCTTGGCTTATACATTGAGTTCCAGGACAGCCAGGGCTGTATGTTCTGGTTAGCTTTGGGGCTGAGCAAGTGTGTGTGGCATTCCTTCCTCCTCTCTCAGTCCCTGTGTCAGTGGGAAATGGAATCACACTACTCTGAAGGTCTCTCCCAGCTCTGCACAGGGAGAAGGAAATATGTGAATTTAGGAACATCAGTTAATAAACAAGGCCACGTGGGTCTGGGTCCACACCGGCAGGAAGCATTACCGTAGCACTTCAGAGACTAGAGAAACATTATTTTAGCCAGAACTAGACAGAAACTGGAGTTAAAGAAAAAGAAGAACAGCAATAAGCAGACACTTAAAAAGGTTTAATTCCAAACGTCTGAGGCAGAAACGGCCCGCCCAGTGAGTAAATGGGTTCCTTGGGAAGGCTTCCGGCAAGGCTGAACTCGAGAGAAGTTCATTTCTGCATCAGAGCCTGGCATCTCTCAGGACCCTGACAGATAGGATCCTCTGTAGTGGGAGATGGGAACAGAGGGCAAGGACCCTCCCCCCTGGAGGCAGAATATAACAGGCCACTTTAGTCTACGCCACTAAAAAGCCCCTAAGCCTGTTCAGTGCCTGCCAGGCAGTTTCTCATAGGCTGGTTGTAAAAACCTCTTGATGGTGACTTTTCCATGGGAGGTGGCCTCTGTGACCTGACAGCCATAGGCACAGGAAGAAGTTGTCTCTGGGGCTCCAAGAAGAGGGCCAGTCCCACCAGTATTCTGTTTGATGACTACTCTAACCAGCTGCCCACTTCTCTATAATGATTCCTGCAGAGGACATATAGAAAGGTAGAATACGGTGCCAGGGGTGCTCAGAAAGTACACTGTGGCAGGCTTAGACTAGGGCTTGGAAACCTCCCTCTACGGGCCTAGAATGTGAGTGGAGAAACAGATGCAGATAAGATTGGCAGGCAGATATGCTAACAAATGGAATTCAGCTGTCAGCCTTGGCACTTGAGGCGAGGCCAGTCAGATGGGCATCAGAGCACAGCCAAGGCACAGTGCCATTCCAGATAGCCAAGAAAGTTTCCAGTCTTCCTGCCAGCACTTAGAATCACCAGGATACCTTGCACAAAAATATAGATAAGGGACAGGGCAAACCTGATTTAATTGGTCTGGGCTAGGGCCTGATACTGGCATCTGTTAAAAAGTCCCCAAGTGGTCCTAATGAAAGTTGCTTCCGGGCTGGTGAGATGGCTCAGCGGGTAAGAGCACCCGACTGCTCTTCCGAAGGTCCCGAGTTCAAATCCCAGCAACCACATGGTGGCTTACAACCATCCGTAACGAAATCTGATGCCCTCTTCTGGAGTGTCTGAAGACAGCTACAGTGTACTTACATATAATAAGTAAATAAATCTTAAAAAAAAAAAAAGAAAGAAAAGAAAGTTGCTTCCAAGGACTAAACTTTCAGCCTAGGCTCTGGTTCTAATACTATTTTTTTTTGGAGAAGGCATGAGAGGCACACGTCTTTAATTCCAGCACTTGGGAGGCAGAGGCAGAGGCAGAGGCAGAGGCAGAGGCAGAGGCAGAGGCAGAGGCAGAGGCAGAGGCAGAGGCAGAGGCAGAGGCAGAGGCAAAGGGATGTCTATGAGCTTGAGGCCAGTGTGGTCTACAGAAAGAGTTCCAGGACAGCTGGAGTTACTACATAGAGGAACCCTGCTCAAAAAACAAACTAACCAACCAGCTTGGGGGAGGTGGCTCAGTGACTAAGAGCACTAGCTGCTCTTTCAGAAGATCCAGGTTCAATTTCTAGTACACAAATGGCAGCTCACAACCACTTTTAATTTCAGTTCCAAAGGACTCACAGACACACAAGTAGGACACACACACACACACACACACACACACACACACACTTTTAATTAAAGAAAAAAAAGAGAGAGAGAGAGAGAATGATACTGATTATTTCACCTGGCCTGAAAACCACTGATCGACAACAAACATCCATGTGACTGGTCTTGGTGGCACAATATGGGTTACTCACAAGAGGACAGTCCTAACCTTCAATCCACACAACTGGGTTGCTGGATGTTTCTTTCCCTATATCTGCCTCCCCACGGTGGGGAAATGGCCTTCAGGAATGGGATCTCTGTTATTGCCAGTCATTGGTACTAGAGGGGAAGCCTGTGGGGGGAGGGGTGCAGGGGGTCAGGTGGCGCCTGGGGCAGGCAGGATAATAGATAGTGGATCAAGTGATGGAGCTGTGGGTCGGGGAGCAAGGCAGAGCCTGCCACGGGCTTGTGGCAGTGCTGGAGAGATTTCCCTTCAGACCCAGCACAATGGAGACCCAGATGCCCCTGGCAAAGCTAGATTTCCAGTCTGATGGCTGGTCTCCAAACATCAAGCATGAAAAACTTGAGGCGGGTATGCATTGGGTGTGCAGGGTTTAAGACCCAAGTGGGTCGGCCTGACAAACAGGAAGAGATGCAGCTTGATCCCTCCCTCTCTGTTGGCGGATCACTCGGAGCTTTTCTTCCGGACTGCGATTCTATTATAAACCCGGATCCTCACAGTCAATCGGCCTTTTTGATTAGAGCTAAGCAGATTCCTGGCATCCATCCCAAGTGTACATACAGCCTCTGCATGAAGACCAAAGTTGCATAAGACCCACAGGCCCCATTAGCCTGTACCAACAGGAGAACATTTCTTCGACCAGGGACCCGTGGGGATCAGAATGTTTGCTGTAGGACCTGCAACTGAAGGGCAGATGTGGCGCCTAAGTGAAGGAGACCGCAGAGAGGCAGTCCCTTCCTGGGAGACTTGAGGCAGAACTTCTGACCGAGGTCAGGGAATTTGTTACCTGAATGGTAGACAATAGGCAGGCTGGGACTATTCATTTAGAGGCTAGTGAGAGGGGTCAGCAGGTAAAGGTATTTGCCATGCAATCCTGGCAATGTAAGTTCGATCCCTGGAGCCCATGTAAAGGTGGAAGGAGAGAACCAATTATACCGAGTTGTCCTCCCCCTCTACATTCCCAAAAATGCATTACACAGAGTGAAGGTGTCAGCAGAGGCCCCCATCTGAAGAACTGAGGCCTTTAATTCAACAGGGGTCTTTGGATGTTCTTTGGTTATTTTCTGTCCTAATGGCTGAGCAGCCTGGGAAAGATCAACGGTTGACCTTCCACCTTGCATAGAGAGCCTGCACACAGAACTCTTTATCAGCCATAAAGAGCTGAAAGTTCTCAGGGAAAATATCTGTCACTCCTGGCTAATGAGGCTCCTGCCACAGACAGTGTAGAAAAGAGGACAGAGAAGGCTGGCCTGACTTCTTCGAGGCTGGTAGAAAGCACAGTGACAGGGTAGCATGTGCCTCAGGACTAAAGGTCTCCCAAAAGCAGAGGCAGCAACCAGCAAGCTATAATCTTTGGTTCAAGGCCTGAGCATACTACAGAATGGGTCCCAAGGCTGATTTGAATGGTTATCAGCCATGTCAAGGTTAATCATTGCGCCCCCTATACTACCTACCAGGGTGTAAGTTGTCTTAAGTAGTCCGGAAGCTATTGTGCAGTATCTACAAATACTGAACATATCTGTGAACCATGCCATGACCTGACAATTACATCCTGAGGGACATGCATAATGCTGTGTCTATACGTGCTCACCAAAAGGCAGTCGCAGAAACATCCACAGAGACAGTATTTGTAGTGACCTCTCATTGGAAGGGCCAGATGCTCGCTGACAGTAGGGTGGATAAGTTCTATATGGAGTGCCACAAAGCCAGGACACTCAACTAGTCAACAACTTGGAAAGAGTTTTGAGTGAAAGACTTACTGGACTTCATATATATAAAATACCTTAGGTAAGTACTCAAAACCAATCAATCACATATATACTAAAAACCATTGACTCAACTGATTTGGCTTCATTCATTCATTCATTCATTCATTCATTTTGAGACAGGTCTCTATCCATGTAGTCCAGGCTGACCCAATTCTACAAAGTGTAGTCTGGTCTCAAACTTACAACAATCCTCTCATGTCATCCCTCAAGTGTCAGAATTGCAGGCATGTCCCCCACCCCCTGGCTCTTGTACACTTTACATAATGAATGATATGATTTATGAATCACACTGCTGTTATATTTTTTAAAGATCTGTAGTATCTGAAGTCGGGATAGTGGTTATCCCTGGTGGAGACAGGGTGTGGCTTCTGGGTCTTGGTTCATTGAAAACGAGCTGGTGACCAGAGTAGAATCAGGTGTGGCAACTCTGGGTGCCTGGGCACAGCTCTGTGTGTACATTGTACCTTAATAAAGTTGACAATAAAAATAGCCACAGACAGCTGGATGGTGGTGGCTTACACCTTTGATTCTAGCAAGTAGGAAGCAGAGATAGATGGATCTGAGTCCCAGGAAAGCCAGGACTAAACAGAGAAACCTTGCCTTGAAAAACTAGAAACAGTGCTGGCCTGAGCACTCAGGGTGGTGGCTGGAGAGAGAGCCTGGCCTGAGTGCTCAGGGTGGCAGCTGTGGATATACTTATCTGAGTGATACTTATTGACTTTAAGAAGAACCCCAAGTGCCACCACAACATCTTCCAAAAGGACCCCAAGTTTATCCCAAGTTTGTGAGGATGGGGTCCCCTATCTCACTAGTGAAACACCACCTGTGGAATGCAGGGGCTTTCTTAGAGCAGAAGGCAGAGTGTCAACTCCAGGATGTCTGTTCCTTTCTCTTCCCCAGGCTGAGTCCTCAGAGCCTCAGGTCAGAGGTCAGGCAGTGGCTCTTGTGATCAGTCACAGCAAGGTCCTCCAAGTATCTAATCTGAAGCCCCTGGGCTTGAAAGTGGGTATTTCTTTACTTCAGAGAGAGCTCTAGGCCATCTGCTTTGCTCTATAGGACAGGCCTATAGGGCTATCTTTCCAGAGCCCAGCCTCTCCCGTCTCTAAAGCCCCAGCCAGAATCCTCAAGATGAGCTTGGGGAATCTGTCAGTCACTGCTTGGAGGCGGGGACACCTGAGCCCCAGGCAGAGTCCTGAGTGTAGGGAATTTAAGGTACAAGACCACGAGGGGAAGGATCTAGGGCTGAGGGCCTGAGTAGGACACAGAACTGCAGACATAGGGCTAGAAACTGGTGCATCACGTTCACTCGGGAAGGGTTAGAGATGAGTCCTCCCAAATCAGACTCGGCAAGAACTGCAGCCATGGCAAGGACTTGTGTTCCAGGAGTTCTGGATTTTAAAACAGCTCCACAGTGAATCTAAAACCTGCTAGGTATAGAGATCCACATAGATAAGCATTGTTTCCATATTCACTGGGCAAATATTTGTAGGTGCAGAATCCAAAATAAATTCAAGACCATCTAGCCCCTTCCCCCCGAAGGGACCTTCCTAACTAGTGGTCAAAATGACCAGACTAAGCCCACAGCTGCAAAAACAAGATTAGCAGTTCCCAGAAAAATTCCCCTGCTCCGCCTCGCACTAAATCCCAAGATAGAGCACAAACCGCCCTGACCTTGCTAGAATTCCCCGTGACATTAATAGCTGTGACGTTAATAGCTGTGACGTTAACAGCTGACCTGTAAGTTCAAATGTACTGCTGCTTTGCTGACCAATCACAATAACCCCCCATAAAAAGAGTATAAAGGACCGTGCTTTTAAAATTCAAGTGTAGAATTCACCTGAATTCAAAAAGCAACCCCCATGCATGTCGGAACAATCAACTTCTTGCCATTGCAGCAATCTGTTGTCAAGTTGTGTTTTGGGGGGACGCACACTCAATACTAAGGCCTTGGGGTCTTATATAGGCAGATTCTCTAGCTCCAGTCAGTACTGACTCTAGGAGAGCAGAGCGGTGTGGGCCAGCCTTGCCGTCCATGGAGAAGCTGCCATGTGGCTGACAGCCATTACAAAGGTGAGCAATGGAAGCGATGGCCAGGGTTTCATCCACCTTGGGCTCTTTTTGTAAAATGCAGTTTTCTTTTGACTTCTCTGTCTCAAAAGTTTGCATTTCTGAATTTTGTGTTTGGGAGCAGAGAGTAGCTCACATCCAGCTCTGTAGATAAACTGTGCCTGTGAAAACCCATGCCGAAAACAGAACTCACGGATACTTTCCAAACTGACTCAAGGAATAATGAACCAGGCTTGGAGGCTCATATCCAACACTTTGGAGGCTGAGGCAGGAGGATTGTCTTGAGTTAAAGGACAGCTTAAGCTACAGAGTAAGACCCTATCTCAAAAAAAGCAGGGCATAACGGCACACACCTTTAATGCAAGCACTTAGGAGGCAGAGGCAGGTGGACCACTGTGAGTTTGGGGTAGCCTGGTCTACAGAGTGAGTTCCAAACTAGCCAGGGCTATGATGTAATACCCTAACTCAAAAACAAATGAACAAACTTGGGAGAATTATAGAAGATAGCTATTTTCCATTCGCGCTTTCTGTGATTTGAAACATCAAGAGGTGACTTAACAACCTGTCGCAGACGTTGGAGACATAATTTAGCTTACCATGCATAAACAAGTCTACCAAATTAACACACACAGCAATAAACACCAGCTGATTCTCATCTTCCCCTAGGTCTGTGTTACAGGACATAAAAATGCAAAAGTTAAAGTCAGCCCTGCTTGGTACATGGGTGGTTCAATCAGTGAAACAGACGTACATACTTTTCCCTTTAAATGATCTAGGATGTTTAGCTGTAGCCCCTAGTCTAGTTGTTATATCCATCTCTAGAGAAACTCCCCTTCCTGTATAGCCCAGGGAAGCAATAGTTCATGTGGGTCTCATCTGGAGCAGTCCCAGAAACAGGAGAAAGCCACTTTGGGTACAAAGTTACCTTGGTCCCATGGTAGAAGTCGTCCACACACGTGGCGTTCATGAAGGTCTGGTGGAAGTGGGTGCTTGTGTCAATCCCTCCCGGGATCACCAGTTTCCCGGTGGCATCAATCACCTTGGCCCCACCAGGGATCATGAGCTCACGGCCCACCTGCTGGATGATGCCACTCTCAATGTAGACATCTGCCTCGTGGGTACAGTCATCGTTCACCACCTTGCCTCCCTTGATGAGAATCCGCACGCTGGCTGAATTAGCAAGCATGTTCCTGGGGAAGGTAAGTGGGAATCTGGTTAAGGTCACATCACTCAGTGACATTTCAGAGTCACTAACTCCCACCCCTTTCTGTCAGAGTTCAGTTCCACAGCCAGGGTGAATAGGGATGGAAGCCTAAAAAACACTTGTCGTATGGGAAGCTTTAGCCACACTCCTTTCCCTGACCTCACAGAGGGTTTTATTTGGAATCTAGGTGTGTGGGGGTGGGGGGAGGGGACTGGGACTCACAGAAACATCACTTAGAAGTGTATGCACATACACACGTGGAGGTCAGAGGTCAACCCTGGGCATTACTCATCCTTTTCTGTTTATTTTAGTGTATGAATGTTTTGCCTACATATATGTATGTGTACCACATGTGTGCCTGGTGTCCAAGAAGGTCAGAAGAAGGCTGTAGGATCTCAGGAAGGATAATTGTGAACCACCATATGGGTGCTAGACTCAAAGCCTGGTCCTCTGAAAGAGCACCCAGTGCTGTCACCTCTAAGCTGTCCCTCCAGCCCTGTTTGCCACATGTTTCCTGACATGCCCTTGTTTCACCTGGATCCGGAACTTTCCCATTAGTCTAGGCTGGCTGGTCAGCCCAGGATTCTCCTGTCTCTGACTTCCAGCTCTGGGATTATCGGTGTGTACTACCACATCCAACTTTTCACATGGATGCTGGAGTCTGAACTTGGGCCTTCATGCTTCTCCAGCAAGCTCTGTGCTGAACGAGACATCTTCCCGAGACAGCGTTCTTTACCTTTCTAAAATGCTACCTGAATTTATATAGCTTTGAAGTCCTAGCTGGCTGTGAACTTTTGTTCTTTCCAATCTATGTCCCAAGTACTGGGATTACCAGTATGTAATTTATGCCAGCTTGCTGTAAAAAAAAAAATTAGATACCTACTATCTAATTTTATTTCCAAAATTTCACCAGGAGCCACATTTTTACAGGTGAGAAAGCTGAAACTGCTAAGATGTTTGTGACTACCAAATAACCAGGTCAACCAAACTGGCTCATGTGATCAGTGTTTCTCTAGCCCTCCATGGTGAAGGATCCTGGGGCATGTCTTAAAGAGCCACATTCTCCAAACCCCACAGCCATCCAACTCTTCTTATAGAGTCAATTGCCCTCATGCTCCTAGATAAGTCTCAAAAGAAAACTACCCATGAAGCCTTGTGAGCTTTCCAATTACTCTGCTGGCTGTGGAGTAAGCTTGTTGAACTGAAAAACCACTATAACCTACGGCCAAGTACCCAGAGATTTAAATCTCGAAACGTTGTTTTTTTGTTTTTTGTTTTTTGTTTTTTGTTTTTTGTTTTTTAAACAGGAACTTAGTATGTAGTCTAAGATGGCCTGGAACTCCCTCTGTAGACCAGAACACAGAGATTCATCTACCTCTGCCTCCCAAATGCTGTGATAAAGGCATGTGCTGCTATGCCCAGCTTTAAGTTCATTTTCATACATGGTAAATGTCTTATCCTTTAGGGCTGGATTCTGCTGTCCTCTCTATGAAGTGCCTTCCTGCCTCTGACTCTCCCTGTATCTTCCACAGACTTAAGTGCTTCCATGGCACTGTATTCCATGCCCACGGATGGTCTGAGACTTTGTAGCAGAGGCTCATCAGTCACCTTGGGCATCACCTCTCCCCTCCCTCAGTGTCCAGTAGAGGCTACGTGTATTTTCTTGGTTGCTGTTGCTGTGCTAAACACCTCGACCAAAAGACACTTGGGGGAGAAAAGGTTTATTTCAGCTTAAAGTCCACATGAAGGGTAGCCAAGGCAGGAGTTCCAGGCAGGAACCGGGTGGGAGGCAGGAGCTGAAGCAGAGACAATGGAGGAGATGGCTTGCCCTGTTTCCTCTCTCAGACAGCTCAGGTCCGCTTGCCCAGAGGCAGCACTACCCAAGATGGACTGGGCCCTCCAACATAATTAGCAACTAAGAAAATGTCTCACAGACATGCCCACGTGCCAATCAATTTCTCAGTGGCGGTTTCCTTTTTCCAGGTACATCAAGCAGACAACTGAAACTCACTATGATGATACAGAAACCTAGAGAGTAAATGGTGAAGGACCTCAGCTACTAATAGCACGGCTTTAAGTGTGATCAGGAGACCCGTTCCAGAAGTTTCTGGGACATCTGTTATTCTTGGACACAAGATCATGCATCCAACACAGCAAACTACTATAGCATGAAGGAGACCTTGCCTGCCACCTAGCAAGTCACAAGCAGAAGTTTCATGGGATCTGTGTGTTTGGTTTTGGGACAGGAACTGAGGTGCATATTTTACATATCAAAGCAAACTTGGCCCCCAGGTTTTCCTAGCATACCCTGTCCCAACCCTGAACCTTCCAGTCCTTTCCCCAGAGGATCTTCCCTTTCTCTCTCTCTGTGCACACTCTTTTTCTCTCCCCATGGTGACTTCCCTGGCTGGGGACCTTGGGGCCAGTGAACTTGCCAGAGAGCAGCTTCAGAATAAATCTGCCTTTGATATAATCTAATCTGGTTTTAATTGGTTCATTTCACCAGCAGAAAAATAACCTATCACTGTGCAAGAAACAGCTCTTGCAAGAAGAGTTACCAGCAACCTGTAGTGTGTGGTTTGCTCTCTCGGTTGTTAGAGCAGGGGTCTCATGTGGAAACAACCCCAAGAGAGGATCCAATGCTCCCTAAGCCTGGCCACCAGGTGCTCCTAAACCGTTAGGGGGAAACTGGCATTCAGGAGCTGTTGCCCTGGGGACACAAGACAGGTGGCAGGGACTGGCAGCTGTGACCCTTGAACATCTGCTCCCTGACAGGTATTATCCTGGGGAGAAGAGGCCTTTCTCCCCAGCGTGGGAGGCACTGGCAAACAGGCCATGGGAGGAAGCTGAAGTAGAGGGAATGAAGAAGATGGGGACAAGTCTGGTGTCTAAGGCCAGACACACGACAGAAACTTCTGTCCCACACACCGGACACTGGAGTCTTAACTTTGTTTTTTGTTTTTTTTGTTTTTTTTTTTTTTTGGTTTTTCGAGACAGGGTTTCTCTGTCTAGCCCTGGCTGTCCTGGAACTCACTTTGTAGACCAGGCTGGCCTCGAACTCGGAAATCCGCCTGTCTCTGCCTCCCGAGTGCTGGGATTAAAGGCGTGCGCCACCACGCCCGGCTCGAGTCTTAACTTTGTAAGTAATGATCTGAACATGGGTTTGGTTCTCAGATGGCGGGGGAAAAAACTATTCTGGCCAAATCCTTTTGCCTTCTCTTCTTCTCCCTTTTTACAAAGCCATGTAAGGTGAGGAAGGGACAGGCCCAGTTTTTGTGACAGGATGGTGGTGGTGGCAGGGCAGAGAGGAAGAGATGCAAATACATAACCCTCGCCTTTCCAAGTGGCTTTAAGGCTCGAAAATACTGCGACCCTGCCACACATCACATAGTCACAGTCGTGCTTTAAAGGACAATACCGATTTGCTTTGGTTTGCCTTGGCAGTCACAGCGCTCATGTGCAGGGCAGGAAACCCGGAAGGATGGGGCGGTGGGAATAACTTACAGGGGGCACAGAGCTCTGCTCTGAGCTCTGCCACCAAAATCAAAAGGCAAGGACATGGGGCTGTCAGGACATTAATATCATGAGCCCAGCCTTTACTGTGCAACCCTACAAAGAGCGAATATGGCACAAAGTGTCAGCCTCGGGTTGAACGGAAGAAACAGAAGTTTGAGAGTAACAGGGACTGGGGAAGGGATATACTTCAGATTCAGGATGGGCAAACTGAAGGGAAGGTAGCAGTGGGGACTCAGCCCAGGTGACTGCTATATTCTTCATAGTTTCAGTATCTTCAAAGTGCTATTCAATAAACTTGGTTTGTTTTCACAGTAGGAGCATTCATATGCTTGCTTCAGTTTTGTTGTTTGTGTTTTTGTTGTTGTTTTTGAGACAGGGTCTTTCTGTGTAGCTCTGGCTGAATTGGAACTTCCTATGTAGACCAACCAGGCTGGCCTTGAACTCTCAGAGATCCATTTGCCACTGTCTCCAGAGTGCTGAGATTAAAGGCTTTTTCTTTTTTCTTTTTCTTTCTTTTCTTTTTTCTTACAAAGAAGCCAGGAAGAAAGCCAGCTGGTCCAGGCAGCTGGCAGGATCCAGCCCATGCCATTCTTTCTCAGAAGAGACGCTGCTCACGGGGCTCCAGCCCTCCCTCCCCTTCTCTCAGACTTGGAGTTGTCACTGTCCCCAAAACAGATCTTTCCCTACTTCCCAGCAAACACCCCTGAAGGCAAAGGTGGCTGGTCCTGATCACTCCCCTGAAGGATAGCAGGCAACCCTACACTTACCCTGGTCTGGAGACCCCACTACTACAACACTGGGCCAGTCTTGGATAGTCAGGCTGGACTGTACACTTAGAACACTGGAACGGAAATTCCTTCACTCGGAGGGCGCTGTTGTCGATACTACACATAACATCAGCATCTGAACCACAGGAAGGCCTTGCCTGGTCCCTGAGCCTGAGGTATTGACGTGACCCTCCTGGTGTCAACAACACACATTTACTCAGGATTTCATCCATACCCTATGTCTCCCAACCCCCAACTGTATACGCTGAATTCGTCCTTAACCCACAGGAGCAGATGGCGGTATCTGGAGATGTCTTTAAAGTTAAATGAGGCTAAAAATAGGGTGGAAGCCTGACCCGATGGGATTGATACTCTTGTAAGAAGAGAGACCAGATGGTCTTTTTCTCTTTTTCTTTCTGAAGATATTAAAAACTAAAAATAGAGAGCCATGAGACCACAGTGAGAAGGTAGCCATCTACCAGCTAGGGCAGGGCCTCCCCACACAAAAGATTTTTGGCCTCAGAGCTAGAGGCAAGTTAAGTTTCCAGTTTACTCCACCCAATGTGGGGCATTTTGTTATAGCATCGTTGGCATACAAATATGAATGCACACACTCTTAGCCTTAAGCAATGCTGCCAATATGGAAGTGGGATGATTTAGCCCCGGATCTGTGGTTGCCCAGTGGAGCCACTTCATATAAACCACAGCCTGGGGGGGGGGGGAGGCTTTAGCACTCTCTTGACTGCTTCTAGCTGTAAGAGGCACAGAGAACTGTTGTCACCAGAACCATCTATGGGGCTCAGCCTTTGGGGATGACCAAGACTATGGAACACCCTCAATCTGCTGCTCTGTCTTGTTGGGATAAAATTGAGGCGAGGTTGCTGAATACACTCACTGTTCATACATTTGGAGACTTTCTTTAAAAGCAACATTGTAATCGCTTCTAATTTTGTTCCATTTTACTGGACTGTCTTCCTACAGCTTGAGGGAGAGTAACCACTTCACAGAGGAACTGAAAGGAAAAGAGATAAAACACTGACAGATACTGGTTTAAACTGGGTGCCTTTGCCAGTCTTCCAGACCGGAGCTGACATGGGTGAGACCAACTGTCCATCGATGATGGGGAAGGGAAAGCCTCGTGGCATTAGTGTCCTCCCAAAGGTCCATGTTTCCAAGTCTGTGTCACCAAGATGCCAAGCCCTTCTACCCCCCTGCTGTTGGCTGTTGATGTTCATTATGCCTCTCACCTCCCCCTGGAACCTCATTAGCACCTGTATCTACAGCTTGCCCGCCCTGCTCTTCTCTGCTAAACTAAACAGAAGTGTGTTCCTGGCATCTGTCCACAGGCTTGCCAGCCGTCTGCATGTGGAAGGGTTTGGGACAGAATGGAGTCTGTGTGGATGTGCCGGTCCTCTGGAGAGTCTCCAGAAGGGAAGGCAATTGTAATATCTGCCCTTTAGCACTGTCCATGCTCCTGGGTAGTCAGCCCCTCTGCTCCAGTGGAGGCCGCAGATCTAGGCAGCATTCTTCTCAGAACAGAAGCCTTGTACAGATGTTAGCATTGATTTTATCAGATCACCTAGTTTACTCCCCAATCACTTGCAACTGCACATACAAGAGCTCATATTTGGCTCACGGGTTTATTACACACTGTAAAGTGCACACAGTGTGTCTTCCTTCAAACTTGAGACCCAAATCTCCAGGAATATGGATGGTACTTAGATATGGAGCCTCTGGGAAGTAATTAGGTTACAAGGTGAAACCCTTATGAATGGGATTAGTATCATTATTAGAAGAAACAGGAGAGTCCCTTTCCTCCACATGAACATAAACAACATAATGGCATTTGTCCTCTAAAGCCAAAAATAAAGCCCCCATCAAATACAGAATCAGTGGGTAGCTTGACCTCAGCACTCCCAGGCTTCAGGACTGTCAAATCGCCAAATCTAGGCTTTTATCCTTCTGACAGTCTGAACAGACTAGCATCACATGAGACAGAAATGAGCATTATAATTAAATCACTATTAAGGGACAAACTGGGCCCCGAAAGAAATGTCACTTCCTTTAGAGACTTCTGGCCCATGCATTTAACAACAACAAAAATTTTAATCAGACAGCTATTTGTCTGTTCAGGCAAAAGAATTCAGAACACATGGCTCTCTCAGGCAGAAATGATAAAAATGTCACATAATTAAAGCCACTATCGAGAATAAATCATGGACTCTGGAACTACACAGATCATTGGCTGTGCTGTGACTTTCCCTCCAGCCTCTGAACTTACATCAACAAAGGACTCTCCCAGGAGGGGCTGCATAGTGTTCTCCTGCACATTGAGGCCTCTTAAAGAATTCTAAAATTCATTCAGGAGCAGCGAGGCCTTCAACAGCAAGATGGTGCATATCTTGATGTGCCAACATTTATCTACACAGCTTGCATCCCCAGATTTCCTGATTCTGTGGCTGGAGTCTGTATTTCCTTAGCCAGTCCAGGATTAATTCTAAGGGGATGTGCCACGCTGGGATAAGGGCCTTCTGGGAGGGAGGCAACACTGTGAGCAGGAAGGGAGGTCTTTCAGAGAAAGCCTCTTCACGTTTCAAAATAGCAACAATTACCGCTCTCCAGTGTTGCTGAATATCAGAAGCCCCATGGTAGGCGGGCATTCCTAATGCAGAACTGGAGCAGGGAGCATCTTGCTTTAATAGAGACAGTCAAGGTTAAGGAAGCATGGGTGAAATGCACACACCCTGGACTCCTCGAAGTCGGCAGTATTCTGCCAAGGAAATGCCAAACTCAAGCCTGCATTTTGGAATTGTCTACTTCTGTCATCACCTTCTCCAGTTCCCTGTGCCTGTAGAGAGGTGCCAGACAAGGGGAGCCTGCACAGTCTGTCCCACACAGCTGCCGCACCCCCACCTCTACCACACCCCCACCACCTAACAGCTCAGCTGGAGGCTGCACAGGCACATGGGTGCAATGGGCTCCTTTCTGCACAAGGGTCTCACTGTGAATGTGGCTTGGCTTTTTAAGACATTTAAGACATTCCTATTTTTCACAGGCACTGGTTGGCTCACAATCCTCTTTTGTGAGATTCCCCACAAAAGTGTATGGTGGCTTCTTTTCCTCCCTTGGGAACCCCGCCCACTCTGAAGGGTGTCTCTGACTTTTTCCTTGATTTCTTGCTTTTTCTCAATTTCTCCATTTTTTTCTGTGATGATTATTAATAAAGCCTACTTCTGCTTTACACACACACACACACACACACACACACACACACACAGAGAGAGAGAGAGAGAGAGAGAGAGAGAGAGAGAGAGAGAGAGAGGATGTGGATTTGTGAGTTGTCATATAACTTGCCCCTGGGACATCAAAACAATAGACAAGAAGTTCCCCTGGCATTTAAACCAACCCATCTGGGTGACACCTAAAGGGGTGGGGTGAGGCTCCTGTGATTATAAGCTGACACTCTAGGCTGGCTGGGTGGCGCTAAGTAGGCTCCATTTGTCACAGATCAAAAGGCAACACTCAGCTGTTGTTTCAGACTAAAATGAGCAGAAACCCCCGCAGATAGTTTCCTTCTGGTGAGCACAAAAGAGAGTAACAGTGAGACAGCATTTAGCAGCTTTCTCCACGGGAGAGCCATTCTCAGCGGGGGTGATTATGGGGGTACAGTGCAGTGGTGGAGTGTGGTGTCCTTCCCCACCAACACAGTTGGTGCAATTGACCAGAGCCATGCCGCACCCAATGGCATCCATTGTGTTGTTAACTAGGCTAAGAGAGCCCGGTACCCCTGCAGCAGGTTCTGCACGTCTCCTAGGTCACCCGGCTCCGCCCAGCTTACCAGAGGCCCACCTACGACCAGCCCACCTGCACAACCTGAGAGATGTCACGAGACTTCAGGGTTCCCGCCAAACTCCAGAACGCCTGCGCAGAAGACTGGGGGCGGGGTTTCCCTTCCTTTATCCCCAAATGCTTGTCCACCATTAAAGAGTCGTTCTAAGCAGAAGCAACCATGTAGCCTCGGAGACCTTTTTTCTTCCCCCACTCCCTTAGTTTCATTTCAGCTTCGGGCCAATCCTCCAGGAACCCAGTCCACTGCGGGCAGTGGACCCCAACAGTGGAGCTTGCCTAGGATGTGAAGCTCTTGATTTGATTTGATTTGGTCCGGACACTGATAATCACCAAAAGGAAGGAGTATTGGGAGGACTGACAGAGCACCCTGGAGCCTCTGGGGAACAGGAGCTTCTTTTGAGTTAAATGCATAATAACAAATCAAACCTTCAACAGATCAAGAAAACCAGAGGGGAAGTTGGCAGCAAGTGGGAAAGGCTATAGGTTGATAAATTAACTGTATACATATGGCCAGCTTGCCTGTTTGTGTATCATGGGCATGAGCTAGGTCTCAACTTGAGAAGAAGAGTCTTTGCCTGTTCCCTCCTGGCTTGGGAAATCTGTCCCTCCACGCTGTGGCTGGAGTCTGGGAAGCAGCCATTCTGGGGGTCTCTAAGCAGCAGCTGCTTCCTTCAGAGGGTGCTGCTGAAATTCTTTCTGGGGTCTGGAGACAGCTGTGTGGGGGCCTTGGAGAGCTCTGCAGAGCTAAAGAACCTGCCTGTTCCTGGCTAGGAACACTAGGAACAAGGCATCAGACCCCCTGGGATGGGGACAAATGGCTGTGAGCTGCCACACGGGTGCTGGGAGTCGAACCACTGAAAGAGCGGCCAGTGCTCCTAACAACTGAGTCATCTCTTCAGTCCCAATATTTTTGTAAGTAAACTGATTTCTAAATTTAAAAAGAAAAAAGTGCTTAACTAATATAAAATGGTAAAATTTTCTAATTAATTCAAAAAAATTTTAATCAACTATTGAGTAGATTTTAAATGATATCTATGGGGTTGGAGGTATAGCTCAGTGGTAGAACATGGGTCTAGTGTATGGAAGATCCTGAGTTCAATCTCTAGCACCAAACTAAAATCTTGTAGAATAATACTTGGGACACACAAATAAAGCATACAGCCAGTGACAGGAGAGCTGTGGGCTCAACGCGGTCATCAAACAAATCCTGGCATCTCCTCTTCAGGGGTAAGCATTCCTTTAGTGTCATGACCAATGGCAACCACATGATCAGGAGAGGGAAAAAAAGTCCCACTCCTATGACCTGTTTTCCCTGATGGGCCACAAACAAACCTCACCTACCCTGGGACTGAGTTCTTCCCCAACCAATAAGCAGGAATCTACAAACCCATTGTATGTCAATGAGAGCTCATTTTCTTATTATCCAGGTGTTAGCATTTTGTCTAGGCTCCGCCCCACACATACCTGGCAATAGAGGGGGCTGCTTGCCCCTCTGCTCTCTCTTGCTTCTCTTGCTTCTCTCTGTACTCCCGCCCCTTCCCCCCTCCATTTCCCTTCCCCTCTCTTTCCACATGCTCATGGCCAGCCTCTACTCCTCTTCTCTCTCTCTCTCTCTCTCTCTCTCTCTGCCTCTACTACCATCTCAACTCCCCTCCCCATGCCCTGACTAAATTCCATTCTATAGTATAACATCCTGTTGTTGTGTGGCTGGTTTTGTGGAGGCTCCCCTTTCCTACACACCTGACTGCACCTTCACCAAACGCATTCCTCCTCTCTTTATTTTTATAAAACACAACACCAGGTACCCAGCAACCCCTTCTGAACAGTGCCACAGGCTTGTCCATAACAAACGTCATTATCCCTGTCACTTTTCTCAGATGCCTGGACTTTCCCAGGAGCCCCAGGCCAGTGTGACTGCCCATGATAGTTGGCTTGAGAGACAGACCTGATTTGGGTCATTTGGGAGGTTCATGCAAAATGTTTTGAGGGATCCTTCAAGCAAAAGCTCACTATGAGGAGAGAAGCTGGGGAAGATCAATCAAGGGGCAGCTCTTCTGAGACTCAGTCAACTCCATAATGAGCTGTGAACCTGGACACCAGGAATCTGGTCATGAAGAAAGACCAGATAGGCAGAAGAGGGTATCTGGACACATCAATTAGAAAAAAACTGTGACAAATTTTATATCCAACATGTGACACTTGTTTCCTTTGCACAGACTTACTTACAGTGCAGACTGGCTACTAAAGAGCCCTGTTGTTGACACCCCCCCCCCCCGGGGCCCTCATTCATTAACCTGGAGGCCAGGAAGCATTGGGCCTGCAGATGGCCTGTTAGCATTTAGGGTAAGGGCTGCCACAGGGCTTGAAGCTGGGCACTGCAAAGAAAATATACCCACAGTACTGCCCTCCTGTGTCACTGTGCTACAACGTAGATTGGCGAGTCCCAAGGTGGCTGGAATTAGAGTCAGCCCCCTACAGGACTCTTCAGGAAGAGCCCCTGCTCCTAGAATGTCCTGACCAGGTATTTTGTTTCTGAAAAAGTTTTAAAACTAACTCAGGGCAAGGGAGCTGCTATAAACCTCACCCAAACACAGCTGCCTTCTCCCCCCCCCCCCCCCCCCCCCAGGCCAGGGAAGAGATCAAGTCACAAGTCACTCAGGAAGGCCAGTGTGAATCCAAGGGCACTGAGTCCTTAACAGGCTAAAATCAAGTAAGAGGTTTTAATCCCCCAGGATTGGGCTGGCTCAGTGAGGCTGTCCCTAATGAGCTAGCAGTAGTGTGCTGAGGACAGGAGCTACATTCCCAGGGATTAGCTGTAAACTGGTGGGAAGAGGTGGGATCACAGAGTACTTGCTTAGCAAGGTTAGCTGTAAGGCATGGGAGAGAAACTGGCAGCTGTCAGAAGCCAGAGTTCAAGACTCTTGTGCACCCCCGCCCCGCGTGTGCGTGCGTGTGTGTGTGTGTGTGTGTGTGTGTGTGTGTGTGTGTGTGTGTGTGTGTGTATTGAAAGTAGGTTGGGATAAACTGGGACAGTTCAACTTCACTGTGTGTTGATGCCCGTGGGTACCCTGTACATTCTGGGTACAGCCCTGCACATGTAGACAGACACTGGTTCTTTTTAAGTATTCTCAAGAAACGTCACTGGGTTGAAACTGCACATTCACAAGCCTGGTCCCCCAGACCCCAGAGAAGGGCTGATAGAGGTGTATAAACATGGGGGACAAGGACAGTAGCCCGCGCCTGAGACTAACTGGAGAACACTTAACCAGCCAGGGATCTACAGTCCCTCCCCTCTGCCCCGATGATCTCTTCCCCGCTCTCTGGCAGGTTCTTTAGCTCTACTGAGCTCTCCAAGGCCCCCAGACAGCTGTCTCCAGACCCCAGAAAGAATTTCAGCAGCACCCTCTGAAGGAAGCAGCTGCTGCTCAGAGACCCCCAGAATGGCTGCTTCCCAGACTCCAGCCACAGCGTGGAGGGACAGATTTCCCAAGCCAGGAGGGAACAGGCAAAGACTCTTCTCAAGTTGAGACCTAGCTCTGAAAGAGGGCAGGAAGTCATAAACAGGAACAACAACAGGTCTGGAGAGATGGCAAAGCACTTGGCTGCTCTTCCAGAGGACCCAGGTTCAATTCCCTGCACCCACAGGGCACCTCACGACTCACAACTGTTTGTAACTCCAGTGGAACTCCAGTCTCAGGAAATCTGGCACCCTCACACAGGCAATACACTAATGGATGATGTCTATGTCTATGTATATATGCAAACACACACACACACAGAATTTAAAACCCAAATTTTCCAGGCTACTTTTTAAAAATCTAGATTTAGACTGAAATGGAATATGAAAAGGAATTGTATTTTTTTCTCATTTAGACTGAAAATTAGCATGAACGAACTATAGCCATATAATACATGCAAACAATGATAGAGGGACAAGCTAGACATGAACACGTGAATCCATTAATATAATGATTGATCTAGGCAAAAGTGAGCTAGAGAGGTTAGGCATATTGTGGGGAAATGTGAAGGAAAATTGAGGTACAAAGACCAGGGAAGTCAGGATAGTAGTTGTCTCTGTCGAGTGGGAGAGGGGACTGTGGCGGTCTCCTCAAGACCTCCTGTACCATACCTGGGTGTGAATGATGTAGACACTGACTTCAGAGTAATCTTTAAATTGCATGTGTATTTTCTGAATTCTTATATATAGTTCATTAAACATTTAAAATTTAAAACAAATGGAAATCAGTATGGCACCCATCTTAGATGGATGTAAACAGGAAGGGAGTAAAATGTCCAGGCCCCAGAGGGTGTGTGAGGGGAAATGGAGTGGGTTTCAGCATAAGGTAGAGCCAGGAGCATCAGATGGGATTTCACCCCTCTGAGCATGTGGCTGTGGCTGTCAAGTGACATTATCACAATCCTAACTCTTGAGCTCCCTTGCATGTCAGCCTCAATTACTCTTACAAGAGCCCTCTGAGGTAACAGGCATGACTCTTGCTGTGGCTGAGGAGAGCTGAGTGAAGTCCTAGGAGCTGGGCCGCAGCCCCTTGAGAGTTGAGCCTTACTGAATTCACTTCTAAGAGAAATGAACTTGCTGACTACATGCTGGCATGGCGGCGCTCTGCATGGTGGCCATAAGAACAGCCAACAGAAATGAACAAGAAGGCTCCTCACTGAGAGTCCTGTGGGCCAGTGGTGGGTCAAGGACTCCGAAGAAGACCACAGCAGGCATTCTCTCATCTTCTGAAGAAGCAGGTGTGGGCTGGGGTGGCAAGAACATTCATAGTCTTGGGGCTAAGAGGTGGGACAGGACGTGGAGTAAAGTCCGGGAGTTCGGAGTCAGCAGTAGAGACTCTGTGACCACACGAGGTCGGCAGCAGCTAGCACAGAAGCCAGGATGTGGTCATGGATGAGATTTTTGGCTCTTAGCTGCTTCCATGTCTACGGCAGTTGGGACCGGAGGTGCACTGACTTAATTAAGTGTCCCACAGAACAGAAAAGGAAGCAGCAGAGGGAGGGAGGGAGGAATCAAATGTTTTTAGGGAGAGAATAGACAGGGACATCTGAACTGTCCATAGTCAGGCTCTGTCTCAAAAATGAAATACATACAATTTAAAAAAAAAAAAAAACACATTTTTTAAAGCTGCATTTTACTTTCTTTCTTGAAATCCCTTAGATCAATCGGGGGATTGATCACCATCACCCATCTTCACAACTAACCTATGAGGGTAAGGAGGTGACAGAGAACAGAGAGAGCTGGCCCTCAGTCTACCTTAGTATCCCGCATGTCAGGAAACCTTCCTCAACGCTGGCCTTGGCTGTATGCTAATTTTACTTGACAGATAATGTGGTGGTAATGACCAGACAAGGTCACATGATTTGAGGGAAGGGGCAAGAGGAGGAGTAATTCTAAAGAGTTATATAAGAATCAAAGGTCTGGGCCAACACATTGATCCTGCCCCTCTCCCTCTCCCCTCCCTCCCTCTCTTTCATGTGGAATGTTTAGGACACTTCAAGCCCAGCACTGTGCTCAAACCTTTTTAACTCATTTCTGTCTACTAAATACACGTGCCTCATCTGTCCCGTGGTACCCAGGCACGACCCCTAATGCTTCCCTGAACAATGTCACTACTCTTAAATAGTCACCCCCTAATTGGTGCCTGGCTCTCTACACTGCTTTAATATTAAGCCTGCTAAATTGCAATCCAGATTACAGAGGCAGGGAGTTAGAGTTTGATGGAAACACCCCCATGCCACCATGATCCGACCCTCCCTTTCCCACCCTATGTGTTTGGATAACCGGTCCCTGGTATCCAGGATGGTGGCACCATTTTGGAACCTTTAGGAGGTGGAAATGCTAGAGAACTGGGTCACTGTGAGGTGGGCTTTGAAGGTGATCGCCAACAGCGTCCTGCCTGAGCAGTTGGCTTCCTGGTATGTGAGTTGAGAGCCTGCAGCCTGGTGCTCTAGTGCCTCACACTCCACTATGCCCTTGCCCTAATGCCAGACCCTATGTGAGCCCAATAAATTTTCCTTTCCCTTGCTTCTTTTGGGTATTTTTTTTTATCATAGTAGGACAAAAAGCAACACCCGAGGTGGCTGCGTAGCGCATGATATCACTGTACAAGGTGACAGATAGCACTGACAGAAGTTTATAATCAGACATTTCCTATTGAGATGGAAGCTGGACGAGCCATGCCAGCACTGAGAAAGGTGGGCACCACTTAGCTATGACTGGAGGGGAGTACTCCTCTCAGAAATGCTTCTGAGTTGAACCTTGGTGTTGGTGCAGCTTCCGGGACGTGGGGGAGGCTAAGCAATGGAATTCCACACAGGAGCCCCGAGGACATTCAGCTCCATGCTTCCACCAGCGGGCGCATGCCATGTACAGGAATGTAAAGGGCAGGGGTCACTTCCTCTGATGCTTCAGACATGGCCTGAGAGGGTAGTCAAGAATCTGAGAGCATCAGGAAGGTTTGCCAATCCGTGTCTTGAGCAAAGAAGTGACATCATTATATTTACATTTTACATAAAAAAAAATAAAGTGGACCAGAAGGAAACCACAGAGTGTATTATTTATAAACTTAATTGATATTTTTCACTGCATAACCCAAAAACAGAAAAATAAGATTGGTTTAGCTAAGACTGTAGGATACTGGAAAGCTGTAATACTGCAAAAGATACAACAAATTGGGGCTGGTGAGATGGCTCAGCGGGTAAGAGCACCCAACTGCTCTTCCAAAGGTGTTAAGTTCAAATCCCAGCATCCACATGGTGGCTCACAACCATCCATAACGAGATCTGGCGCCCTCTTCTGGAGCGTCTGAAGACAGCTACAGTGTACTTACATATAATAAATAAAATAAATCTTTAAAAAAAAAAAAGATACAACAAATTACTTTCCATAAAAATGAATCAAAGCTGGCCCTGACAGGTTTCCAACACATAATCAAGGACTAACATTTGCAATTTATGGGACTACTTGTAAATTTTCAGAGACAGAAAAACTCCAATAGAGAAAAGAAGTGAAGAATCTGAGCAGCCAAGCTATTGGGAGAGGGGATGCGTATGCCTAGTAAGAAATGAAAACATGTTCACCTTTATTAATATTCAAAGAAATGCAAATCAAGATGAGCTTCCATTTTACACCTGTCCTGATGGCACAGAGGAAAAGGAACAATGCCCAGATGTGTGAGGAAAGCAAGCTCTACCTCAGGCGTGGGGACACATACCCGCAAGCTCTACAACAGGCATGGGGACACACACTCGAAATCCCAGCACCTGGGGGGGGGCAGACAGTGTGGATCATGAGTTTGAGGTCAGTCAGGGCTACACAGCAAGTTCAAGACTGCCTGAGACACACACACACACACACACACACACACACACACACACACACACATGCACACACGTGCACACGCATGCACACACACACACACACACACACACACACACACACGCAATGTGAGCCCTCACTCACATATGGATGCATGTGTGCACACACATTTTAATGCGCACACTCACATATAACATGAAAGGGGGAGAACGAGCAAGGGAGAATAATAAGGAGATTACGAACAAAGAAAAATAATATATAAGGATAGAAATGTCATAATGAAAACATAATTTTGAATGCTAACTAAAACATCTTAATTTTAAAAATAATGACTGAAAATCCGGTATGTTGTCCACTGGATATATAGAGTACATGCAGAAAGCCCTCAGAATTTCACAAAACTCCGCATGGTAGCACATGCTTATATTACCAATATTCAGAGGAAGTGAGGGCAAGAGAGTAAGAAGTTCAAGGCCATCCCAGTTTGAGGACAGTTGAGGGTGACATGGGACCCCTTTCAAAATAATTCTTTAAAATGTTATATATATAAAATATACATAGCAAATTATATAAAAATTATATGTAGAGGGAGGCACTGTCGCAATGGACACAGCCTTGCTTCTCTTTTTGGTTGTGCAGGCATTCTTACAATAACATGGTTGTGGAATCAGCAATAGCTTTGGCAAGGGCACAGTAGCACAAAAACACAGGTGACAGAAGTTTGTGCCAGGGCAGGCAAGTTCCCGGAAAGTTACCTCCCGGAAAGTGCCTCTTGCACCCTCTCTCTCTTATTTTACAATGTATCTTATTTAACAATGTATTTGTATAGCAAATGGCCTGTTACAGTAGTTCTCAACTTGTGGGTCTGGACCACAGGAAAACACCTGTTTCTGACGGTCTTAGGAGCTGCGACAGCACTCTGTAGCAAAATTACAGTTACGAAGTTACAGTTACAAAACGGTTGTGTGGTTGGAGGTCACCATAACAACAAGACTTGTATTACAGCATTGATATGGCTGAGAACCACTGGCCTACTGGAAATGTCCACTTTGGTATCTTGCTGGTCCCCATAAGCGTCATGCTCTGCCTCCACATGGCTCTAGCTTAGGGAAAGTCACCCTCACGCTGCCTGGCCCTGGGACCGAGCCAGCAGCAAGACATCATCTTCAATGAAAGAGTAAATGATAGAGCTATCTCGGCAAGCAGTAGCACGTGGCCTCCTTTCTCCATTGTACTTCTTGAAACCCTGCACAAGTGTAATCTTCCTTCACGGAGGGTGGCGCAATAGGTGCCAAACCTGCCCAGGGAACCAGCCTACCTGGCTGCGGCCTTCCGTGAACAAACTAGGGGAAGAGGTAAGTAATAGAATGGAGTTCCAAGGCTTTTCCTAATGTCTGAATCTGAAAGGGAGAGCCACCTTACAGTGTTCCAGAGCCTTCCCTTCCAGACAAAGGAAGGGTTATAAAAAAAACGTGTTGAGTGTGAATGTGCCACATCAAATGAGATGAATGTGTTGTACCTTGAAATTCTGTACAACGTGGGGTAGAGGTGTGACTCTCTGCATGTGTAATTCACACACACCTAAGACCAGCACTTCTTCTCTTTCACTGTTCCTGCTGGGAGAGATGTAACCCTGAACAGATAGACGGTCAGACACTCCGAATCTTTCGTATCCATAAGTGTTTATCTATCTCCCTTGACCTTCCGGAAGAGTTGGCCAGTCTTCTTGGTGCCTGCAGCTGCTTTCTGACTCCCAGGACATCTTGAACTGAGACTAAGGACAAGTTTAGATTCCAGACTGGGACACCTGCTGCTAGACAAGTCCTGATACAGTGCTATACAATTCTTGTCCTGACAGCCAGACCCCAGATCCCTAGTCATGTGCTGATTTCCTGGTCCTGGGTCTGGTTGTACATGGCTCCTAGTGTCCTATTTCCTGTGAGGTGGAGTGCACTGCCTGGTACCATTCCCTCCTGTGGGGAGATGAGGCCTGCCTGTCTGTCTGGGAAACTTCTGTTAGCTCTCTTTCCTGACTCAGCTGCCTGCCTCCCTACCTCCCTGCACCTAAGCAATCATCACCACTCTTATCGCCACTCTGATGACCCACCTGTTTTCATACCACATGCCTACCTAGGTTATCTATCAGGTGTCCCCCTTCCCATCACAGGTGCTCTTCCCAACTGTCCCCCTTCCCATCACAGGTGCTCTTCCCAGCTGTCCCCCTTCCCATCACAGGTATTCTTCCCAGCTGTCCCCCCCATCACAGGTGCTCTTCCCAGCTGTCCCCCTTCCCATCACAGGTGCTCTTCCCAGCTGTCCCCTCACTCCCTCCAGTACAGGTGTTCTTCCCAGGAGAGGGATGCTGTTCCAGTGTTTGTCACCTGTTATCCCTTTACCACACGCTATCTATTCCAGGCCTGGCTTGTACCAGCTGGCCTTATTCTGTTGAGGTAATCAAGTGATCTATTGCCAGTTTGAAAGCTGACAGAATGAAATCAGTTTCAACATTAAAATGTGTTCATCTCACTTACAAAATATTTAAAGACACATTTAACAAATCTATACAATGAAAAGTCATAGTATTTGAACTTGAGATTCAAGAAAAACAAAATGGAACACAATGCTTTTGGGGATTATAAAGACTTGCTAGCAAGGAGTCAGTTCTCCCCAGGCAGATCACTAGATCTACCCCATTGCAATCAAAGTTCCAGTGGGCCATTTGTAGGCAGTGATAAACTGACTGGAAGGTATGCTTATCTCAAGACTTACTATAAACTACAGGGCCGGGCAGTGTGGTACCGGTGTGAGAGACAACACGCACGGCAAGACCCAGAAGGAAGCCTTGGAACAGAACCTCCAGTGGAGGGTGGATCGTTCCAACAAAGACGCTGAGGTACTAAAGGAATAAACACAGTTCTAGCAAACAAGGTACATCAACCTGTCAAAAGATTATATGTAAGCTGTGCTCTCCTGGGATGTGTTCCCCAAAACAACGAAAAATTCATGATTATGGAACACCATTCTTTACATCAACAAATCCACCCCACAAAAGGCAAGTAGTCAAAATAATAAATTCTGAAGTTTTCTGAAAAGCCACCTCAAGTAAAAATTCTAACCGTGGAACAGAATTATTCAAGTGTAAGGTAAAAAGGCCTCCAAGGGAAAAGAAAAGAAAAGAAAAAAAAAAAAGCATAAAACCTCCTCAAAACATGGAGAAGAAATATTCTAGAGAAATGTTCTAGAGCATATTTAAGATGGGGGGTCTGTTAAAAAGGACTACCAATTGGAACTAGAGAATGGAGGAGCTAGAGAAAGTACCCAAGGAGCTGAAGGGCTCTGCAATCCTATAGGAGGAACAACAATATGAACTAACCAGTACCCCCAGAGCTCGTGTCTCTAGCTGCATATGTAGTAGAAGATGGAAAAGAAAGTCCAGAGTCTAGAAAATATAGCTTATCTTGTGTGAGTGTGCATGTGTGTGTGTTCAAAATTAAGTAGTAGTCAATGACTGTTTACAAGGACCCAACTGGGTAGGCGAGTATTTGCACCCACATTGTCACTGAGACGTCTATAACACAGTCCCCTGTCCCCTAGTCACCATAGACTGAAGTGCTAGCAGTCATGAGATTACTGAAGGCAATGACCTCGCAGTATCCATTTGAACTCTGCCATCACAGATATTAAAGGCCACCATGTGTGTCCTCACGCTTAGATCTTGACTTGCCATATTTATTATTCATGTGTATGCTATGGGGCAAGCCACTTAACCTCTCTGAACACGTGGCCCTCCTTTATTGCAGTGTTGCTATGAGAACTAGAAATTAAGTGTTTAAATTAAGCCCTACATCCTGAGATTCAATCAACTGCAGACTGTCTGTATTCTACATATACACACTTCACTATAGTTTACTAAGTCTAACAACTACTTAGGTGGTGTTAAAATTATATTACAAGAGTATAAGTAATCTAGAGAATACTTATTTTGTAGTTGTATACTTAGTGTGTGAGGGTAAGGCAGGCAGGAGGAGTCTCTCTTCTGCAGGCAGCTAGGAAGAGGTTCTCTTCCTCATTGGGCACAGCTTGAGCTTAGGAATTCAAAGCCCACTCAGGCAGTGATGCATGTCCATTCCAACAAGGCCACACCCACTCCAGGGCCACACCCACTCCAACAAGGCCACACCTCCTAATAGATGCACTTCCCGTGGGCCAAGCATATTCAGACCACCACAGCTCCATTGTGCATTGTCTCAGACCTTTTCTCTTGTTTGCATGCACTGTTCTAGTCAGTATGGTAGAGCCCAGAGCTGTTATATGACCAGCATGTGTTTACCCAGACCATTTAAATCATTTATTTAGTGACTTTATTTCTGTAGCACCGTCTCAGTTTCTTTTCCTGTGGCTATGATAAAGTACTCTGACAAAATGAACAGGGAAGAAACTGTTTGAGCTCACAGTTCAAGGTGGGGATATCTAGGTGGCTGGAACCTGAAGCAGCTGGTCACATCCCAGCTGTAGTCAGAAGCAAGTAATAACTGTGTGCGTGCTATTTCTTTTCTCCATTTGTACAGCCCAGGGTTTCTACCCAGGTAAGTGGAGTCACAGGCCCATTTTCCAGGCCACACTAGACCAGTGGTTCTTAACCTGTGGGTCTGGACCCCCCACAGGGATCACATATCAGATAATCCTGCATATCAGATATTTACATTATGATTCATAACAGTAGCAAAATTGCAGTTATGAAGTAGCAACAAAATAATTTTATGGTTGGGGTCACCACACTATGAGGAACTTTATTAAAGGGGTGCAGCATTAAGAAGGTTGAGAACCACTGCTCTAGACTGTCCAATTGACAGTTAACACTAACAGTCACAGGTATCTTTTACTTTATCAAGTTAAAAATAAAAAGTGTACAGTATCAGAAGACTGTCCTGCCTTTGATGGCTTAGGTTTCCAGATTCAGTTACAAAGTGTCCCTACCCCTTGGTAGGGCTCATTGTTTTGTGATTGTTTGTCTTCTAGTATTTTTAGTGTTTTGTGTTTTACATTCAGATGAATTCCAAATGGGTCACAAACTCTGTGTATACTGTAAGGTGGTATGCAAATTTAGTATCTGTCCTGAGAGTAGCCAGTTATGCCTCTGTTGGTGGCATATAGTGAGGCTTTCCTCGTTTCTGTCAGAGTGCAGGCCTCTGCTATCTGTGGAGCACCCTGTTCTTGACTCTGACTACAGAGACCTGACATAGAGTGCTTTTAGGATTTACATTGGTAGTCCTCTTTTTTTTTTTTTTTTTGAATTTTTATTAGATATTTTCTTCATCTACATTTCAAGTGCTATCCTGAAAATCCCCTATACCCTCCCCCTACCCTGCTCCCCTACTCACCCATTCCCACTTCTTGGCCCTGGCCTGGGGCATATAAAGTTTGCAAGACCAAGGGGCCTCTCTTCCCAATGATGGCCGACTAGGCCACCTTCTGCTACATATGCAGCTAGAGACACGAGCTCTGGGGGTACTGGTTAGTTCATATTGTTGTTCAACCTATGGGGTTGCAGACTCCTTCAGCTCCTTGGGTACTTTCTCTAGCTCCTCCATTGGGGGCCCTGTGTTCCATCCAATAGATGACTGTGAGTATCCACTTCTGTATTTGCCAGGCACTAGCATAGCCTCACTCGATACAGCTATATGAGGGTCCCTTCAGCAAAATCTTGCTGGCATATGCAATATCCATACAGGGACTTTTTTGTGGTCCATACCAATTATGATACAACTTGTATGTCATAATATGCTCTGATGACCCCAAGATTAGCCTAAATGTAAAACAACACAAAATCACTACATCTTACCTTGGAACAAGAGTCTATTAGTCAAGGAGAAGCCACATGTTTCATGCTATTTGCTAGCTATTTGGAGCACACACACACACAAAAACCTAACAAAGGTTCCCAAGGGAAAGAGAAATGTGTGACATTATTTTAATACAAGCCAACAGGAAATAAACACATTGCACATATGCACAGGATTTTCTCAAACATACACAGACACTAAAAGATTTTTCCAGCTGGGCAGTGGTGGTGCACGCCTTTAATCCCAGCACTTGGGAGGCAGAGGCAGATGGATTTCTGAGTTGGAGGCCAGCCTGGTCTACAGAGTGAGTTCCAGGACAGCCAGGGCTACACAGAGAAACCCTGTCTCAAAAAAAAAAACAAAAAACAAAAAACAAAAAACAAAAAAAGATTTTTCCAAACTTGTCCATGTATTGTCATTGGGTTTAATTCACAGGAAAAGGAGGGTGCTGAAGGCAGTCTACACTCAGGCAATGGCTGGGCATGTATAAATGAATATAGATGAAGCCTAGAGCTGTTTAAATTCACCTCGTGAGCCTACACTTCATGCTTAGCAGCCTTGGACTCTGGAAAGTAGATAGATACCAGCAAGGAAGAGCCAAGGGGAAAACGGAGGCCGTGTAATGGCCGTGGTCTCAGCTGCCTCCAACCACTCTGGTTATCTGCCTCACTCTCTCCCCTGCCCAAGTAAACGTTTCCCAGTCACGCAGATCCCACCTGCTTCTCAGACCTGTGGGTACCCATCCCTCTGGCTGAAACTCTTCCCCTTCCAAATCCATCCCAGCACCAGGTCAGGGAAGCCATAGGTTGGGTCCCTGCAACCAAGAAGGTCCTCTCGATGGCAGCCCTATGACCATGCCATGCACAGCCACATACTGCCAGCTGCAGGCTGTACACAGAAGTCAGCTGAGCATCCTCCAGCTGCTACCTCCACATCCAATTTGTTATGGTTGTGACATGGAATGTTCTCCACAAGAGGCCCACCTGTTGAAGGCTTGGGCCCCCAGCAATGAATTGCTCTGTGGTGGGGTTTCAGAGACATGATTGTCCATCAATGACTCATCAGTTCATGGGTTCTTAGTCTGATGGCTTTATTGAGAGGAGGTGGAGACTAGGAGGTGGGCCTGGTTGGGGAAAGAGGGTCACTGGGAGCAGGCCTTCAATTGATGAACTTATCCCATCCTTCCCTGTGTTCTCTGTCACTCTGCTGAGGTGAACGCCTCCCCTGCCATGTGTTCCTGCTGCCACATATTCTGTCTCACCACAGTCTTAAAGCAAATGGAGCCAGCCCACCACAAGCCATCCTCCTTAAAGCTGAGCTACTTAGATGTCAGTCATCGACCCATCATCTACGTGATAAATTCAACTGTAGGATTTATACCTGTTCTGTACAAAAAGAGGTCCAAACGTCTTATGAGCTGTCCTTCTGAGTGTGGTACCAGATAACTGGGCTTCTCCTCCCCCTTTTCTTTGGCCTCACACATGACAGACAAGCCTTCAACAGCTGAGCTACACTCCAGCCTTAGCACGCTTGGTGGGCAACTATTTAACAGTATGCAATTTCCCAAATGTCTTTATAGTTTTTATATTAAAGTGAAAAGGGGGGTGCAGTATGTACTGTGAGTCAGAGTACAGACATTACAGTACTGTTCAGGGATGAAAACACGGAACTTCCAAGGACACAGTGCCCAAGTGCTATGTAGCTGTATTTGTATGGAATGCCTGGAATGGACAAACCACATGGACAGAAGTGGCCGAATGGTTGCAGGGGACACAGGGGCAGAGGAGAGATGCATGGGGGACGGGGAGTGACTGCTGTCAGGCCTGTAGTTTCTTCTTGAGCAACTGAGAATATGGTGGTGTTTGTACCAGCCTGTGAACACACTGACGCCCACGGAATTACACGCAGACCAACTTTATGGCATTCACATCACGTCTCAATCAAGAGACTAGAAGGCCTTTCAATATACTGCTGCTCCAGGCCAGGCCCCAGCTCCCCAGCTTTGAGCTTTTCCTTGACTGCTCAAGGCAAATTTTAAGCAGTAATAGGAAAATATGGAAGTACCAGGCTGGCCTAGGCAAGCCAAGAAAACAGGTTCTGGGGCTGGGATGTATGTCAGTGAGAGGGTGAAGAGTAAAAGAGGTCAGGGGATCAGGAGACATCAAGACAGAGGAGTGGGGGTGGTGAGTGTCAAGGCTGTCCACACTGCTCCTCATCAGTGGCTGAACCAGAACCAGCGTGAAGGGCCCAGATCCTAGAACTGTTTCATGGGGTTAGTCCAGAGCCTACAGCGATGTCAAAGGCACCAAAGTGCATGGATATGACACCGAAGCATACGATGAGCTGACTCAAGTGACAGGTGTGGGGTGAATGGAAAGGGCCTTCCTCCTCCTTGTAGCATGTGGGAAATGACCAGGCTCCCCAGATGGGTTCTGTGGAAGATGTTTATGAAGATGGAGGGTAGAGAAAAGAGACATCTCCTCCCTGAGTGGAGAGAAACTCAGCGCTCATGGGCCGGATGCCACGGGGGTTTTCCCAAAAGGACTTGGGACACATTAAGTTCTCGAAAACACAACACAGGGAGAGCAACACAGGACCTCCTGGGAGGGTTTGCATAGTGAAGAAGGCCACCGTGGAGTTCTGGCCACACCACCAAACTTCTAATAAGTCCTGTTCTCCAAGTGCACACCAACCCTCTGTCATTACTCACCTCCATCTTTCCACATCTCAAAGTCCTCAACTTACCACCTAAACAGTACCATTAGTTCCACTTGCTGAACACTTACAAAGTCCCTCCAGCTCTTAGCACCTTATCTCATTAGCCCCTCAAACCTATGAAGATGATGTGAACAATCCCTAGTTCACAAAGAAAGAGGCTCAGGGGGCTGAATGGGCATGCTCCATTCATCTCTCTTACCCATATGCTAGCTCCTTCCGATAGACCAGTGCCTGTCATAGGCACTCAGCAAATACAGGCAGTCCTGAGAGAGAAAGTTCAAGTCCATCTGGAACATTGGCTCCAAGCAGAGCCAAGGTCTTACTGAGCTTGCCAGGCTGTGCCAGCATTCACTCCTCTTCCTGACTATGGCACTGCGTTCTCAGAGACTGTGAATGTGCCTAAGCCCTGGAGCTGCCTCATCTCTCCACAGCACGGAGATCATTTCGTTTCTCTCATGGTGGCCAATTCTAGGCACTATCTTCCAGTAAAAGATAGTATCATTAGATAGAACGTGTTGATAAAAATCAGCTGTTACTCTGCCTTCCAAACTCTTATTGCAGGTCTTGACTCATTACCTCAGACAACTTTTTTTAGCTTTATTATTTATTTGTATGCGTATGGATGTTTTACCTGCTGGTATATGTGTGCACTGCATGCATGTGGTGCCTGTGAAGGTCAGGAGAAAGCACAGACCTCTGAGAACTGGAGTTAGAGATAGCTGCGAGCTGCCATGTGGGTGCTGGGAGTTGAACTTAGGAACTCTGGACGAGCTACGTGTCCTCTTAACCAGCTCTCTTAACTCCACCTCAGATAACGTCATGCCAACTCTCCCTCAAACTCTTTAATGACCAACTTGCTGACTAGGCCTGACTAGGACACACTCTCCGGGGAGGTGGCTCAGACTTAGAGTTGATTCCATCTCTAGCACTATCTAAGATTAGAGATTTGAAAAGACAAATCTCTAGTCAGACAGATTTGTTGATTCAAGAAACTAACATAAACTTATAGCTTCCCTTTATTTAAGAGTCATTGCTAGACCCATTGGCACACATACCTTTAATCCCAGTACTTGGCAGGCAGAGGCAGGTGAATCTCTGAGTTCAAGGCTAGCCTGGACTACATAGAGTTTCAGATTAGCCAGGGCTACATAGTGACGTCCTATTTTAAAACAAACACAGAAAGAAAACCTCGCTCAGTTACTACGGATGTAACTGTACTCTTCCTACATACACGCCCCCCCCCCCCAAGCACAGGCTACTGTGGACCCAGAGACACAGCCTAAGGTATTATGTTTTACTCAAGAACAAAGAATTTGGGGGCAATGGATGACTAATGAGTTAAAGGTCCTTCGAACTAAGATTGACAACCCAAACTCCGGAGATTCCAGGGACCCACAAGTAGAAGGAAAGAACCAACTCCCGTGGGCCTGTGCATGTGTCCTACAGTATACACAGACACACACAGACCAAAGGTATCTGAACCTGCCATGGCACATGTGCCTAGATGTACACACACACTCACACACACTCACACTCTCACACACTCTCACACATCCACATACACACCACAATTTTAAAAGTTGTTTTTTAATTTTTTTGGTTTTTGTTTTAGTCAGGAATACCTGATTACCTTGGAAGAAAAGTTAGTTACTGGATGCAGGCCTCGGGGGTAGGGGTGGGGAGTTGAATATTTAGTCATCTGAACCTTTGAAGATGATTATTATATGTTGATATGCTTATCTTGCAAAGAAATCATCAAGCTATACATTTAAATGCTTTTTCTGAGTATTAGGTTTCACTAAAAACTAATGTGTGTGTATTGTATGGGTGTGTTTGCGTGTATGTGTGTATATACATGTATATGTGTGTGTGCATGCGTGTGTATGTCTATACCTGGAAGCACAGCTCAGTGGTAGAGCACATGCCTAGTATGCACAGCCCCTGCCCTCAATTCCTGACATCAAAATATCTACAAACATAAACAAGCATATGTACATATTTTTTCTTCTTTGATATTTACTTATTGAGGGGTACATGCTTGACAAGGAATGACCACATGGGTCCCAGAGACTGATATTAGGTTGTTTAGCTTGGCACAAGTACCTTCACCTACTGGGCCATCTTAATGGACCACAAACCATTTGAAAGCTTTTTGGGGAGAGTACTAGGACTTGAACCAGAGCCTCATGTATGTTAGACAGGCTCTGCCACGGAGCTATAATCCCATCCCTGATATATGTATTTTAAATATGTCCTTAGCTACTCTACCTATTTTTCCCAAAGTCACCAAAGCATATGAATATGCTTTGCCACTTGGGAACTCGGCAAACTTAGGCCAGTTCAAGTAACTTCACCAAGCTGAGGGGGATTCTGCACATGCTAGAAATAAGTGATTTGATTTTAAAATCTGAGGGGCATTTGGATTGCAGAGCCAAATGAGCGCATCAATCCTGGAGGACAGAAATCTAAATTAGTAAAAAGAGAAAGGAGGGCAGCTTCTCAATCAATAGAGGGCCTTGCTCTGCAGAAGGACAAAGGGAAATGCATGACCAGACAAAGGAGAGAGAATAAAGACCCCAGGCCCGAGAAATTCCTGCAAGCCAATGGCGGATTTGAAATCAACAAAGGGACATGCTGGAAATGGACCCTGGTGGGACACAAAGGTGGTGTGACTGAGTGCTGGTACTGCTAATATGTGGGATATACACACACACACACACACACACACACACACACACACACACACACACACACACACACACACACACACACACACACACACACACACACACACACACACACACACACACACACACACACACACACACACACACACACACACACACAGAGATGCATACACACACACACCCCCCCTACACACACACACACACACACACACACACACACACACACACACACACACACACACACACACACACACACACACACACACACAAGACAGTGACAGCCCCGGAACACTGTACCAAAGCAATGAAACTGGACAGATGTCAGGGGGTGGGAAGTGACAATACCCAATTCAGGATGCAGAATGCTCTCTTCTCCTTCCTGAGAGAAACTGGCCATTCACAAAACCTTAAGTTCATTTAGCTCAAATGACTGCAAATTTAAATGAGGAGACAGAGGTCTCAGTGGCTGGAAAGATTCCATGAAATATTGCCTAAATCGGTCAGCCAGTTGCTCCAGCAGTATCAACCAGGCCGTGCTTAACTCTGGCTAGTACTTGGTATTGAAGACACACGAATGAGAAAAGAGGAGCCAACTCACTCTAAACATGAAGTGTACTTCCGTGCAATCTCAGAGCCTGCCATTCAGTTTACTATGTTTATTTTCTGTTTTCTTTTAAAATCTATCTATTTTTATTTCTATGCGTGTGCATTCAGATGTTCCTGGAGACCAAGCAGGGACATTCGATCCCCTGAAGCTGGAGTTGTAAGCGGCCCAATGTGGGTGCTGAGAACCAGCCCAGCCCTCTGCGAGAGCAATAAATACTTTTAATCACCAGCCATCTCTGTAGTCTCTATTGTTTGTTTGTTTTTGAGACTATGTCTCATGTAGCTGAGGCTAGCCTTGAATTTGATACACCACCTTACTCTTGATTCTCCAGTCTACTGACCAAGAGCTGAGATTACAGGATGTGTCATGGTACTCGTGAAAATGCTAGTTAATGTAAACTATATACCCAGACAGTCGAATTTTGGTACCACAGTTAGGTACCATGTCCACGCATTGAGCTCATCACCTAAGATGCCCATTAGCTGGCAATACTCAAAGGAGACGTTCCTCAATAATGAGAACAACACTCATCTAATCAGTTGGATAAGGAAAAAGCCAGGTTGACATCCCCGAGGAAAAACAAGAAGCAATTTTATCTTATGACTGAACTTCTGGCTAGGGCTCATATTTCTAACTTATCGGCCTACCCTACAAATGACCAGGTGTGCCAACACCCAAGCCATCTGATAACACAAGCACTAAACAGACCCCTGAGGTTTGAGCAACGACGACCACTCCCTTCTCTGGGTGAGAGATCCTTTATATTTGTGTAGCCTCACTGTAAACTGGGCACAATCAAAAGATCTTCTGCTATATAGAGATAATGCTTCCAACATGTTTGGAAAGTTAACAATTCGGTGAGATCTATGTTTCTTTTTTTTCTTTTTTTTTTTTTAAAGACTTATTTATTTATTATATGTAAGTACACTGTAGCTGTCTTCAGACACCCCAGAAGAGGGCATCAGATCTCATTACGGATGGTTGTGAGCCAGCATGTGGTTGCTGCGTTTTTAACTCAACGACTTTTGGAAGAGCAGTCGGTGCTCTTAACTGCTGAGCCATCTCTCCAGCCCTTATATTTCTTTATATGGTGTGTGTGTATGTGCATGTGTGTGTGTGTGTACATATTTGTGTGGATTTGAACATATATACTTAGAGTGGATATGCATGTGTGTGTACATGTTTGTGTGATGTGAACACATATACTTTGGATGGATATGCATATGTGTGTGGGGGTGTGCAAAGGTAAAAAGTGCTAAGTATCTTCCTTTATGGGTTTCTACCTTGTTTTCTGAGACAGAGTCCTACTGAAGCTGAAGGTCACCATTTCAGCCAGACTGGCTGGCCAGGAGTCAACCTGTCTCTGTCTCTCCAGGTTACAAACTACATCCAGCTTTTACATGGATCCAAAATAAGGCCTTCACACTCGCCCAGCAAGCACTTTACCAAGAGAGCCATCTCCCTAACTACAGGGTCTTAGCTGGAAAGCTAGAGCTAGTCTGTTCAACATTTCACCATTAACTAAGCATTGCTGGTCATCTCACTTACCAGAACAACAGCCCTCACCCAAAGGTGCTCCAGTACTCCTCTGGATGGTATGTATGAGACAGCAGGCAACTCCACATATAAGCTCAGGTCACCAAACCTGGGGTCAGTGCACTTCTGGAACATTCCTAAACTCTCCAAGTTCTCAGCTGCTCAAGGCAGCTGTGTGTTACAGACATGCTATTCCTGCTATTTGCAAGGGTGGAGCCTCAGAGAGGAGCCTTATCCACAGTCTGTGGTCCCACTAGAGAAACAAGCCTGCTCTAGGGAATGAGACCAAATGGGGGTTCAAATGCTGCCTCGTGGATACAGATTATGGGGGGGGGGGCATGATGTGATGGCAGTGATATCATTTTTGTGGGCTACTTATCCCGTGCCAGACACTGTCTTCTAGTCTACACACCCACCAAGTCACCTTATTCTCTGGCATGCACTCACCTAAGGTGACAGATAGGAAAAGGCAAAGAGTCTGTTCTCCCCACCATGACACTAACTCTGAGCCCAGGTTATAGGAACAGGTCTCTACAGAAGGAGTTAAGGAAACAAGCCAGACCTTCATAGACTCTAGTGATGCTGACGGCTGGCCAAGCTTCAAGGACTGAAAAGGAAAAAAATCATAAACGTATCCTCCTGAATTTATCTCACTAAATTGACAGCAGCGTTCATATATATATACACATATCAAATTCATAAAATACTTACTTAGCATTCCAACCTTTGTCTTCCTGTATAACCTTTCGAAGCAATCTTAATAAATTCTTATTCACTCGCTAGCAGTGCAATAAGGCAAATATCTGCTCTCTTAAAAAAAATAATGAAAGCCGGGCGTGGTAGCACATGCCTTTAATCCCAGCACTCGGGAGGCAGAGGCAGGCGGATTTCTGAGTTTGAGGCCAGCCTGGTCTACAAAGTGAGTTCCAGGACAGCCAGGGCTATACAGAGAAACCCTGTCTCGAAAAACCAAAAAAAAAAAAAAAAAAAAAGAAAGAAAGAAAGAAAGAAAGACGCGTGTTTTTATTTGCTCTCTCTCTCTCTCTCTCTCTTATGCATTAATTTCTTTTACAGTATTTCACACTGACAAGGTGCTCTGAGTGATTTCTCTAAAGGATCTCCACATTCACTCTTTCCTGAAACAGTGGTTTATAGAGTAAGAGGGAAGATACCAGATCCCATCAGAAGCTTGGAAGTTATTTTTATGTGAAAAAGCGAGCCTGAGTCTCAAATCTTCCAAGTTTTACACTTCCTACTTGCCGTTCTCTACTGCTTTGCTAGGAGCTACTTCAAAAGAAAAGTCTCCCTAAGCATGGTTTGCCTTTGCCTACGGGCTCAGAGGCCCTAAGTTCCGATCAGAGGAGTCGAGGGCAGAGTGAGCTGAAGAGGCGGGGGCATGGAGAGAGGTGACTAGAACCCAGAACAGAACCCAGATGAAGGCTACACCCAGTTTCCAAAGCTAACTTTGGTCAGCTGTGTAAACCCACGTAACCAGAAGCATGCAGCCCGTGGGGATCAAGCACACAGACCAAAGCCAGACTCACCTAGAGGCCCTGCTAAAAAACACCCCTGGGGTTCCTGGGCCAAGTACAAAATTGGGTAGTTAGCTGAGGTCTCTGGGTTCATGGAAATGAGAATTAAGGATGGCATCCTAGGAGTCCTTTTCTGGGGTCACTATACACATGTCTCTGTTCCTCCTCAGTTCTATTTTCTAGGGGTCTCAATAAGAAACGGGCCTATAATTTTGACGCTAGGGAGCCTGAGGAAGGACTGCTGCAAATTTGAAGCTAGTTCCAACTAAACTGCCTAAAAAACAAAACAAAACAAAACGACAACAACAAAAACCCCACCCAACCCGAACATACCGGAGCTGGGAGGTAGTGACACACATCTTTAATCCCAGCTCTCTGGAGGCAGAGGCAGGTGGATCTCTGTGAGTTTGAAGCCAACCTAGTCTACACAGTGAGTTTCAGGACAGCCAGGACTACACAGAGAAACATTGTCTCAAAACCAACCAACCAACCAACCAACCACCCAACCAACCAAAACCAAACCAAATCTCAGAGGTTTATTACAAAAAGAACAAAACAATAAAATGGTTCTCAAAATGGTTCCTTTTGGGAAAAGGAAAAGAAGAAAAAAATTCCTTTCCCAAGAAAAGCTCTCTATTGTCAGATTTGTGGTTTAGCAATGTTGGAATTCTAGTTTTCATATACCCAGATGAACCTATTCAAATATAAATACATGAGGATATATACAGATGTGTGTGGGGTGTGTGTGTTGAGTGTGTTTTGTTTTGTTTAAGGTTTAATGAAACTGTACTTAAACACATCCTGTGATTTAACTGTACTTAAACACTCCAGCTAGCCTTTGGAGACTAACTTTTTAAGTTCCAAGAAACATCTTCCCAAATCACCTTTTAAAACCAATGATCTCTAAATTCCCCATTTCCTATAGTTAGTTAGGTCCTGAAAGAAGCAGTCCTCAGGCGGATGACCATCCACCTCCACCGAAATGACCAGCAGTCATAAAATACTTAATGCAAATGGCTCATCAGTTAACTAGACGGCAAATCTAAACAACATCAGGTCTATATTTTGACATTTAGTCTTTCACTTTGGCCGTAAAAACATGTCTGATTTGCTTTTGCAAATCAGTGATAAATTAACTTTGTGCCAAAGATTCACTTTTAACATCAGTCACACAATTATTACCAAAAAAGAAAAAAATTTAAAAAAAAACACAACAGAAGAATTACCACTTTTGGCTGTTCACTTATCAGGGCGCTGCTGCTGACACACAAGGTGCTTAGACACCCAGCAACAGAGAAGGCGTTTAGACTGACTCTGCTCATTAGCCTTCTTATGAGTGAGCAGCCACCACCTAAATCATCATCATCCCACTGTAAGTCAGCGGACTATATGAGGGAAGGCAAAGGATGCCCATACACTTGGGTGTGGTCACCGACAAATGGAAGCTGTAAGTCCCTGGTTCCAAGTACTAAAACCAAGAGCCGCGCCCTGGCCGTGTAATCCCGACAACTAAGGCTTCTCCCCAATTTACCCCAAATCTCACCAGCCCCGAGGGCTCATTTAAGAAGCATAGCAGCTCATAGACTTGGGCTCAGGCGGTCTGGGCAGACAAAGCCTGCTTTGCACCACAGCGACCTTCGACCTCTGGGACTTGCATTCTGTGGTGCTGCTCCGCGCCACAATCTAAACTCGTCAACAGCGTGTGGAGGACAAGAGGTGCAGCAGCCAGCGACACCAGAAGCTGGGGGAGGCGGCTGTCCCCGGGCTCCACGGCCTGGGGGAAACATGCGACTCCCACTCGGATTTCCCAGAGGTGCCTAGTGCCCTAAGGCAAATCCCAGAGACAGCACGTGCTCTGAGGTTTCTCGGTGAGCGTTTTCTGCACCAGTACACCTCACACTTGAATTCTGGGGCGGGGAGTTTTGCGTGGACCGTGGGCAGACCCTATGCAGGCTATTGTTCTCAGGGTCTCCGGGGCGGGAGACGCCCCCCCCCCTTCGCCTCCCGGGCAGCATCTGCTGCTAGGCAAAGCCTTTCAGCTCTGTGCGAACGAACAGGGCGTGCCGGGGGGCGCTGCGGATTATCATAAAATCCTAAACGAGTCCTCTTTTGGTGGTTCCAAGCTTAGAAACAAAGCTCCTAGACTAGCCAGCCTAGCCTTGTCGGGGTCCCGCCACCCGAGCTCCCTGGACCAGTCCAAGGACCACGCCCAGCCAGACCAAGCCCAAACAGCGACTGGCCTAAAGCCGGAGTCTTCAGGAGAAGACTCGCCCCTCCTCAGCTGCCTGCCCTACCCCTATGGAGAACCCCCACCCCCTTCATGAGGAAGACCCATCCCCTGTACAGCCTCAGTCCCCTTCCCATGCTTGTCTACTCTCCCCAAACCCGGGAGGTGTCCACCCTCCCTTCACCAAACCCTCCCCTCTTCATTCTTCAGAGCAGCATCGCCTCGCGCCACCTGCGCGAAGCTTCAGACCTGCCTCCCACCCAAGCCTTTCCCAAACCACCGCCTCCTCCCCCAGATTCGATCACCTGTCCCCACCCATCTCCCCGTTTCTGCTCAAATCCAGGCCTCCACGCCCGTTTGTCCCAGCCATCTCCCCAGGCCTGGGGCATCGATATCCCTCACCCACCAAGATCGATGCTGTATGGCAGACTAGGCGACGCGGCTTCAGCGGAGGGACCTAGCGCCGCGCCGCCAGGGGCTGGGCAGATGCAAGAGGCCTTTGTGGTTTCGGCAGGTGCCTCTAGGGCCTCTGCTCGGCTTAGGGACAGAGGATACAGACGGTCGGGGTTAGGACCACGTTAGGCAGATATCAGACCAGAGGTGCAGTGGGTGGGAGCTAGGGACCGCGGCGATCCGAGGACATACAAGAGGGCAGGTCCGGCCACCAGAGAAACACTCCCCTACACTCCCACCTTTTAGCCATTTACTGCAGATCGACCAGCTACGGCAGCGCGACTACTGGGTGCTAGGCATGAACCCCTTCAACTTAGCTGCCTCCTTACCCTAGCTATTTGTAAAATTTTCCAGCACACATTAATGCCTTAGGCGTCGCAAGGCACCAAACCGAGTTCTGTGGGAGTACAAAGACCCTGACTTGCGCCCCACCTTAGTCCGGATCTGCCCGAATCCTCAACATCTCTTTCATCGGCTGGAGGAGCCTAGGCGCAACCCAATTCCCTCCCTTTTGTGCGCCTCAGGGAAAAACTGAAAGAGGGGTGGATGCTGCAGCCCGGGAAGATCAAGCCCACCACCCTCCCCTCGCCATCACCCACTGCTCCAGGATGCTGCGATTGTGCGGATCCGTCGGTTCGGTCTCTGGGTCTCGCCGCGGCGCGGTAGCTGCGGTTGCAGGGGGCGGGAGCGGCTGCTAGCGCGCTCTCTCGGTGGCCGCCTTGCGCGCCTGGAGCAGGAATCTCCAGTGGCGAGCGAGGGTGGGGACGAGGGTGGGGGCGGGGAGCCGCCTGGGCCAATCACGGATCCGAGGACTCCGCCCCAAGTGTTCGCCACCTCGAGCTAGCAGGTTAGGCGGAGGCGGGACCAGCAGCGCCCCGCGTCCTCCGCGCTGCCGCCGCCTTTGGGACTACAAATCCCGACAGTCCCTGTTGCAGGCCCAGGGTCCGAGAAGGAACAGAGGGCATGGCCCCAGGACCTCGATAACCCCTAGCCATCTAAGCGCCGTTCTCAGTGTTCCTTTCTGGTCCCATGGTAACTAGCGACACTTCACAAAGCCCCGGCGCTGGGGCGGTATGGCTCGAGTACCCTGGGAGGGTATAGGGCGGCTCCGGAGGAAACATCGCTTCCCCTCCCCCCTGCAAGACCCCACCCGAGGGGCTGAAACAATGCGGTGGCGGGGTCTCTCCGAGGCTGCGGGTTCCCACTTGCGGCATCGGATTAGCGTCCTACTGAGTCTGAGACTGATGGGATTGCAGACTGTAGAGGGCGAGGGTGGTCAGTACAGGAACACTGTTCTCATAGACCAAGAGAACGGCCACTCTGGGCTCCTCACTTCGCACCTGCTTTCTCTTGAGGTATCGAAGCCACCGTTTTGTCTAGAGTAGCGCTTGGACGTCGATATCCAGCTCCCAGATTCTATTCTATTTTTGACATCTCCTTTAAAAGAAAGTAAGTGTGTGTGTGTGTGTGTGTGTGTGTGTGTGTGTGTGTGTGTGTGTGTTTTAAACTCATTTCACATCAGCACCACCATCTTTATTTCCCGATTGCTGTTGTTGTTTTGAAGGTCTTGTTAGGTAGCTGCGCTAGCCTAGAATTTGAAGTGAACCTTCTGCCTCTGCCTCCGGAGTAGTGGGATTACAGATGTTCATCGCCACACCTTGTCCAGTTTCATCTTTTTAGTACACACTTGACTTAATCACAAACGATCCTGTAAATGGAGCGAAACAGGTGTTTTGTTTTGTTTTGTTTTGTTTTGTTTTGTTTTCGAATCAGGGTTTCTCTGTATAGCCCTGGCTGTCCTGGAACTCACTTTGTAGACCAGGCTAGCCTCGAACTCAGAAATCCACCTGCCTCTGCCTCCCAGGTGCTGGGATTAAAGGCGTGCGCCACCACGCCCGGCCCAGTTCTTTTTCCTTAACTAATTTATGGCTCAGGCCTTTCCCTGAGCTCTGTCTGTCATTGTGACAGCTTAAATATAGCTTCAGAACTTGAATCACTTCACTTGATGTCACCCCAATGGTGTTGCAAACAGTGTTTGAAATGCAGCATTAATACTGCCCCCCCACCCCACACACACTACCCTGAATTCTCCTGGGGATCTCCAACTGCTGTTGAAGAAGCTGTTCTTTCCAGGGCTTCCCTCAGTTCCGGGGGTGGGGATGGGGGTGTGAGTCCCATGGCTGCTTTCCTGAAGTGCTTTTCTCTAAGGCTATTTTCAAAGAAAATCATAATTTATAACTTCGGGTGGAGGGAGCAGGATCCTCTGAATTTAACAAAATGTACAGCCCGCACCTTAAGCTCCAGTCCTCCAAAGTGTGGGTCCCACTAGGTCATGTGCTCTGTGATCCATTCCTGGATGCGTTTAGGGCCACACAGGAGTGCCCCTAGGGGGTGCGGGGTTACTCCTTTTGATCTCCAATTCTTTTATTGTTTGTTTGTTTGTTTGTTTGTTTGTTTGTTTGTTTTTCGAGACAGGGTTTCTCTGTGTAGCTCTGGCTGTCCTGGAACTCACTCTGTATACCAGGTTGGCCTCGAACTCAGAAATCCGCCTGCCTCTGCCTCCCAAGGGCTGGGATTAAAGGCGTGTGCCACCACTGCCCTGCTGGTCTCCAATTCTAAGAGTGGAATTTTTTTTTTTTTTCTGGTAGTGAGCTTGTGCAAAGAACCTCCAGACAAGCTTAGATGGCCATCCTCAAAACATTCCTAATACTAGAGGTGTGTGTGTGTGTGTGTGTCTGTGTAAATTGCTCCAGCTGAGGGCCCTGTCTAGTCTCCCCAAACTGTCCAGGGAAATTTTTGCAAAATGCTTTGCGCTCCTCTGGAAGGTGTAATGAAACACCCAGCTTTCTGATGAACTTTTGCCTAAGGTGAAGGGAGCCCTCTAGTGGCCAGAGTAGTTTTCTGCAGTTTTCAGTGGTGTTCCTAATCTCCAGCCTACCTACCCCCGACTGCTTGCTAGTTGGCATGCAACACTGATAAAGATCCTACCCAAGCCTGAGGTTTCACGTGCCCTCAGTACTTGATTTTTAGATTTTAAAAAGAAATTTAGGACTTAGAGTCCTCTATATCTGGATTGGAATCCTTGTTTCTGTCACATGATAGCTTCTTGACTTTGGCAAAGCCCATCCTGAGTCTTTGCTTTTTCACAACCCTCCCACGATCACCATGCATTTCATGAGGAAATCCGTATAAAACTCACAGTCCACTGCCTAGCATACACAGTGCACACTTACACGTGTAACTATTATTAATTTCTTCCAAGTTGTAGAACAATGGGAGGAATATAACAAATATACGATACCGATACCGTAAGAAGAGTCATAAAAGTCTGTTTGGTGTGGCTTTCTATTCAGCTCATTTATAATGTCAGATAAAAGTAGAGGAAACCGCCGGGCATGGTGGCACACGCCTTTAATCCCAGCACTCGGGAGGCCGAGGCAGGCGGATTTCTGAGTTCAAGGCCAGCCTGGTCTACAAAGTGGGTTCTAGGACAGCCAGGGCTATACAGAGAAACCCTGTCTCAAAAACCAAAAAAGAAAAAAGTAGAGGAAACCAGAAGAAACGGGTTCTGAAACCATCACAGTGGGATGGAGGAGCCAGATTTGAGTTTCATCTGGGGGGCTGTTGACCTGATTAGTCCTGAGAGTCCAGGAGGAAGGAGTGCACGCTGTGGACTGGGGGACCTAGAGATGTCTGGGAGGCGGTGGAGGGCTTCCCCAAAGCTTGGAAGTCAAAACCACTCATGAATGAAGGTGGTGGAAAGAGGAGATTAGGCAGAGTTTGAGGCCAGACCCCAGAGATCCCAAAGGCTACTGGGTGTAACAAGTCCTCATACACTAGGTTTGAAATACCCTTAACAAATGAGAATAAGAAACCCATCTGAGGCTTTCTAAAACTCCAGCTATAAGCAGGCTCAGATAGTCTACAACACACCACTCGATCCTTACAGATTCACCCAGCAGGTAACAGTACTCATTTCTTACCAATTCATCTTACTTTGGGGTGCCCAGAAGTCACCCTCACTATTCTTAGGAGCAGAAGCAGAATTCTAAAGGCCATCTACTTGACACAAAACCAGCCTCTCCTGCTTCTGCTCCCTCCTCCTGAGCCAGGAGGTCCCCTCCAGACTAAATTGTAAATGACTCCTGGATGGCTTATTGACATTCCACTGGCCCCAGACCATCTCTCTCCTTCCATTTCAACAGTTTCTCCTCTGCTTCCTTCTGGGAAAGGGATTCTCCAGGACACCTAGACGCTCTGTGTTAAGTTAAAGTCCTCTTCCTCTGAGGGGGGCGTGGCTGTTTATAGCTTTAATCAGAGGGAGGAGAATCTTTGTGAGTTCAAGGCCAGCCTGGTCTGTAGCTGCAGGACAGCCAGCACTGCACAGCTCCCACCTCCAGAGAAGGCCTTCTCTTTTCATCTTCTCTCTCTCCACACTTCTCAGCAACAGCCCTATATGGACAACACTTTGAGCTCTATTTAGTCATTAAAATAACTGTGAGCAGAGAGTCAAACCTGTGTATCTAGGTCAGTGTCACAGAGCCGGAGCCAAAACAGGGACAAGAAAGCAGAAAAATGGATATTGGGCGAGGAGGAATGCACACAGGAAACAGGAGAGAAATCTAAGATCTGCAGAGATGGGGTTTCAGGAGAGTCAAGGGCTGAGTGAGCTCTTGCCTAGAATGTGTGAGGTCCTGCATTCAGTCGACAGCATAAACAAGCACAAGCAAAGAGTCAGGGGCAGTGGGAGAGGGAGAAATGAGACCCAGGCCACCCAGCCTGACACAAGAGACATAGGAGAGGGGATGCAGAGGAGGCTGGAGGGGGGCGCTTAGATGAAAACAGCAAACTCAGTTCTAGTGTGTCAACACGGTCTGAAATGCTGAGGAACACTCCAGAGATCCCCCCAGCCTATGACACAATTTTCTTTATTATATTCGTTTTTTAATTTCAATTTTGAAATAAAAACCTTCTTTTCCAATCAGACTGTTCTTTTTTTTTTAAAGATATATTTTATTTATTATATGTAAGTACACTGTAGCTATCTTCAGACACTCCAGAAGAGGGCGCCAGATCTCGTTACGGATGGTTGTGAGCCACCATGTGGATGCTGGGATTTGAACTTATCACCTTAGGAAGAGCAGTCGGGTGCTCTTACCCGCTGAGCCATCTCACCAGCCCCCCAATCAGACTGTTCTAAACCCACACCCTGGAAAAACCACAGGGCAAATCTAGTTGCTCTAGCCTGGTATTTGAGATCCACTTCAAACTTGCATTTATTTTACACACAGAGGGATTCTTAAAGTCAGAAGGAACCTAGAAATTTCGGAGCCTCACAATGCCAGCATTATACAGACGAGGATAATGAAGCTTTGTTTTACAATCTTTTCTCCATCAACACAATCCACTTGGGTATAGCAAGAACAATAATGAGGGGAGAAAGCAGCGCTGACAAACACCTCAGAGAACACGGGCTAAGAGGTATTTCATCATCTTTTTGTCCTGCACCTGTCATACCCCACAGCACGCTGGCTCACTAACCCCCGAGGAGCTGAGAATATTGCAAAGAAGCCCACCCTCTGGTCCTAAGTCAGGCTATTTATAAATTTTTATTTTAAGTGTTAATGAATATATTACTTCCTGACTAGTTTAATGTAATGATTAATCTTCACTGTCAATTTGAATGCACTCAGAGCCATTGGAAACACATTAGGGGAGTCCATGAGAGAGTGTCCAGAAAGGTTTAGCTGTGGAGGGAAGACCTGTCTTGAGTGTGTGTGGTGCTATTACACGAGCCAGAGAAAGGAGGAAAAATATTTTAGGAATATTTCGCCCTTTCCTAACTTGGATGCAGTGTGGACACAATATGGATGCAGTATAGATGAAGTATGGACACAGTAGACATAGTGTGGATGCAGTGTGGACCCAGTGTAGATGTAGTATAGATCTAGTGTGGATGCAGTGTTGATGCAGTGTGGCACAGAGTGGAAGCAGTGTGGATGCGGTATGGACACTGTGGATGCAGTGTGGACACAGTGTGGGCATAGTGTGAACACGGTGTGGATGCAGTGTGGACACAGTGTTGATGAAGTGTGGGCACAGTGTGGACATGGTGTGGATGCAGTGTGGATGCAGTGTGGACCCAGTGTAGATGCAGTGTGGACACTGTGGATGCAGTGTGGACAGTGTGGATGCAGTATGAACGTGGTGTGGATGCAGTGTGGACACAGTGTCGATGAAGTGTGGGCACAGTGTGGACACAGTGTGGATGCAGTGTGGATGCAGTGTGGATGCAGTGTGACTAGTTGTCTCCCACTCTTGCAGCAGCAGGAGCTGTTCTTGCTGCCTTGCCTTCCCTCCTGATGAACTGCATCTCCTCAAACTGAGAGAGAGAGCCCAAATAAACCTTCCCTTTCTTCCAGGGTGGTTGTCAGGTATTTTGACAAAGAAATGACAACAGCAATAAAGATATCGTCTTGGGCTAAAGAGATGGCTCAGTGGTTAAGAGCACTGACTACTCTTCCAGAGGTCTCAAATCCCAGCAACCACATGGTGGCTCACAACTATCTGTAATGAGATCTGATACCCTCTCCAGTGTGTCTGAAGACAGCAGCAGTGTACTCATAGACTATATATATATATATATATATATATATATATATATATATATATATATATGCTCTTGTGAGCCCAACAATGTGACTAGCTATTTCCCTTCCACAACTTAATTTTCAAGCTAAGAGACCAAATAATCTCCATCTT
>LR749605.1:938916-1022173 GCA_902729485.2 Mus minutoides
TAGCTAAATATAATAGCCTGAACATTTCTTGAATCTGTGTGCTTGCCCCTACTGTTCTTTGAATGCATGTATTTGCCAACTGCTATAGCTCACTGCCAAGAGTTTGTGAGTTAGTTGATGGATTGAGATGCAGCTCACTGCCAAGTGTTTGTGGTAAGAATTTCACTTTGCACCTGTGCACCCGAGCATAAAAATCCTCTGTGTACCCATTTTTTCTGTAGAAAGAATGGATATTGTCAGATATTGTCAAATCAGAAAAATCCCCTACTCCCTCCTCCTCCTTCTCTCCCTCTTGAGGAACCATAAAAACCGGGTCCTCTTTTCCCTCAGGGTCGACTCCTCTATCCACTTCCGGGATATGAGTCGTCCCCAGAGCTCTGGCTTTCCCCGAATAAAGCCTCATGTGATTTAGAGCAAGCCTGGTCTTCTGTGAGTTCTTGGGGGATTCGCCAATATCCCGTGACTTGAGTGGAGGTCTCCCTACGGGGGTCCTTTCACTTTCATTAACTTCTGTCAGGTGTTTTGTGACATTACACATAACGAATACACTGACTCACTCACCCATAGTCACCTGTGTGAAGCCTGCTCCCCCAACATAGCAGTAGCCATTGTGTTACATGCCTGACAGTCATTTCATATTGTTACTGACACAGAAAAAAATAGCTTGACTCAGAGCAAGGTCATGTGGACCATATACATGTTTGTATGTTTGAGGTTTCTTAGTCTTAAGAAATTATACAATCACAAGCTCCACTTAGACCAATCAGAATAAAGATCAGTTAGAACTGTTCTGTCTGGCTTGTCGAAATGGCTGGAGTCAGAGCCAACCACTGGACAGCACTCCCTGCACCTGCACATGGGCTCATTGTGGTTTTTGCCTATATAAGCTGGCTCTAAGAAACATGAAGGGTCACAGTTTAGTTTCTAAGTCTATACTGCCCCCCTGATTGATCAGTATTTGGGGGGGTTGCTCCATAAACCAGCCTGTTTAACCGAGATTGGTATCTGAGTGGTTTGGGCAGCCATTCCCAGACCTCAGCAATCTGAATATTTGACATGACTCTGTAGACTGGACAGTTACACTTAAGTTCCTTTTGTTTTGTTTATCTGTTTGTGTTTTCTGTGTGTGTTGGTTTGGTTTAGACAGAGTATCTCTAGATATCCCTAGTTGTCCTGAAAAATGATATAGACAGACTGGCCTCGAACTCGTAGAGATCTGCTTGCCTCTGCTTCGAGAATGCTGGGCTTTAAGGTGTGTGCCATCATTACCTGGCTTCTGGTCCATTTTTGAATTGATGTTTCTTAAAGATCTAATACCCGTGTCTCTCTTTTTCTCTTTCTTGCATGAGTATGCCCATTTGCCCCAGAGACGTTGTTGAAAACACTGCCCGCTTCCTGTTGAGTTCCCCTTGCTTCTTGATAGAGATTAGTTTCTTAAATGTGTGTGGTTTTGTCTGACTGGGCTCTAGTCTGTTCCATTGACATACACACTTCAGGGAAATGCTCCATGGGCTTGGATAGAGACATTTTCTCTCAGATGACTCTAGCTGTGTCAAATGGATAAAACAAACAAACAAACAAACAAGTAAAAACTAACCAACACGGACCATTTGCTATTTTTTTTAATTTGTTCTTTGAAATTTTTCATATGTGTGTGCAATGTATCTTAATCATATATACCCTCAAATTAAAAAAAAATTTTTTTTGGCTTATTTGTGTGTGGAGAAGACGTGCTGTGGTGCACAGGTGGATGCCTGAGCATACGTTGCAGGAGTTGTTGGGTCTTTCTGTCCACCATGTGGGTTATGAGAATCAGATTCAGTTTAGGTTTGGTGATAATACAATGTAGGCTGCAGAGCCACCTCATGCTGACACTCCATCCTTACTGTAGAACTCACCCCAGAAAAGATGACCTCCAGATTGGGCTGCTAGCTGGGTGGAAATGAGGTGTAGGTCAGCCCTGCTTAGTGGGTACCGCACTCTCCTGGTGTCCTCCATCCCTCTGACTCCTCCCCCAGACCTGGGGTTCCCTGAGCTCTGAGGGCAGGGACCCGGTAGAGAGCTCCAATGTAGATTCTCTCTCAGAATAATGTCTAGCTGTGTGTCTCTGCTCCAGCCCAATCCACTTCTGGAGAAAACCTCTCTGACAACGACTGGAGAAGTCGGGTACCATTCTTTACAGGAAAACACACAATTCTCAGCTTTCGCCCTCTCATTTTGATACAGAGGGTTCTCTTGTACAAAGAACACAGCACTGAGGGCGTCTTTATGTGTGCCAAACTCTGTCCCACACAGCCCCATATTGACTTAACGTGGAGAAAGAGAATACAAGGCTGGAAAAGAGCAGAGGTTGTTGTGCCGTGAAAGGGGAAATGTTCTTACCAGCTGGCTACGTGCCTGACACTGGGACTCACCATGAAGCAGGTTGCTTTGAGACGTGATCTTACTAGCCCAGACTGGTCTTGAATCTATGGTCCTCCTGCCTCAGACCCCTCAGATCCAACTCCCAGCAAGTATTCATGGTGGTTCATGATGTACTCAGTGTGCAGAAGTGCACGGTAACCCTGATCTCTAGCTGGAGGCCCGATTCTCCATGAGAAAGGAGTTGGTGTGGATCCAAGCTTCTGTTCGGGACCTTTGGGTGTGTACCTTATCCAATGGCTTACGGGACAGGTTACTGGAGGATAAAACAGATCCTGTAGTAGATGCTTAACACCTGAAGAGATCTAGGTGAGGTTAGAGGCCAGACTCTAGGCCAGAATGGTCTACCAATGAGGATGGTGGTCAAGAGCGGGACATTGACCTTCAGTGCTATTTGACCTGTGTGAGGTCAAAGGCAGGAAGGAGAAGAAAGTTCACAGACAGCCATGTCGCTGTGAGAACATTCTGTTTTCATTCTCTGAGCCTTTCTTCTCATGGTTGAAGAATAACTCCAAATAATGTTCTAGAAACATAAATAGCCTGGGAGCATGTAATATTGCATTAAAATTTGCTCGCAGTAAATAAAACCCAGTCTGGCAGCTTTAAAATGGGATCTCTTCACAATTGTATTTTATTGATTTCTCTTTATTATACTCTTAGGTTTATTTGCTGAGGGAAAGTTATAGAGAATACATTAAAAAAAAAAAAAAAGTCATGCTGGGCGTGGTGGTGCACGCCTTTAATCCCAGCACTCGGGAGGCAGAGACAGGTGGATTTCTGAGTTCGAGGCCAGCCTGGTCTACAAAGTGAGTTCCAGGACAGCCAGGGCTATACAGAGAAACCCTGTCTCAAAAAAAAAAAAAAAAAGTCTACACTTCTCTTCTTCAGAAGGAAGCAAATATTTTAGCATCATATCTCTTCCCATGCTCTTTTATTTTTTTGCAGACAGAATCCCATGTATCCTTGGCTGGCCTCAAACACCCTAGAAATGCTGATCCTGAACTCTGGGCCCTTCTGTGTCCACCTTCCAAATGCTGTATTTACAGGTGTGAGCAGACTTGTCTAACTTATTTTTCCACTCTCTTAGCACATTTTTTCCTCATTAAAATATGAGATTATATATATATTTTTTGAGATTATATTTTTAAATGACATTTTAAAGTCTCAAAACAAAACAAAACAAAACGAACCTTTCTGTCTTAACTCACTTTTTTTGTCAGAAAAAGTCTGAGTGGCTTTTAAATATGGAAAATGATGATGGGTATTCTTCTGTTGGGATGAGATGCTATTTCTGGGTACTTGCTGTCATACTGCGAACCACAGTGATCACTTGAGATACGGTGAATCTGATACACACTGAGTTACAAAGGGTGCTCAGGACCCTGTGACAAGAAAAAAAACGCATTAGAAATTCCATGTAGCAATGATACTGTATGGAGCCTCTGGGTTTAACACCATGCCATGCTCTTGAAATTAGTGTCTTTTGTTCTTTAAAGACATGACCCAGAATTCTAGACAATCCTTTCTAGGTGCTTGTTTTCTGATGGGGAGTGGGGAACAAGCGATTGAGGTACATATTTTGTGTACCAAAGTAGACCTGGCTTCCAGGTTCTCCCAGCATCCCTCAGTGCCTACCTGGCATATCCTACCCCCAAACCTGAACTTCCAGCTGAGGGGCTGGACTGCCCTTTCCCTACAGGTTCTTCCCTATACAATCCAGACATTTTAGTCTCTTTCCCCCCTCTTCTCTTCTTCTTCTTCTTTTCTCTCTCTCTCTCTGCGCCTCTTTTCTCCTTTTCTCTCTATGCACAAGTGTCCCCTTCTCTCTTTCTCTCTCTGTCCCCTACCTTCTCTTTCCCCATCCCTGGCTTTGGTCCTTAGGGCCAATGAACTTGCTCACCTGAGATCAGCTTCCCAATAAACCTGCCTTTAATATAATCTAATTTGGTTTAAATTGACTCATTTTAGGTCAGAGAAATAACCTATCACTAGGTCCTCCAGTTGTTAAGAACCTGCACTGTTCTTTTTTTCCCCCCTTCTCGCTCCAGCCCAAAGATTTATTTATTATATGTGAGTACACTGTAGCTGTCTTCAGACACACCAGCAGAGGGCATCTGATCTCATTACAGATGGTTGTAAGCCACCATGTGGTTGCTGGGATTTGAACTCAGGACTTCCGGAAGAGCAGTCACTGCTCTTAACCACTGAGCCATCTCTCCAGCTCCCAAGAACCTGCACTATTCTTTGTCTCTGGATAGTTCAGCTCAGCAAGGAAAGAAGCCCACTGGTGGGGTACAAACTGTGATGTAAAGGACACCTGCCACAGGGCAGCAAATGAGTGTTATCTGGAAAAGGTGACCCTGACTTGGGTCCCATGGAAGAAACCAGTCTTGCCTCTGTTAGCAAATCCTTTTCAGTAGTCCTAGTTTCTGACTTTAGGATTTTTCTCTGACCCAAATTATGTAAGTTATGGTTTTGATTGCTATGTGTTCCTGTTATATGATGAGCCAATCATGAGTCATGATTTTGTTGCTTGAAAGTGTATTTTAACCATTGTCCTTTAATGACTGTTGGGGTCTTGCCCAGGAGCCTGTCAGTCAGTCTGATGGTGAAGTCACCTGTCAGCCAGATAACCGTTGCCAGAGACACTCACCTAAGGGCTGCTGTGAGAGGTCTGTCACTCTTTGGCCTTCAGAGTGATCCCCTAGACTCAGTTACTTTTCTCATTGCTCTGACCAAACACCTGGCAGAAGCGACTTGTGAGAGATTTACTGGGTGTCTTAGGGTTTTACTGCCTTCTCTATCAGCACAGATTGTAGTCCCTCAGACCAAAACAAACCCTGACTTGCTAAGGAGAAAACTAACACAACAGCTGAGTGTGTCCGTCTGCCTGCCTGCCTGCCTGCCTGCCTGCCTGCCTGCCTGCCTGCCTGCTTGTGTACCTGTCTGTCTGCAACAAGGTCTCATCAGAGCCCAGGCTGGTCTAGAGCTTGCTGTGTGGCCAAGGATAACTGAGAATTTCTGCTCCTCTTACTCCCACCTTCTGACATGCTCGACCAAACATGGCTGAAGATATATAATTTTGTCACTTTCAAAAGTATAAAGGGGTATGCTCAGCTGCGCTGTTATATGTATTCTTCAGAAAATATGTATGTGACAGTCGTGTGTTAGTGCTCCAGCCACTTATTTTCTTTGTGAATTAGAAATTACTTTGGCTATCAGCTATCATTAATATGTGACGTTGATAACATTCTAGAGACAGTAGCAAAACAAAAACAAAACAAAAAAACAAAAACACCATCACCAAAAGACAAACAACCCTCCACAAAAACAAAAAGGAAAAACCAAGACCATGTGTGCATACTTAGAAAGAAAGAAAGAAGAAAGAGAAAGAAAAAGTGAGAGAGAGAGAGAGAGAAAGAAAGAAAGAAAGAAAGAAAGAAAGAAAGAAAGAAAGAAAGAAAGAAAGAAAGACATTGTTTTTCCTAATACAGCAGTTCCCAGGCATTTTGGTCTTAGGACCCTTTGCATACCTTAAAAATTATTGAGTGTGTCAAAGAGCTTTTGCTCATGTGAGCTACATTTACTAACAACACAAAAAATTAATCCAGAATTAAAAAAAAAATTGTTAGCTGGGCGTGGTGGCGCACGCCTTTAATCCCAGCACTTGGGAGGCAGAGGCAGGCGGATTTCTGAGTTCAAGGCCAGCCTGGTTTACAGAGTGAGTTCCAGGACAGCCGGGGCTACACAGAGAAACCCTGTCTCGAAAAACCAAAAAAAAAAAAAAAAAAAAAAAAAGTTGGAAATGATGAACTCATGGCACACTAATATATTGTATGAAAAATACATTGTTTTTCACAAAAATAAGACGTGGCGTCATTTCAGCTTTTCAAATCTCCTGAACAGCAGCTGCACAGAAGGTCGCTGGATTCACAGGTCGGTCTTTGGCATGCCGTCTCACTTCGTACAAGTCTTATATTTTTGGTTGTGAGCCTAGCCTTTAATGGCTGAGCCATCTCTCCAGCCCGTCAAGTCTTATATTCTCAATCAATGCTCCAAAGAAAGTAAGAGGGAAGAATCAATGTCTTATCATAATTCTGAAAATAGTTTTGACCTCGTGACCCCCCAAAGAGGACCTTCTGGAAGGCAGAAAAGATTATTATACTGTGCAGGTCATTCTGAGATCTAAGGTAGTCAGCAGATGACATAAAATTCTCCTCAGTGGCTGCCGATAGGTTGTTTCTCCACCGGTGAAATGAGCCAATTCAACCCAGATTAGATTATGTTACATGCAGGTTTATTGGGAAGCTCTCTCTGGCAAGTTCTCTGGCCCCAAGGATTGAGACCAGGGAGTCGCCATGGGGAGAGGGGAGGAGGGAGGAGGAAGAGAAAAGGCACATGAAAGAGAAGAGAAGGAGAAAGAGAGGGAGATGGGGTGGGAAGAAGAGAGAGAGAGAGAGAGAGAGAGAGAGAGAGGGAGAGAGAGAGAGAGAGAGAGAGAGAGAAACAGAGACAGAGACAGAGAGACACACTCAGAGACAGGGGTGGGAGAGAGACAGAGACAGTGCATGCAAAATGTCTGGATTATGTAGGGATGAGCCCCTGGGGGAAGGGCAGCCCAGCCCCTGGGCTGGAGAGTTCAGGGTTGGGGGCAGGGTATGCCAGGTAGGGACTGAGGGACTGAGGGATGCTGGGAGAACCTGGAGCCAGGTCTGCTTTGATATGTAAAATATGCACCTCAGTCCCTTGTCCTGGGGTCCCAAACCAAACAGCTTCTTCTCAAGAAGTGTAGGAAAAATTATCTTGAAGTCCTTTGATGTGCTCAGCAAGGAGGCACCAGGTAAATTCAAGATATTCCTTCTCCCTGCTTTGCTCTTTAGGGTAACCAATCCTGTTCTTAGCTAGTGACAATCTTTTGAATTGCTTAAACCCCCTGAGTCCCTGCCCCTGAGCCTGTCCTCCTTGCCCAATGCTTCCCTGTGTGACCCCAAAACCAGGCTCCCGGGAAGGTGATTTGAGGCAGACACCTGCTTATGTTATACCTGCTACATGCTACGTCCCAGGCTGTCCTCTCCTGGTAATTATTATCTTCTATGACATGTATGTATGTATGTATGTATGTATGTATGTATGTATTCATATGTAGATGTTTGTATGTGAGGGTTGCATACACTCCAGCGTGTGGAAGTCAGGGATAACTTGTGGGAGTCTGGCTTTGGATTGAACCCAAGTTTTCAGGCTTAGTGGCAAGCACGTTTTCCTGCTGAGCCATCTCACCAGCCTTTTCCTGGTCATTATCCCCCACAGCTTGGATCCACTTGAATTGGCCTAAGGTAACTACCTCAAACTCTCCTGAGGAAGAAAGTGAGGAAGAAAGCAGGCGCTTTCCAGAGCTCTCCTGTGAGTGACACCTCCCTGTGGGGAGGGTCTCTCATCATTAAGGAAGAGGACCCCTTGTTCAGGTCAAAGTCAGGGCTCCATCTTTTCACTCAAATGCTTCATTTTTTCCTCTGGAAAGGTTGGCCCTTGACATCTTCTCACAGTTGTCATCAGGAAGAAAAGTGATTGATTGGCTCACAAGAAAGTTCTAGAAACACAGAACGTTCTCAGCTAATGCGCTCAGCCTGGGCCTTCTTACAATTCTTGTTAACTAATGCCTACTGCCAAGGTGAAGTGTCTAATGGGATTTGTTTTCTTCCAGTACATGTGGCCTGATGTTGCCCCCCCCACACACACCTTTTTTTTTGTTTGTTTGAAATTTTAGATTAGAATTTTAAAAGTTAAAGCACAGAAATCAAGTTTCCAGATGACATTTTCATGTGTTGCTTTGCTTGTATTTACTCCCTCATCTCCTGTCTCTCTGCTCTCCACTGGGTGGTCTTTGTCACAGTGGAATTAGGGTAAAGCAGCTGCATCTTGGGTTGTAAGGTTCACGAAGAAGACCCCACTCCTATCTCATGAGTTCGCGCACCCAAGGAATCACGAGAGACCATCTTGATGTAATATACACGAGGGAGGTTTATTCACAGAGCTCCTGCAGGAAGACACCCACCCCATGCAAGAGGTGGAAGAGTCGACCACGAGGCTCAAGAACTGAAGGCTTATATAGTAAAATGGGGTGAGGGGTTGGCGCGGTTTCACCTGATTGGCTAGTTCAAACATCAGCAAGAGGCCCAGGTAGCAGCCTGAGGTAATAGCTAACTCTAAGAGACAAGGGGGAACCAGGATGGCCAGTTTTTCATCCTGGCCAGTTCTTCAGGGTCTCTTGTCTCACTCCAGGTTCTATAGTTCCCTTACTGGACACAGCATCCTTTCTCTACAGGTCCCAACAGGACAACCCTTTACCACTGAGAGTCTGGGCCCCCTCCTCACAGGGGCTCAGAGCCCAGCTCTCCTGCAGGGGTCTTCACTTGCATGGACCCATTTGCCTCATGGTTGCTGGGGTGAGGTTTTACTTCCTCTCCCCTTCTTCCTTACAGGGACTCTGTGATGGCTCAGGGTCCATTTCTGTTCACACACTTCATGTGGTCTCTATGGCTGCCTCTACACTATGAAGTGTCAGGTGGTGGGGTGGGAGCTGTGTCACCATCTCCTGAGGCTGCCACAAAGAAGGACTGCAGAACTAGAGTTCTATTGTGATGCAGAAGTCCAGGGCTGGAGGCCACATGCCTGAGGTCAAGGTGTTATCAAGGCTGATTTCTTCTGAGGCACTTCCTTGGCTTGTAGGTGGCCCTGTTTGACCCTTATCATCAAGTTTCCCTCTATCTCCAAATACCCTTCCTCTCCTTGTCTCTGGCCATGGCCATCAGTGCAAAGCAAGACTGTATTAGAGTTTTTTTTTTTTTTTTTTTTTAATCTCTAGTTAGAATGGCATTTGCCAAGGAAAGACACAGACAGACAGGCATATAAACAGACACACAGAGGTAAATAAACACAGACACACAGAGATACATACACATATACATATAGACAGACATATACAGAGATAGACAGACAGGCACACAGAGAAACACATACACACACAGACACACACACACACAGACACACACACATACACAGAGACAGACAGACAGACAGACACAGAAAGCAAACACAGACAGACTGAAACACGCACATAGATATGGATTCACACATAAAGACATAAAGATACACAGACACAGACAGACAGTCACTCATATGCATACACAGACACAGACAAATGCTGGTGAAGAAGCAGGGGCTGGTAAAGAAGAAGCCTTACATTCTCTTAGTGCAAATGTAAATTCATGCAGTCACTATGGAAATCAGTCTAGAGGGTCCTCAAAAAAAAAAACCCACTAAAAATAGAGCTAACATATGGCCCAACTCTACTATTCCTGAGCATCTTATCAGGACTCCAAGTCAGCACAGCACAGAGACATTTCCACCTCCATGTTTATTGCTGCTCTGCTCACAGAGCCATATCCCAGAATCAGTCTGTCAGTCCAACAGTTGAATGGACACAGAAAATTCAGTAACATATGAAAGGATTTTTATTCAACCATGAAGGAAAGTAAAATGTTGTCATTTCCAGGAAGATATACAGAACTAGAGATTATCATGTTAAAAAAAAAAAAGAAGAGAGACTCAGAAAGACCAACATTGTATGTTTTCTTTTAGGAACTGTGCTAGCCTGCTCTAGGTCAGCTATGCAATCTAGAGACACTAGAGAGGAGAGCCTCAGTTGAGAAAATATCAGGCTATAAGCAAGCCTGTAAAGCATTTTCATAGTGATTGCTAGGGGAGGAGCCATCCCCTAGGCATGTGGTCCTGGATTCTATAAGAAAGCAGAGTGTGGGCAAAATGGGTGAGTTGGCCCCCATGACCCAGTCAGCTGCCACCCAGGCCCAGATCTAGGGCTTCGAGTTGGCTTACCCTAATATCTACCTCATCTGTGAACTGCTGGAGTGGATAAAAGGGCCAGTCCTGCAGAACCAAAGGTTCTCCATGACACAGGGCAAGAACAGGATATCTGAGAGGAGAGTCCAAATGAGGATCCAATATTGACTGAGTAGCAGAAGCCAGAGGCCTCTCGAACCAGAACAAATGACTCATTGCAATAAACCTAAAGACTTGTGGACAAAAGGGTGTACTGTGTGACATATAACAGCTACCACGACGAGAGAGTTTTGTTTGTTTGTTGTTTTGGTTTTCTTTTGGGGGAGGGGTCGCAAGGGCAGAGGGTGGGTATGGAGGGATGGGAAGATGAGTGAGATTGGGAGTGCATGATGTGAACGTCACAAAGAATCAATAAAAAGTTTAAAAGGGGGGCTGGTGAGATGGCTCAACGGGTAAGAGCACCCGACTGCTCTTCCAAAGGTGATAAGTTCAAATCCCAACATCCATATGGTGGCTCACAACCATCCGTAACGAGATCTGGCGCCCTCTTCTGGAGTGTCTGAAGACAGCTACAGTGTACACATATAATAAATAAAATAAATCTTTAAAAAAAAAAGTTTAAAAGGGGCCGGGCGTGGTGGCGCATGCTTTTAATCCCAGCACTCAGGAGGCAGAGGCAGGCAGATTTCTGAGTTCAAGGCCAACCTGGTCTACAAAGTGAGTTCCAGGACAGCCAGGGCTACACAGAGAAACCCTGTCTCAAACAAACAAACAAACAAACAAACAAACAAACTAACTAACTAAATAAATAAATAAAGTTTAAAAGGAAAACAAAGGTTGAGCAAGCCAGGAAGCAGCACCCCTCCTTAGCAGGCCTCTAGATTCTCTCGCCTTTTGAGTTCTGGTCCTGACTTCCCTCAGTGATAGACTATGGTTATGGGAGCATAAGCCAAATCAACCCTTTCCTCTCCAACTTGCCATTGGTCATGGTGTTTCTGCAGAGCAGTACTAACCATAACTAAGACAGGGATGGCTTTGCTCAGGCCAGTGTCTTCTCTCCCCAGACAAGTTGAATGGCATGCTATGGGAGCTCTCATAGGGGGGGTCCTTTGGTTTTTATAGATGCCTATTGTGCTGGATAGGAATGAGGTCTGTTCTGTAGTGTCTCAATGGAGAAGGTTAGAAAGAGTTGACGAATAGACCACTCTGGGAAGTAATGAGCCAGTGCCCAGACAGTCAAGCAGTTTTTCTCAACCTGTGGGTCACAAACCTTTGGGGGTTTATGTGAATGATTTCACAGGGATCACAAATCAGATATCCTACATATCAGATATTTATATTACACTTGATAAGAGTGGCAGAATGATAGTTATGAAGTAGCAACAAAAATAGTTGTATGCTTGGGGACCACCACGACATGAGAAACTGTATTAAGCATTTGGAGGAGTGAGACCCACTGAGGTAGAGGATCCAGGCAGAGACCAGACTAGTTATGGGAGTGGAGGCTCAGACATAGCCATGTGTCTCGGCTGGATGGCATTGAGCGTATTCTGAAGCTGGGGTATTGGATTATTTTAATTTTAAATTTTTATTTATTACCGTTGTGTGGAGTGGGTGAAAGAGGGAGCCTGTGCTGTGGTCCTTCATGTGGAGGTCAGAGACAACTGTACAGAGCGAGTTCTTCGCCTCCACCCTTATGTGGGTTCCGGGACAAATACAGATGTCAGGCTTGCCAGGTGAGAGCTGTGGCCCTCGGAGCCATCTTGCTGGTCCTGAACAGGTTGTAATTAAAGCACTGACTGAAGTGTCTCTTGCCTTTTGTGGTAGAATCTGGCTCTTATTTGATGTTAGCTATTCCCTGCTTCTTGCTGTCATTTCCACGGAAAAGTTGCAAGTAAGCATTGGGGTGCCATCAAAGGCAGAGCTGTGTGTTCAGTTCTCTGGTGTGTATAAGTGTGAGTTAATAAACCAGATTTATCTCTGTCTCTCCCCCCCCTACATGTGTACTTCCTTAAATGTACAGTCTGTTTTCTCTGCTGACCTTGCTTGCAACCAGGAGCACTCAGTAGCAGTTCTTTCTGTGCTGTGGTCTGGGGCACTCTGTGTATGGTTCTCAGTGACTGATGGCTTGTTCTCTTGTAGCAATTCGTAAACACGGGAATCTCTTTATTAGAGAAATTGTTCATATTAGTGAGTATGGTCAGTGGGTACATCTATAGGTTGTATTAATTCTTTAAAATTCAGAACCACGGTTGAGGTACCCAGTGAGTTCCAGGTCATTTACAGTTAGAGTGAGACTCTGTCTCCAAAAACAAGATAATCAGAAATAATAATAATAATAATAATAATAATAATAATAATAATAATAATAATTCCTGCATGCTTGTGTTTCATATTGTGTGGTGTCTTACATAGTATATTGCTAGAATAATAGCTAATCCAAATTAAAACGAAAGTTGAACATAGGTATGTTCTCTCTCTCTCTCTTTTTAGATTTATTTATTTTATGTATGTGAGCCACCATGTGGTTGCTGGGAACTTAGGACCTCTGGAAGAGTAATCAATGCTCTTAACCACTGAGCCATCTCTCCAGCCCAAGTTCTCTCCTCGAAGCTCTCAGTGGTTCCCTTTGTCCTTTCACAATGCCATACGGGTCATATGGTGAATGGCCATCACTTTTGTTTGTTTGTTTCCGAGACAGGGTTTCTCTGTATAGCCCTGGCTGTCCTGGAACTCACTCTGTAGATCAGGCTGGTCTCGAACTCAGAAATCCGCCTGCCTCTGCCTCCCAAGGGCTGGGATTAAAGGTGTGCGCCACCACGTCAGGCAGCCATCACTTCCAGTAGTCACTGTTTTCCTCCTGTGACCTCCATGAGGCTCTCACGAATCTGCACAGCTAGATGGCAAAGGTTGAGGTCGCTTGTTGTAGCCAACCAGCCACGGTTGTGCCATCTAGGCATAAGTTCCAATGTGCAAAATCGTCCCTTGCCCCTTGCCCCTTACCCCTTGCCCCTTTTGGCTTTCCACACTATTACTAGGTATCTGGGTACCACCATCTGTCTCCGCCAATGCAGCCTTCATATTATTCCACGTCTACAGCTTCTCTCATCCTCTTTTCTATGTGATAAAATCTAGTAATCCAGATTACTGAGTAATCTTGGATTTTATACTGTCCTTGCTTCCCAGTGTATGGTCTTTAACAGCTTCAGTTGCTCTTGCCATAGCTGTGCTATCATAAGCATAAGGTCATCTTTCAGTGCCATCTACTGCAATGATAGTTTCCAATCCATCTATCCACATTGTAGCTTGGCACATCTTTGATCACCAACAGTTGCCTGCATGCTGGTACCCATGCCTTCTTGCCATTTCTTCCCTTGTAGCTCGTTGCTGTTCTGATGAGTGGGAGACTAAGTGGTCTCCAGCTGCCACAAACCCTTCTGGAGTGACTACACCTTTTCTCTTAAATTTTGATTTCGTAAGGACCAGGGTCAAATACTTAGCCTTTCAGTCACTATGTTAATCACATGCTATATGCTGGAGACAGATCACTTGCCAGCCTTGTGCTGATATAATGAGGGGGAACAGAGACAGGAGTTTGGGAGAAAAAAAAAAAAAACAAAAACACCCAACACAACTGACTGACATCAGCACTGACTGGCTTGTTTATCCATGAGAGGAAAGAAGTCAATGTTGGGTGAGGAGCCAGCTCAGTCCAGGGATTGCCTACCATAAAAGCGTTCAGACCCAGCGTCAGATCCCCAGCTCCCACTTAAAAACCAGGCATGGTGGAGCATGTTTGTAATCCCAGCATAGAGGGCAGAGACAGGCAGATGGGAGGCTTGCTGACCAGACAATCTAACAGAAATGAAGCACTCCAGGTTCAGTGAAAGACCCTGCCGATAGATAGATAGATAGATAGATAGATAGATAGATAGATAGATAGACAGACAGAATAATAAAGCCTGTTTGGGGGGGCTGGTGAGATGGCTCAGCGGGTAAGAGCACCCCATTGCTCTTCTGAAGGTGATGAGTTCAAATCCCAGCAACCACATGGTGGCTTACAACCACCCATAATGAGATCTGACGCCCTCCTCTGGTGTGTCTGAAGTCAGCTACAGCATACTTATGAATAATAATAATAAACGAATCCTTGGACCGGAGAGAGCAAGTGGGAGTGAGCGGAGCCAACTGGAGCGAGCGGGGCCAACCGGAGCGAGTGGGATCGGCTGGAGTGAGGGGGCCGACTGGAGTGAGGGGGGGGGGGCGGCGGGGCCAAGACCAAAACGAGCAGGGTTGACTGGAATGAGGAAAAAAAAGCCCGTTAGGGGTGGGAAACAGGTGCAGAGTGATAGAGGACGATATCTCGGCGGTGTCAATCACTGGATTCATCTGGCCCATGCTAGCAAGCACACACATATGCACACTGCTCCCCTGATCTTGAGGGTGCATGGCACCCTCTACTGGCTGAAGGCTCAGGATTCATGTTTTCAGTCTCCAGCCCCCCCCCCCCCCCTTCCCATCCCATCCCACCCCAACGTACCATAAGATGTTTGGCTCATGGCTGACTTTTCTCTAGGAAAACTGTTACATGTTAGGGAATATAACATCTGCGGTTATCTTTGGGTATAAATACTCTGTCAGAACCTGGTATTCTTATAGGCCCAAGCTCCCTAGTGTAACCTGCTTTCTGAAGCAATTTTGTAGGATGTACCTTTGCTATATTTCCTAGCCTTGGGAAGATTCATGAAGCTACAGCCTGTTATAGAAGCCAAGATGGTTTGTATAACCTGTGATGATTAGTGTTAAATGACACATTGATAGAATTTAGATGGACCTCTGAGAATGTCTGTAGGGAAATTATCTTGATTGCATTCATTGAGACATAAAGATTTGGCCACATGGGTGGTACTATTCCCTAGCTGAGATCTTGAACTGTTTAAATGAAGACAGGGAACTGAGAAATAGTATGTCTTCAATATCGTCTTCTGACTATGAATAGAATGTGACCAGCTGCTTCAAGGCCCTGCTGCCTTGACAGACTTGAACTATGAACTAAACTAACCCCTCCCTCTCTTAAGTTGCTTTTGTTAAGATGTTTTATCATAGCAATAGGAAAAGAAGGTAAGACTCAGCCCCTTTCAGGCAGGTATTCATAGGTTGTGGAGCTGAGCCAGCTTCAGAAAGATGAACCCTCCAATCTCCTATGAGTGTCAGAAACATGCCTCCTCCTCAGACTTGTCCCAGTGAATTGTATCTGTCTGACTTCTACCTGGCTGAAGCTATCACTGGGCACAATGTGTGCCTTTGGACTGTGCAAACCCTCCTCTCTGGGCTCAGTGTGGTACCTGGTGTGCCGGACACCAGAGAGTTCTGGGAAGAGACCCATGTGCTTTCTGCCTGTGTGGTGTTACCATCCTTACATAGAGACTTCTTTGCTGGTGAATCTGTTGCAGAACACTGCAGAACCAAATTCTGGGAAATGCCCTCAGGAACTGAGGCAAAGTAAAAAGGATGGCCTGGAAACTCAATTCTGAAGGGAAAAAGTCCAATCTGCTTATTCCTGGTACATCTAGTGAACATTTTCTGGTCCCTCACAGAAAGGTACAAATTATAACTATGGGTACCTTCATGCTGGAGACTCATGTCCCCAGGAGATAAGGCCTATAGGAACAATGTCACCTGAGAAATCCGTGCTTTTCTTTTCTTTTTCTTTTTTTTCTCGAGACAGGGTTTCTCTGTGTAGCCCTGGCTGTCCTGGAACTCACTTTGTAGACCAGGATGGCCTCGAACTCAGAAATTTGCCTGTCTCTGCCTCCCAAGTGCTGGGATTAAAGGCGTGCGCCACCACGCCCGGTGAAATCTCTGCTTTTTGAGTTTACCTCTAGAAATAAGAATGCCAGGTAAGCCTGGAAGCAATATTATTATTAGACTTTAAAACAGGCTCCTTAATTCTGCAGCCATGTCTGGTACCTTTGCAAAGGTACAGAGAGCCCCAGCCCTTGAGACATCTGCAATGGCCTGCCAGAAAAGGAGAGAAGAAATAGAATCTACAGCTTTGTTACTGTGGTTTTGACAAAGACTTTGACACAGGATAGTCTCTGTTGTCTCCTGCTGTCTTCTACTGCTTCCCCTGGCTGACCCCATTGTAATGGAAACAGAACCTACCACCATCTCCTGGAAGGCATCCTGAGGGAGAGGCATAGAGTAGTTATCTCAGGATTCCCAGAGTGCATTTCTCAACTCTGAATCAGTATGGCATGTCTCTCTGTAAGTCGCATAAAGAGATACATCACAGAAAAGTCCCTGCTGCTTGCGTTGCTCCAGTGTTTATCAAGAAGCAGTGGCACTCACTTGTAATTTCAACACTTGGAATGGGCAACTCCAGGCTATTCCGCTCTCAGAGGAGAACAAAAACAGACATGTTCTGTTCACTCTTCTTTTCTCTTCATTTCATATTAATGTCTTGCTTATGTTTCCATGGTTTGCATGTAAGCTTATGGTTCATATATCTTTCTAGGTTTACCATAAAAATGTTAAATAAAGAATGTATACACATACCCAAGAATTGAAATAAAAAAGAGAGTAGGTGATCTCATATCCTACCCAATGAGTTGGCCTCTGGCCTAGTTCCCTAGTTCTTTGTCCATGACACACAGGCATCAGAGGTGTTACCATGGCCACAGCAGTCCCTTCTGACAATCTATCCTGCCCTTCCCCATACGAGTCTGCCATTACCACACAGTGTCTGGTGGGGGAAGGTGAAGCTGCAGGATGGTTTGAGAGGTTGGGTAGGACTTGATTAGGGAGAGAGAGGAAGCCGTGAGGGCCTGGGTCAGGGCAGTTCTGGGGCCCCAAGGTTGATCTCTGCTACTTGTCCTATGACTTCTGGTCACCTTCACCATTCTTTATGAAGTTCTTGTCCTGAACCCTTTTCAGAGCAGACCCCAGGTAGCCAGTCAACAAAGTGATGCTCCTGACCAACCCTGGCCTCAGACATGTCTGTCCCTGATGGACAGCTGTGTAAACAAACAAACAAACAGGCCTGAGGAGATGGTTGAGAGGTTAAGAATTTGCCTCTCAAGCCTCATGACGAGAGTGTGGTCTTCAGAGCCCACATAAATGCCTGGTAGATGTGGTGGTCTGTCTGTAACCCCAGCATGGGAAGGCTGAGACATGGTATCTCCAGAACAGAAAAGTAAGCAAGAATAGCTAAATTAGGGAACTCAGTTTGGTTGAGAGACCCCACCTCATTGAATAATGTGGAAGAGTGAAGCAAGATGATTCCTGGCCTCAACCTTGGGTTGCATGTGTGCATAAATCCCCACATGTGTGCATAAACCCCGACGTGAAGTGGAAACTTAAGGGTTCTTTGGAAAGTCAATTGTGTTGGATGGTGTTTTGCTGGGACAAACACGTGAAGGAGTATTTTCCTGAAGGGGATACAGGTGAAAGGATGTTTCACTAAGGTGGACTCGTGAAGGAACATTTCACTGAAACAGACACACATGGAAGAATGTTCTGCTAAAGCAAGCACACAAAAGGACACGTGATGAAGGAGTTTTCACTACATACCCATGCTCACCTTACATTTCATAGTGGAGCTCTATTTGTTGGGACTCCATAAAGCTTTGGTTGGATGCTGCAACTTCTTGCTCCTTCCTCCGACTCAAGTCGATTGACAGAGTGAGTGATGTCAGGTGAGTCAGACTCACTTGCTCAGGCAAGACACTTGTTGAGGCAAGACCATGGAGGACACGTGGTGATGTTTGGAGGGAGTATAAATAGGACTCAATGGATTTTAAGAGGGGCTTGCTAGCTGTGCAATGCTTATTGGTCTTTGACTTTGCTGATCTTTGCTTCATTGAAAGAGGCAGGACAGAGATCTTCTCCTAGCATCCCTGTGAGTCCGAGTCCCTCCTGCTGACTCCTGCCAATTCAGCTGAGGCCTCGCTGTTCCTGATAGGTCCTGCTGATTTACTATCCAGACACTACTGAACTGGCTGTTGCTATGTCTGCGTAGTGTTTTTGAGTGGATCCAGCTGCCACTGCTGACTTGTGAACTGAACCCCTGAACTCCTGACAACACAGATGGGAGTTGCTTCACAAGAACCATTTCTAACCAGGTCTGCTTCCCCTGTACCCTAATAACTGTTCTTTTCCACTACCTCTGATGGGTGGTGGGCTAGAAAGGAAGTTAAAGCATTTAAAAAAATCATCATTCAAAGGAGGTTTTGGGGGCTGGTGAGATGGCTCACTGGTTAAGAGCACTGGCTGCTCTTCCAGAGGTCATGAGTTCAATTCCCAGTAAGCACATGGTGGCTCACAACCATCTATAGGGGGATTCTGCTGCCCCCTTCAGCCAGGTGGACATATGTGCAGCAGAGCACTCACATTAAATAATAAATACAATTTTAAAAAGGTTTAGAAAAAAATTAAAGTTGCACCCACATGTCCATATACATGTGTGCCCATATACATGAAAATATGCATATGTACACATACATGAAAAAATTGGAGAAAAAAGAGAAAACTACAGGCTAACAACTACCCAAAACCTTCACCACCAGAAAGTCTCCTGCATCTCACCCAGACTCAGATAAAATCTCCAGATTTCTTTTCACTCATAGCATATAGCAAGGAATCCTGAAATATATTTGAGCAGTAGAAAACTGGACATGAATGAACCTCCACTGATTGCCATTGTCTTTGAAAACTGAAGTCTATCTTCTTTTATTTCCTATTAAGCCATACATCATCTCTTCTAGGTTTATAGAGCTCTTATACATATATTACTAGTTCCCAAATCTCTCCAAATAATTACCCCTCACTTTTAAGATGGCACATGACATGGGAATTAGACCTTGACATGTTTTCTCAATGTATTTTTTTCTCATAATATCTATGGTGTTTATTTTATTTTATATTTAGGAATATGGGTGTTCTGCCTGAATATAATCTATATTAGCTAACTTAACTCTGTGACCATATGCTCGGCAGATGCAGCTTAAGGGGGGGGGTGCTTATTTGTACTCTTGCTTCAGGAGATAACAAGTGTCACGGTAGGGAAGACAAGGGACAGAAGCAGCTAATAACTGCAGCATGGGAAGCAAGGCCAGACTACAGCCCACTAAGTCCTCCAGCCATGCCATCCAAGCCCAGGTATCCGCAACACCCTCAATATGTGTGCATCAAGGGATATCTCAGACCACACAAAAGCTCAACAGCGCTGGGCTGAGGACTGGCTCGGTTGGTAAAGAGCTCACAAGAACCTGTCTCATCCCCAGGATCCACAGAAGCAGCTGGATATGATGGCATCAGGTTGCGTCCCATACTGGAAAGATGGATGTATCCCATACTGGGAGACAGTGGATCCTGGAAACACCAGAGATTGTCTGACTAAGTAAGGAACCTCACGTAAGCTGTTAAAACTTAGGATAAACCATAACATTACACATGTTACATGCTATTAGTTACCAGGACGTAAAACACATTCTCATATAAACACTGCAGTCATGAGAACACTGGTCCTGCTCGGCACTTGACCGTCTGCATGTATCTGATCCGTCAGTAAGCGTTTGCAAAGGGTAAGCATATTGAGCGGTGAGACCTGAGTTCAGTCAGTAGCCATGACTTCACCAGGAGTCTGTGCTCGCTGCGGTCTCACCACAGCACAAGCCAGGAGGTGGTGTGTCCCCCGTTATGGCAAACCTCTTACCTTGTTCTTATCGAGAGTACGAGGGCAGGTTTTCTGTGTGTTCCTTTCATCAGTAGGAAAACTGCACATCTCACTTCTCTTGTTTATGTTATATAACTGCTTCAAAGGGTGTAAAATGATGAGCTTAATATTTACTAAAAAAGCATGTAACATCTATTACAGTAACTTTACTTCAATTCTTTCATTAAGGAATTATTTTTATTTTTATTTATTTATTATTATTTCTCCCCAAATAAGCTAAAATTAATCTATAAAAATACGGAAAACACATTTTAAAATCACAGACTGGTATGATACATTTTATATGATTTAGAGCTAAAGATAAGATGTCCAATTCTGAGAGACTTTCTGGACGATTTTGATAGGAATTCACTGGTAGGAACCAGAAAGACATCTATTTCAGGCTGTGGATGCAGTTCAACATTATAGTCCATGCTTGGCATGTATAAATCTTTGAATTCGAGCCCCAGTCTTGAAGAGAAGAAAGAAAAGATTTTATATGTAATTCTACTTAGGTTTTAAAGAAGAGCTGCATGTTTGCTGACTGACAGGCAGGATGAGGTCACTCTGGAAGGCAGGCATTTATAAGGCGGGACTGCCACGGCTCTCATACAACAGATTCAAGCGCTTTACTCAGGTTTTTCTTCCTTATATTTTAATAAAAGTACAAAACTAGTGGTAAAAGATGCAAACAGCACAGTAAGAGTGAAATAACATGGCAGGTATCACGTGCCTGCAACCCTCAGCCATAGGGTTGAGCAATTCACAAACCAAGCTGACCTTTGATCTGCAAACACTCGTGTCCATGAGAGCGAGTGGGCATACCTCTGTCCCAGGGGAAGGCCGCAGTCTTTTCTTTTAGAGACAGTTTAAAGGGCACTGTGTAGCCAGTGTTTAAAAACAGCAAAACCCAGCCAGCTCCTCAGACACCACTGTCAAGCTGCAACTCCAAACGCTTCCAGGTAATGTCTGTGAAATGTAAAAATCATATTTACTAACAAGGCATTTAAAAACAAACAAACAAACAAACAAACACCCCCTTCTTCTTAAAATTTGAGGGCCCGAAGCTGGGCAGAGTGGCACACAACTTTACTCCCAGCACTTGGGAGGCTGAGGGAGGTGATTTTTGTGAGTCTGAGGCCGAGGCCACCTTGCTCTATACAGTTCCAAGACAGCCAGAATTACATAATAAGACCCTTACTAAAGTGGTGATGGAGGGGTGGGGTGGAGGGCAGGTGGGGGTTGGGTAGGGGGTCTAGTCTTTATAAAATGGCAAGAAGTACTATCAGAAATACGGAGCACAACTCATCCGATCACTTGTTTTTATAAAGATCTTAGTCTATAGTGCTAGCTGGCACCCACCAGGCTCGTCAAGTTGGGCTTCCCAAGTGCTGGCTTACAAGTAGGAAGCACTGCTGGGCGTGGTGGCACACGCCTTTAATCCCAGCACTCGGGAGGCAGAGGCAGGTGGATTTCTGAGTTCGAGGCCAGCCTGGTCTACAGAGTGAGTTCCAGGACAGCCGGGGCTATACAGAGAAACCCTGTCTTGAAAAACCAAAAAAAAAAAACAAAACAAAAACCAAGTAGGAAGCACCACATTCAGCTCTGATCTTAACACTGCACAAAGGAACACGGCTCAGGCCTTCCTTAGGGTACACAGGTGAGTAAGAGGGTGAGGGACTAAGGATGGGCGTGGCTGCCACTCCTCCTTCAGAGCAGTCTTTTCCCAGCAACAAGCAGCATTCTGAGGAAGGAACAGGAAGGACTTACGGACACATCCCACTGGCAGCTCAGCCGAGTCCTCCCTCGATACCTCGGATCCTCCTGGTTAACTGAATGTCTTTGGGGTAAAGCGTGACTCGACCAGCATGTAAGGAGAGGAGATAGGCGTCCTCAAAGAGGTGGACGAGAAACGCTTCTGCTGCCTGGGCAGAAGAGAACACTGACGTGGGTGAGGGGACAGACGGACTCAAAGGACTGAAGCAAAGAACAAGGTGAATCCGGGAGCCACCCGTCAGACCCGCTCCACGCCCTCATGTGTTACACGTTGGCTGTTCTTTTCAGGAGGCCAGACACAGCCTGTGGTACAAAATAAGCAGTCCTGTGGAGCTCTGGGATGTACTTTTTTCTTTCTGCCTTCACTCATCCCTGCCCCCTCTTACCTCCTGAAGGGCCAACAAGGCATGGGCTTGCCACCATAAATCCACACCACGGCTGAACTTCCCACATATCTCTCTTACCTGTGGAGGAGTGGGATGAGGATGAGCAGAGAGTCACAGAACAGTGACTGAAAAGTGGATGGACTTTCTCAAGTATCTAATGCATCCATGTCTACCATTATGTCTTGACCCTTGACTTCAGGGCCTGGCACAGAGGAGGCACTGACTCCCAGGAGCTTAGGAACTGGCATGGCTTACAGGTGGTGAGGAAACAAAGGAACCTCAGGGTAGGGAGACAAACCGGGTGAGAGCTTCTATTATAGTCAGGGGTAAGGAGAAGAAATCAGTATCATAAAAGCTGAGGGTGTGCAGTGCCTCAGAGGGTTAGAGACAACCTCCAGCCACATCAGTGAGACGCACAAGCATCCCTCACATTTGGGAGAATTAAGGAAAAGGTGGTCCAGGACTGAGTAAAGGCCTCTAGAACTTACAAGGAGGCCGAAAGGCTTCTTCCTTAACAAGAGGTCTGTGCTCCTCTGCAGGGCCTTGACTTCCTTAAGCCACAGGGATTTCCGTCTTCTGCGCAGTGTCTGAGGGCCTGAGCAGAAGAGGTAGTAGGTCATGAAGGCAAAAGCAGTGGAAATATGTGGCAGCACAGCAGACACAAACCTTCCCATGAAGGCAACAGACTTCAGCATGGAACTATATCCTCAGAGCAAGCCAACAGGGGCTTAAGAAATGCCTGGGAAATTAATTTGCTCTGAGTCTTGGGGTTTGTACATTACCTTCCACAAAGCCTTGCCCAGACTGCGGTTCTATCCCTACAGCCCTTCCTGTCAGGGCCCACAGTACCCATGGATCTCCCGTGCTTCCCACCAAACTGGAAAGTTGCAATGTTAGCAATTTCAGTTTTTAGGTCCTTGTCTTTCTTCTCATTAGCTGGAAGGAATTAGGAGTATCTAGTACAAATCCCTTGTCTTGATTATCCAGGAACCCTGGGAAGTGGAAACAGTTGGCTAGCATTCATTAGAGACCAAGTTGGGACCTTGGAAATGGCATAACTCAGTGCTACTGTCTGGAATGTGGATGGTGAAGCCACAGAATTTGGTAAAAATTCAAATTCTCATTAGAAAACAAAACTACAAAATTAAAAACCAAACCAAACCATTCTGCTCTGGAGCTGTGGCTGTGGCTCTGTGGTGACGTGCTTGAATAGCATGCATGAAGCCATGGGTTCAATCCTCCACAACACAGACAGAAAAAATACTTCTAACTCTCTAAAACTGTTGAAAAAGAAACTTAACTGGTATTAGACTACTTAAAATGAAAAATATAAAAATTTTCTTCTCAAAACCCGAAAGAGACACCCCCAAATTCACCAGAAGCAAATGAATAATAGATTTCGTAGAAAACAAGAACTCGGGGCTGGTGAGATGGCTCAGCGGGTTAGAGCACCCGACTGCTCTTCCGAAGGTGATGAGTTCAAATCCCAGTAACCACATGGTGGCTTACAACCAACCGTAACAAGATCTGAAGCCCTCCTCTGGTGCGTCTGAAGTCAGCTACAGCGTACTTATGAAGAATAATAAGAAATGAATCCTTGGACCAGAGAGACCAACCGGAGCAAGCGAGGCTGTCCAGAGATGGCTCAGTGGTCAGAGCATGTATCATTCTTACAGAGGATCCAAGTTTGTTTCCTAGCACCCGTGGCAGTTGGCTCACACTGCCTATAACCACTTGCCTGTAACTTTAGGTCCAGGAGAATCTGGTGATTGGTTCCCTTGGGCACCTGTATTAATGTGCACGTACATATAATTAGAAATAAAAATTGGGCTGGAGAGATGGTTCATTGGCTAAGAGTATTTGTTGTTCTTATACAGGACCTAGGTTTGGTGCCTAACATCCATATGGTGGCTTACAACCATCTAACTCCAATTCCAGAGCATTCAACATCCTGACATCTGCATCTGAGTCTGACTTCTGTATATAGACACACACACACACACACACACACACACACACACACATTCATATACTCACACATGTATGTATATACACACACACAATATATATATTGTGTCCTGGCTGTCCTGGAACTCACTTTGTAGACCAGGCTGGCCTGGAACTCAGAAATCCACCTACCTCTGCATTAAAGGTATGTGCCAACACTACACGGCTTATAAAAATAAATCTTAAAAACCAAAAAGATAGCTGAGTTAAATTCAACTCAAGTGTTAGTTATTGAGATAAACAAGACATTAAAAACAATAGTGATACTGAAAATGAAATAAGTAAATAGTATAATTGTCAATAAATATAAGTAATTGACTGATTAAAATGAATATGCCTAAAACAAAACAGAAGCACACACATAGGAACTGGCTGGAGGAACACTTGCCTTGTACATATAAGGCCCTGCGTTCAATCCTTAGTCCTGTAAAACAGGAACACGTAGCTTTAGCTAGGTTATTTAAGGTCCAGTCAATTCTATCCCAAGCAGTGAGGAACACTGAAAGGAAAATGGAAGAAGGGAGTCTGAACCAGAGCAGAGGCGGCCTGCGCCAGGCAGGTGGTAGAGACTTAATCACAGGTGAGGTCAGGATAATGAAGCAAAGACACAGAGCAGTGTGTAGAGACTGGAGACACTGCAGACAGAGCGGCAGAGCAGTGTGTAGAGACTGGAGACACTGCAGACAGAGCGGCAGAGCAGTGTGTAAAGACTGGAGACACTGAAGACAGAGAGGCAAAGCAGTGTGTAGGAGACTGAAGACAGAGGCAGAGCAGTGTGTAGGAGACTGAAGACAGAGGCAGAGCAGTGTGTAGAGACTGGAGACACTGCAGACAGAAAGGCAGAGCAGTGTGTAGGAGACTGGAGACACTGAAGACAGAGAGGGAGGACCCTGCAGGACTTTGCTTGGTGTCGCTGTGATAAGCACCACCTCCAAGACCAGCCTGGAGAGGGAAGGGTTGATTTGGCTTATATATCACTCACTGTCCATCAGCAGAAGCCAGGGCAGGCGTTCAAGGCAGGAATGTGGAGGCAGAATCCTTGGAAGAATGCTGCTTACAGCCTGCTCCCCTATCTTTAAATTCAAGCCCACCTACCCAGATAGGAGGTGGTGGGCCATAGTAGACTTAGCTCTCCGACAAAGATAAGCAACTTAAAAAAAAATGCTTGGGGGCTGGAGAAATGGCTCAGCGGTTAAGAGCACTGACTGCTCTTCCAAAGATCCTGAGTTCAAATCCCAGCAACCACATGGTGGTTCACAACCATCCGTAATGAGATCTGATGCCCTCTTCTGGTGTGTCTGAAGACAGCTACAGTATACTTATAATAAATAAATAAATAAATAAATCTTTTTTAAAAAGTGCTTAACAGTCATGGCCACAGGCCAGCCAGTTTGATAGAAGAAATTGCTCAGCTGAAGTTCCCCCTTCCTGGGTTTGTATCAGGCTGTCAACTGAAGCTAGGCTATGATGGGCTAACTAAAAGATAAATTACAAATAGCTGCCTCCTCCCCACCATTTGTGGGATCTGGGCTTTTGGGGGGCAGAGGGTGTTGTTAACAGGCACACACTCACAGAAAATAAAGGCAATACAACTAGAGACCACCAAACAATGTGACTAACACCAGAAGAAAAAGGAGCCAAAATCCAGAATCAAAATAAACTATACTCAAGGAGTTTGAATAGAGGAGAGAACTGAATGCCATGCCACGTGCCATCCATCACCGAGAGGCAGAGGTAGGAACCTGGACTGTGCTACATGGAGAGAATTTATTCTCTCCCAGAAAAAAAAGATTTTGAGAAATAGAAGAGGAAGAGAACTCTAAGACTCATGATACAAGAACAGGTGTTTATGAAACATAAGTGATCAGAGATGACATGGAAAGAACTGGATTCAAACACACTGGGGCTGGGTCTCAAAGGTCAACATAAGCAGGTGGGAGCCTGAGAATTTCAAGCAGGACTTACACACTAAGGCTCTCTCCAGCCAGGCCCACAGGCCCTCACCTACAGTTCCAACACCTGAGATACAGAGACAGGGTGTCCTGAGCTCAGGGTTAGCCTGAGACACATGGACATCACTGTCACACCTAAAATGGTTTTATTTTATTCTATGTGTATCTGTTTTGCTTATGTGTATGTCTGTGTGTGTGTGCAGTGCCTGCAGAGGCCAGAAGGATCCCCTGGAACTGGAGTTACAGATGACCGTGAGCTGTTATGTAGCAAGGTAGCAAGAACAACACAAAGTCCCTTACAGCACAAAAGGAAGACATGTCTAAGGGCTCACATAAAAGAAGGGTTGGTTGACTTGGGAAAGGAGGGGGGCACCTAGCAAGGTCTGAGGCTGAAGGAAGTGGAAGAAGGAAGGAATAAAAAGCACCAAATAGCTGGAAAAGCAAGGTTAACAGATAAGGGCAGTAGGAGAGCCAAGACGTGGGCGCATCTGATATAAAACTTTTCCCTAGATAAGAGTAATGGAAGGTTGCTTCTACACTGGAAGTCAACATGGCACATCATATAGAATATATCAGCTCTGGCCGAGCGGTACAACCATGACCACACTATTTCCTTAGGGCCTCACCATACCTCAGTGAGAAATAGAATGTGGTAGTGCATGCCTTTAATCCAAGCACCAGAGAAGCAGAAGCAGACATGTAAATCTAATTCTAAGTCCTTCCTTACCCCCCTTCCTCTCCCAAATAAAGACACAAAGGCCTGGTATTTTTATTAACAAGCTGCTGGCATTAAGCTGGGTAGGTTGTAAGCTATTCTAACCCGGCTAGGCTGCTGTTACCAGGCTATATGTCCCATTATTTGCTGTCTGATCTTGCCCTGGCTCTCTCTGGTCCATGTGGGTCCTCATGGCTGCTCTCTTATCAAGACCTCATGAGGAATCATTCTCCATCCACATGGTCTCTCCATCTCTTCTTCTCTCCTGGTCTCTTTAGGACCCTCTGATTGGGAACAGACGTCCCACTCTGTTTTCTTCTGCCCAGCTAATTGGTTGATCAGCTCATTAACCAATCAAGAGGTGATGGAAAACAATTTTTACATTACATTGAGGCAGTGTCTGGATTGCAACCAGATCTCAGAAATCAGTTCCTGAATACACACTGCATACAACCATCCCCATCACAGGCAGAGTTCTCTGTGAGCTCTAGGCTAGCCTAGTCTACATAGCATGTTTCAGGTCAGCAAGCCAAGGCTACACAGTGATACATACTGAGTTCCCGTCTCAAAAAATAAATAAATAAAAGGGTGTGTGTGTGTCGGGGAGAGGGTTGGGGATCTAGTTCTGTAGTAGAACCCTTGCCTAACATATACTGACTGAGTCCTGGGTTCCATCTCTAGTGCTGCAAATAAATAATTAAAAGTAGGAGTTGGAAAGCTGGCTTAGCTGTTAATAGCGCAGGCTGCTCTTCCAGGGGTACAGAGTTCTGTTCCCAGCACTCTAAAAGGGCAGCTCACAACTGCCCGTAACTCTGGCCCCGGGGTTCCGACGTCCTCTTCTGAGCACGCACACAAAATAAATGCAAAAAAAAAAAAAAAAAAAAAAAGAAGAAGCCGGGCGTGGTGGCGCATGCCTTTAATGCCAGCACTCAGGAGGCAGAGGCAGGCGGATTTCTGAGTTCGAGGCCAGCCTGGTCTACCAAGTGAGTTCCAGGACAGCCAGGGCTATACAGGGTCTCGAAAAACCAAAAACCAAACCAAACCAAAACAAAAAATCAAAAAAAGACCCCGTGTTCGTCAAAATGAGTTCTGTGTCTTTGCTCAAGCTACTTAGCTTGTCTGCATCTCGTTTTTCTCCATGGCTGTAAACCTGTCAGGAAAGAAACCATTAACCCCACGCGCGGTTAGCCGCAAGCCGTGACAAGGGGCAACCATCCCCTCTACTGCTCCGCCCCGCAGGGTGACCGCACAGGCCTCGGAGGTGCAGAGCAGGCTCGCTTACCTACACTGGAGCTCCGTCGAGAGGGTCCGGGCGCCGGGCTGGAGGGTCGCCTCGTCGGAGTCCTTGGCTCGCGACGCGTGCTCACGGATGGCCGCGCCGGGCTGGAGGGTCTCCTCCTTGGGGTCGGCGGTTTGCGACGCGGGTCCATGGCTGGCCTCGAGGGGCCGGGTCCCGCCGCCTTCCCTAAGCCTTCCGGGTCCTGCGGCCGAAACGGACCGCAAGCAAGCCCGTGGTGCGAGTCAGGAACGCCGGAACTCGGTCGCCAGCAGTTCAAAAATCACCCGCCCCTCCCACCGCATCTTTTAAATCCCAACTTTGTGACTCTCAGTGGCTGGCTCTGGAAAGCCAGCGTGGAGCGACATCAAGATAAACCAATGAGAATAAAGGTCTGAAGCAGAGTCAGCCAATGGGCACTTGGATATGCGAAGGAAGGCGGGATTTCCCCATCCTTTTGCCGGTTGATCTCTTACTGACAGGTCTCCTTTCTCAGATGCCCTCTGGGCAGGACCGCTCAGTTCTTATGTGGGTGGTGGGTTTGTAGAGATCACTTCCTCAAACCTTTCCTATCAAACGTTGAGGTGGCTTTAAAAATGCGGAAACAGATCCCCAAGAATGTGACAGCTCCACACAGCACCCGTGACACTCCTGAAAGCAACCAGCAAATTTGATTCAGAAGCCAGGTTAACTGCATGATCTTTTCAGAAGATAGGGTCATGGGGACAGCCGGGACCGAGGAATCTGAGGACAAGGTCCAGGCAGGGCAGGAGCCAGCACTATTATTGGACCATGCTATCGAACACAATGACAGAATTGCCCGAGAAAAAACCGGCTTTTCCTTTCCCCCGGGGGCGGGGGGGGGGGGGTAATATGAATTCAGGTCATGGCTCCGTAATTAGAATAAAGAGAATTTCGTCATTTTGCTTTTTTGAGTTTTCTAAATGATCTATCATGAACGTGTACTCTAATCAGGAAAATACTTATATAATCAGTGGTTTCATAGAAGCCTGGTGGAACATTGGGGTGGGTGGTGTAAAATGGTACAGCTGCTATGGAAATGTGTCATGGTTCGAATCTGAAATGTCCTCCAAAAGTTTGGTGTCCTCTGTGTAGCAGTGTTCAGAGGTTGGGCCACAGGTGCTCTGACTTCATCTGTGTATTCTTTTAATCCCAGCGCTTGGGAAGTAAAAGGAGGTTTTTTTTTTTTTTTACAAGTATAGGGGCAGTAGACATACATAGTGAGTTCCAGGCTAGTCAGAGCTATGAGCAAGAGTTTATTTTATTTATTTTATTTTTGTCTCAAATAAACAAAAGACCAACAACCAACTCGTTCAATCTCCAGTATTTTACCCACAGACATGAAATTTAAACATAGAATTACAAGAGGTCCCTTCCGGTCCCCGCCGGTGCGCCCGGTTTCCTTGGGCACACAGCCTGTGCACTCCCCAACTAGCCCTAGAGGACTCCCCACGTGATCTTGGGACCAGCATTTCACAGGAGCCCACAATCAAAGGATCACAGTATAAGCTGGACTCAGAGGAGTCCAGAATCAACTGGGAATATAAGAAGGACAGGCTCCAGACTGCAAAGGGTCGCTCAGACCCAGTCTGCGCAGGTCAGCTCATGGACTGCATATGGTGAGTGAGCAAAGGGCTGAACAGGGCACCTTTTGGGACACAACCAGCTCTGGGCTCTAGACACCCTCCCCACCTGAGGACAGTTCTCCCCCTGGGAGGGCCTTCTCTGCCAGAACTTGTAAGAGAGCCATATTGGGTCCTAAGTTGCTCAGAGACCAGTCTACACAGGTCAGCTCACAGACCACAAAGGGTCTCTAGCAGGTCAGCTCACAGACTGCAAAGGGTCGCTCAGACCCAGTCTGATCAGGTCAGCCATCTTGGGTTCCAGGTCGCTAAGACCTAGCCTGCGCGGGTCAGCTCAGGGACTGCAAAGGGTGAATGAGCAAACAGCTAAACAGTGCACCTTTTGGGACAGACCCAGCTCTGGGCTTTAGACATCCAGGCTCCCTCCCTGCCAGAGGAAAGTTCTCAGCCTGGGAGGGCTTTCCCGGCTGGAACTTGTGAGAGAGCCATATTAGGACCCAGGTCGCTCAGAGACCAGTCTGTTCAGGTCAGCTCACGGACTACAAAGGCTCCCACAGAGACCAGTCTGTGCAGGTGAGTGTGCAGACCGCAGAGGCAACACATCTTCTAGGACAGGCCCTATATAGGGTCTTCAACGTCACCTAAGAGGCAGGTCTGAACACCAAAACTCCATGCACCTTCCCTGCAAAAGGAGAGCTCGCCTGCTGAGACTACTCTGACTACTGAGATTCAGGAGAGAGCTAGGCTCCCAGGTCTGCTGACAGAGGCCAACAGAATCACAGGAGGAACAAGATCCAACCAGAGACAACAACAACAACCAACTCCAGAGATTACCAGATGGCAAAAGGCAGATGTAAGAATCTTAATAATGGAAACCAAGACCACTCACCTTCTTCAGAACCCAGCACTCCCACTTCAGCCAGTCCTGGATACCCCAACACACCCGAAAAACAAGACTCGGATTTAAAATCATAGGTCATGGTGCTGGTAGAGGACATGAAGAAGGACATTAAGAAGTACATGAATAACTCACTTAAAGAAATGCAGGAGAACAATGCTAAAGAGGTAAAAGTCCTTAAAAAGGAAACACTAAACATAGAATTACTATATGGGGCCGGGCGTGGTGGCGCACGCCTTTAATCCCAGCACTCTGGAGGCAGAGGCAGGCGGATTTCTGAGTTCGAGGCCAGCCTGGTCTACAAAGTGAGTTCCAGGACAGCCAAGGGCTATACAGAGAAACCCTGTCTCGAAAAACTAAAAAAAAAAAAAAAAAAAAAAAAAAAAAAAAAAAAAAAAAAAAAAAAAAAAAAAAAAAAAAAAAAAAAAAAAAAAAAAAAAGAATTATTATATGATCCAGAAGTCCATATATATATATTGAAGACATCAAGATCCTCGGCAACTGTTAATTAGTCAGAGACAATATTCATGTATGAAGTCTGCTTTAGACAGATAGCCCTTTAGTAAACTAGAAGTAGAAAGCTAGATTAAGAACAGACTCTAGGATTCATAAGAAACTGATGACACTACCTATGAAATCGTGATGGTGTGTGGGTTAAGGCATAAGAGGAGGGCAATGCTTATTAACGTACACAGTTTTGCATATTTTGGCTTTTGAACCAATTGGACTGTTGTACTGCAAGTGGGGGTGGGGCACCAGAACGATGCAGGGCAAAAATCCGAAATGAAGATCCACAGCCTGTGTCTTCCTTTGCTAGGCCGGAAGGGGAAACAGTGGAAGTCTGGGCCAGATGCTGTGATTCATGGTTTCTTCTTTGGGTACCTGGCTGTCACTGGTGTACTGCTGGGAGTCAGGAATGGGGGTCCAAGATTTTACCTTTCCCCTCCGACATCTGGGCATGTCAGGTGGAGAGGGTGAGGCAGAGCCCAGGATGAGTGTGTGGTGTCCTTCCCCACCAAAATAGTTGGTGCAAATGGCCAGAGCCGTGTCGCACCCAATGGCATTCATTGTGTTGTTAACTAGGCTAAGAGCCCGGTACCCCTGCAGCATGGTTCTGCAAGTCTCCTAGGTCACCCGGCTCCGCCCAGCTTACCAGAGGCCCACCTACGACCAGCCCACCTGCGCAACCTGAGAGATGTCACGAGACTTCAGGGTTCACGAGACTTCAGGGTTCCCGCCAAACTCCAGAACGCCTGCGCAGAAGACTGGGGGCGGGGTTTCCCTTCCTTTATCCCCAAATGCTTGTCCACCATTAAAGAGTCGTTCTAAGCAGAAGCAACCATGTAGCCTCGGAGACCTTCTTTCTTCCCCCACTCCCTTAGTTTCATTTCAGCTTCGGGCCAATCCTCCAGGANTTGAGAAATGCCCAGGTTGCTTAGGATACAATTGAAAAGAACACCTCACAGACCTTAGTTAACATGCAGGCAGAGCTGCAGGCAGAGCTGGAGAAAGCTCTAATGAGACGCCCCCCAGAAAGAGTTTTTCTAAAGCAAATGTGAAAGCTAAGAATTCCAAGGCATCCGCCTACAGTCAAAGGACTACATAGTAAAAGATCAGAATGGATCTATTGATTTATAGGGGAACTAAGGTAATTAAATCCAAGGAATGGATAATTTTTCAAATGTTTTCCAGGGACGCCTGGTGAACTATCTCTGGAACTCTGAGAGGTTTTGCTAAGGCCTTTATGTGCACGGTACCATTTTGTCTGTCTATTTATGTTTCATGTTCTGTCTGAGTGATTGGTTGTCTTGTGTTTTGTTTTTTGTGTTGAAAAAAGAAAAATGGTTACAAAAAGCGTGTCTATTGGTCTCTGACTTCTTAATTTTAGTATGAGCCTCCACAGAGGCTGAGAAAGGCAGGCAGGTTTGCCCAGGATCTAACAAGGCCACACGTGGTCTTGGGCCTTGCCCAGAGGAAGGCACGGTAATATAGATTGTTAACTTCTTAGCCCAGGGGATGAGAGACTAAAGGTGTTTGTTCACTGCAATTGGGTCTAAGAATTGGCAGAGTGTTTATCTTGAAATTGTGGCTAGAAAGGTTTGAATTGTCGGTTTTATGAGACAAGTTTCACCACGTGATTCAGATTCCTGACCAGTCTTAAAGGTAAAAATACATGCTATGGGTATTAGTCATAAGATAAAGGCTTACAATTAATGGGCTTGATCAAAGGATGTAACAAAGGTTTTGAAAAGGTTAACTTTAAGATGTCTGCCCAGGCTTAGAGCAGCCCAAAACAGCAGCACGTGGCAAGAAGCGGTGCAGAAAGCTAGGCCACCAGGATATTTAATAATGTTTAAATTGTGCTGAGGTCGTTTTAAGCACGGGATATGGACAAGTCCGGAAAGGGTCTCAGAAATTTTTCTAATTGATATGTTTTATGGGATTTTTTATCCTAAATGGTAGACCTTTGGAAATAGGATCTAGGATCTAAACTAAACAAAAACTCAAGGTAGTGGTTAAAGGGTCCACCAGTGTTCCATTTGGCAGCAGTCTACAGTTGATTGCAAACTTAAGATTTTTAATTCACCCTTAGATTGTCAATTAAGATCATTACAGGAGCAATTGAAATTGCCATTCAAGCCTCCTGGAGATTCTTTGTTCCACAGACCTCACCTCAACCCCTCCCTGCTTCTCCCTGCCTCCAGGGCAAGTTACTCCCAGCAGCTAAACTGCACGTTCAGAGGGACTCAAAAGCTATTAAACTTAAGAATTCTTAAGCAAACTGTAAGATTTAAAGGAACTTTTCCAGGCTGGATTGCTTAATTTTTAAAGGGTTATTATTGATTAAAAGGTTTGTTTTTTGCCTAACAACCTTGCAGATTCGAACGAGTTCTAGCGAACCAGAAAAGGTTTTTGATTTTAGATACGGCTGATAGCCTTACATTATGTTTAAAAGCAGCTCCAGATTGCAGCCTGGATGGCTCAGCCAGTAGAGCATCAGACTTTTAAAATTGAAAATCCAGTGTTTAAGTCCCTGTTCCTTAAGAAAGTTTTCAAGACAATAGCTAGAGTTTAATTATGCTGCTTATGTCATGGTACAGAAAGTCTGAAAAGGAAAAGGGTGATTCACTTCAAAAATTCTTATTTCCAACAGCTTTAAGAAACTTGGCAAAAAGCCTAATCAAGAGTCTTAAGATGACTCAAACCTTTGTTGGGTATTATCTAAAAAAGACACAAGCTAATTGGTAAATATGAAAGATGTTACAGTAATTTTAAAAAAGGCTTTTTGATTGATGTTGATTATAATTTATGGATATTAATACTAGCTATTCCTTTTAATCATGACCATTGAACGTGAAATCATTCTTTATCTCAAATTTGAAGAGCTACTGTGGTACTATTAAGAATTATAAGGTAAATTCTTAGATTTTAGAGAATTAAATCAAAGTTGTGTCTTAAAAACCTGACAAAGTGTTAGCTTAATCATTTTTCTAGGATAAATCAAAAAACTGTTTTGTGCACGCCTTTACCTTCTAGATCTCCATACATGCATTTTCTGTATTTAAAAACAGCCCCTTTATGGGAAAAAGGGTATTTAAAATTTGAAACATATATTTTATTCTTTTGAGGTTCCTATCTCAGCACAGATAATTAAATTGCGTGCTACAGATGATGTTTTATAAGGTTAAAATTTTATCAAGTTGTATACTAAGTCAATATAGGTATATCTCAGAACTGACAATTGCTAAAATTGTTTGACCTTCAGATATTAATTTTCTAGTTCGCAATTGTCCAAGAATGTACATTTCTGAGGAATAAATGCTGTCCTGTTAAAAGGACTATCTTTAAATATTAAAAAAAAGATTGCTCTAGGTCGCCTGGATATAACCTCCAAAGCAATGCAGTGCTAAATTCAGATTCCCAGGTGGATTGTAAAAACTTCTCAGAAATGATTGGCCATATGAATTCATTTTTTACATCATCCAAATGGTGATGGCTTAAGATAATGTTTCATTATTTTTACAAAAATATAGGTCAAATTTCAAAGATTTGTCCTTAGTGTCCTCAGCTTTTACTTGTTTCCAGATAATGATAATGATTCTTGAGGACATTTACTTAATCAAGTGCTACATTTGGATACTTTTATTGCTAATTAATAAGATAAATAAGATACGCATATGCCATTTGAAACCTTATAAGCATTCCAGTTATGATTACTCCTTAAGAGAAACAACTAAAGGTGTTATTGCCTATNAAGCAGCCCTTTATGCTGACTTCCCAAACCACCTCTTCCACACCTGAAGGCCAGAGCCTGAGCTCTGTGGTTGCTAATTTACAACTGAATAGAGACTTCCCCTTCTTTCTAAGCCTGAGCCTTGCTAATTTACAACCAAATGGTGACTTCCTAGCTCCTCCAAAAGAGATTCTCAATCCTATTGTGTTTTAAATGTTCTTAGCTTTGTGTTTCAACAAGGTTGTACCCACCTCTGCAGGTCCTCTGAAAGACAACAGCTGTGGCGGGTCAGGTACTGAGAGAGATTTTGCAGACAAGGCTGTCAGGGGCGCCGAGATGTGAGCACACATAAGAAAAATCATAATTTTGGCTTTTGGTCTGTTTTGTGGAAACTGAATATGCAGAAATGACTGTAGTCTGACGACGGGCATCCAGAAATACTTCCTATTCCAAGCGCTAAGGCAGAGATGCGTGCCAAAAGGCCATGGCTTATTAATATTTTGCCACAAGAGCCAGGTTTGTGTTATGAAGCTCACAAACTAGCTGCACGCAAATCTCAGTGACGGCAAGCTGCTTAGTGAAGATATTCTGAGAAATTCCTAAGACAGGACGCAGTCGGAAAGCAGGTTTCCCGTATGCAGGACTTAAATAGCACAAAATAATAATTGTGCCTCAGTCCCGCTTTTTATATTAAAAGAAGGGAGGAGATGTGGTGTCCTTCCCCACCAACATAGTTGGTGCAAATGGCCATAGCCTTCCCGCACCCAATGGCATCCATTGTGTTGTTAACTAGGCTAAGAGCCCGGTACCCCTGCAGCATGGTTCTGCAAGTCTCCTAGGTCACCCGGCTCCGCCCAGCTTACCAGAGGCCCACCTACGACCAGCCCACCTGTGCAACCTGAGAGATGTCATGAGACTTCAGGGTTCCCGCCAAACTCCAGAACACCTGCGCAGAAGACTGGGGGCGGGGCTTCCCTTCCTTTATCCCCAAATGCTTGTCCACCATTAAAGAGTCGTTCTAAGCAGAAGCAACCATGTAGCCTCAGAGACCTTTCTTCCCCCACTCCCTTAGTTTCATTTCAGCTTCGGGCCAATCCTCCAGGAACCCAGTCCACTGCGGGCAGTGGACCCCAACACGAGTGAAACCTGGTCTGACTGGGAGTGAGGGCAGAGCGTGCTGGAAGAACTGGGTGGACAAGACCTTACTCAGGATTCTTAGGGGACAACACCTTACTCAGGAGTCTTAGGCGCAGCTCTTTAGTCAAAGGCCTTCTCCACCTCGTTTCTGAACAAAGCAACTTTCTGAGACAATCTTTGCTTGCTCCTATTGCTTTATTTAATGGTGGATGTGAATGCATATACTTTATTTGGGGTGAACCAGGAATTATATACCTCTTATGGGAAGGAATACCCAGGAAGGAGCGCTCATTGGCTGAAGGCTCAGGGCTATGTAGATTCCTCATTAGCATGGAGAAGAACCTTAGATGCTGTGCTGTGTGACTCAGTGCCTGGGGTCTGCAGTGGGGTATCATGGTTATGTGTTCCAGAGCAGGTAGGCATGGCTCCACTCCTACCAGCCTGAGATCTCTCAGATTCCTGGATCTGAGCTCACTCAACCATTCTAGTTCTTATGTATGTCTGGTAACATGGTCCCACATGCCGTATATTGAACTACTAATTTTTAAAAATACATCGAATGAAAACAAATTGGGCTGAAGAAGTCACATTGAACACTACATGTCTCTGAACTCTAGATGAGTTGACTGGAACAAGAGTTGTAACATGTAGATCATAGAAACCCTCAGAACCAATGGGGAAGTTCAGCATAGGAGAAAGGGGAGAAATTAGTTGTGCCAGCATGTCAGACAAGAGACTCTAATCAGGGTTAGGGTCAGGGTCAGGGTCAGGGTCAGGGTCGTGGTCAAGGTCGGGGTCAGGGTCAGGGTTAGGGTCTGATCCTGACCCTGTCTTTTTTTTTTTTTTTTGTCATAGGAATGAGTAGGTGAGTAGGGATTTGAACCCGGCACCTAGCAATGGCCTCTACCCTCTGCCACCACATCACTGCTTCTTGTGGAGCTCACATTTTCTCTTTACTGAAGAGTAAGATGGCGCAAGTGCACACATCTGAGGTCCTGGCTACTCTAGAATCAGACAGGAAGATCGTTCTGGCCTAGGATGTGCTTGGCTGATTTGGTACTAACATGGTGACATGGGAGTTGGGAACCACCAGGAGTTTGCTCGTGCTAATCAGAAGAGATACAGTCTGGCTTGAGCAATACAGTGGGAAGTGGGGAGAGAGGGAGGGAGAAGAGAAGTGTTCATCTGACTCAAGGAGCTATGCGATTGAGGGCCCCCACACTCAGCTTGAATTCAACCCCCCTCCTCCTCTTCTTCCTCCTTTTCCTCTTCCTGCTGTTCTTCTACATTTTCTACATAATTCAATAGAGATCTGGCTTGAGAATATCAATCCTGATGGGCATGGTGGTCATGACCTGTCATCTCACCTACTTGGGAGGCTGAGGAAGCAGACCTAAAATGTAAGGATTGCCTAAGCTACCAGGCAAGCCCAAGGCTGGTCTGGGCAACTTAGAAAGACCCTGCATCAAAATCAAAAGTAAAAAGAGAGACAGCGATATAGATCACTGGTAGAGGGCTTGCCTAGCAAGCACGAGGCCTCTTGGGTTCAGTTTCCAACATACTCACTGTCTTAGTCAGGGTTTCTATTCATGCACAAACATCATGACCAAGAAGCAGTTTGAGAGGAAAGGGTTTATGTGGCTTACACTTCCACAGTGCTGTTCATCACCAAAGGAAGTCAGGACTGGAACTCAAGCAGGTCAGGAAGCAGGAGCTGATGCAGAGGCCATGGAGGGATGTTCCTTACCGGCTTGCTTCCCCTGGCTTGCTCAGCCTGCTCTCTTATAGAACCAAGACTACCAGCCCAGAGATGGCCCCACACATAAGGGGACCTCCCCCCTTGATCACTAATTGAGAAAATGCCTTATAGCTGGATCTCGTGGAGGCATTTCCCCAACTGAAGCTCCTTTCTTTGTGATAACTCCAGTCTGTGTCAAGTTGACACAAAACTAGTCAGTACACTCACACAGCCAACTTTAGGGCCATTTTCATGATCAGAACCCACAGTTCCCACTTGGACTCTCATTGGCTCAGGGGCATGGCTTGAGTGTGGGCCTTGCACAAGCTTTTCTGTAAGCTTGGAGTCTAGCTTCCTGTTCGCTGGCTCTGTGACTTTGGAGACTTTCTTGCCTGCCATAAATGATCGTTTTGTTCTTGCACAGTCCAGGTAGTGACCCTTTTCCATTACTGGGACAGTTCAATGGCTCAGAAGTTGCATTTCCTTCTTAAAGACCATCTTGGGCTATGGCTTTCCTTTCTAGTAATGAATCCCTGTGGGGACAATGGACTGTGCCAGGAAACTTGGTAAGACAGAGCGAGTCTGAGACCCCTGAAACTTGGGTACACACCTGAGATGGTAGGTGCCTCCTGCTTCCTGCCAGATTCCTGGCCTGGAACACGTGCCATGTTTCCCCATCTGGCCATCATGTAGCCCAAAACAGAGTTCTCCATGCTAATGTATCTATAGGCCTCAAGGGTTTAGCCAATACTCCCTGGACATTCCTGATGGCAAAAGATTTTTAATCCCTGGTCCACCCTGAGAAGTTGATACGCATCTATTTTCCATGATGAACAACTAATAAACAGTTTGGAACCAAGGACTGTATCTACTATGGAAGCCGCTGTGGAGGAGCACAGAGAAGGCCTTTGCTTACAGAGATGCAGGCTAAATCTGCTGTAGAAGGTCCATCTGCATCCCCAGACAACCTCTGGTGCCATCACCGGGCTTGCTGTGCTCAGGGGCCCCAAAGGTCCCCGGCTTCATCACAGGCCTGTGGACCTCAATCCTTTCTTCCTGGCTCCTCTGTGAAGCACTCAAGCAGCAACTTAGATGTCCAGGGGTGCGGGAACCCCAGCTTTGGCTTCCCACATCTCAAGACTACATTTTCCCACCCCTGATGGGTGTCTCAGTGCTTCCCTGAAGCCCAGCACCCAACAGCAGACATCGGATAAGCACATTCTACCTCCCCACTAGCTGTGCCCATCGTTTGGGCAGAACTCAGTCCCACACATCCTGTTTACTCTGCTCTAGTACTGCTGGTATAAGCTGGGGACAGAATTTCCTTAAAGTTATCTTGTAGTGTCTACACGAATATGCCACATATCTGCTTCTACACATGTACTTGAACATGCATGTGCATACATCCACATACATTTAAAAAGGAGATGAGGTTCACTAAAGATGATTCTGCCCCTTTCTGCCCATGTGGCTCAAATGATCCCAAAGTGGAGGTACACTGGGGACCCATATGTTGAAGACAAATACACTCTAAAAACAATGCCTTTCTGCCTCCTGCGGCCGCAAGATGTACTATGGCCCTCAGCCCTTTCCACCCTGACACCCACTGCTCCCTTCTCTATCACTCCTGAGGGGAAACTACTTTAAACTCCATGGCTAAATAATCTCCCTTGTTGAGATCAGGCTGAAAGGGATGCTTGCTTTGGATCCTGGAGTGATTACAGAGGATTCCACAGGCAGGATGTAGAGGACATGCCCATAGGAGGAGGGCGGGGTGGGGTGGGGGGACACTGCAGCTTTGCTGCAGCTCCTTGGGGTAGCTCAGGCAGAGGAGCTGCGGAGGAACATCTTGGTGATCCTGAGGCCATGGATGGACTCTTAACACTCAGGATGCCCACGAGGCTGAGTGTGAGCTTCCCCAGACATGAGAAGCCTTTCCCAAGCCCGGCAGGTGGGTGCACCTGTCGAGCAAGGGACACATAAAACTACAAAAGAGCATGTGTCCTCATTTACAGGTTATCAGTTTTATCTTATGGCAAAGAACCTAGTTATGGCACTACATACATCATAAATAGCAGCAGTATAGAAGGGAGGTCAGTGCTCATGCTCGCTCTTGAATTAAGACAGCTTTCGAAAGTGAATTATGATCTTGTATAGGTCACTGCCCTCAAACCCCAAACACTAAGGATGTTAGTGTTTTATTTACTACTGAGCTGCCACTAAGCTGTTCCCATGAACAATGCCAGGATTAAGAGCGGGAGAGCCGTAGTGGCATTGCCTCAGAACTCAGTTTCTCCATGTCTAAAAAAGTGTTCAATGTTCAAGCTGGGTGATGGTGGCATATCTTTAATCCCAGTACTCTAGAGGCAGAAAGATCTCTGTGACTTGGAGGCTAGCCTGGTCTACACATCGAGTCCTAGGTCCCAGGACAGCCAGGACAGTTACATAGAAAAACCCCATCTTAGCCGGACGTGGTGGCGCACACCTTTAATCCCAGCACTCGGGAGGCAGAGGCAGGTGAATTTCTGAGTTCGAGGCCAGCCTGGTCTACAAAGTGAGTTCCAGGGCAGCCAGGGCCATAAAGAGAAACTCTGTCTCGAAAAACCAAAAAAAAAACCCCCCAAAAACCAAAAGACAAAAAACAAGAAAACCCCCATCTCAACCTCCCCCCCTCCCACACACACAAAAGTTCAAGAATGGTAACTGGACTTCTAAGATTTCAGACTCTCCTGCTGATCTTGGGTTTTGAGAGGATGTTGGCAGGTAGGCATGGTGATACATGACTCTTTAGCACAAGAAGGACAGCCAATGGCAGGCGAGATTCTGTCTACCAGTTCTGGTCTCTCCATCTGTGGCAGAACTGGATGGGCAAGGAACCAGGGCATCTGGCATTGTAATAGGCTGTGCCCTAGGGGAGCTCTTTCAGGACTTTACATTTTTTCTAGATGATACTCTTAGGCCTGTTTTCTTTCATTTAAAAATGTCTAATAGTGCCAATTTTTCATTTCATTAAAAAAAAACTCCAAAACAATATTGTAGAGCCTCAGTTTTTATTTTTGTACAAGCCAGCTGCCACACTGTCTCTGTCACCTTGAGTAAAGAGGCACATTTACTTTTCCCTGTGACAGACTGTAGTCCAGAGAAGCTGGGGTTTTGGGGACTCGGGACTAATGGGATGGAAGAGTTCCTTCCTTCCTTGACACACCATTAGAATTTGTTGGAATCAAATTAAACTTAGGGCTTAGCTCATCAAGAGCCCCTCCCCTCACAAAGAAGCCGTTAGTGCTTTACTAGTGAGTGGCCACCCAGCCATTCTCATTAGCAATGCTGTGATTAAGGGCTGCCACGGCCCCAGGGCTCCTTCCTGCTGCATTTCTTCTATTCAGGGTAAGAGCATCTGCAGAGTAACAGTGTGTTAGGTCTTTAGCCCAACCCTAGAAATCCACCCCAAAGGCCCACAGAGATCTGCATGGTAATGGAATTTGTCACACCTGCTGGGTGGGATACTAGCTGTGTGTGCACCCCTCACCTTCTGGGAGCACCACGGGTTTTCCCTCTGCACTTGCCTCTGCAGACATCATGAGGGGGAGTGAGGATGAAGCATTTAACCTAATGCTGGGGATGTCAGATTACCCAGTGAGGAAGACCCCTGCTAAATCTGTCATCCTGTGGATGTTATGGGTCCGGATTCCTGGGAGCAGGGCCACACTGGCTCTGTGTCTCTCTAATACAGAGTTATGCAGCTGCCTGCATCAGGGGCCTCTCAGGTCTTTGGCCCAAGCTGGCAGTAAGCACAGACCCCTCTTGCCAAACAAGGTACAACTCCAGGCTTCAGTCTCCTTGAGAAAGGAAGAAGCTCTGCTGGCGGGGTGGTACCTTCTGATCATCTCAACACTTGGGAGGGTAAGGCAGGAAGGCTGAGTTTGAGGCCAGCTCTGGGCCACATAAGAAGTTGAATGTTGGTACCACACAATAAAACTTTTGCTTCAAACAAAACAAAACAAAAAACAAACAAGTTCCTGAATCAATTTCCTGGGCTGCCTGGAATCCCCTTTGTCTTTCCCAGGCAGAGGGGCCTTATGGTATGAAGAGCATCAAGGAGGTCAAAACATCAAGGGCATGATGATATACACCTTTAATTCCAGCACTGAGGAAGTAGAAGGTAAATCTCTGTGAGTTTGAGGTTAGCCTGGTCTACACCATGAGTTTCAGGACAGTCAGGGACATGTAATGGCAAAAACCCCAAGCTAAACCAAAACAAAAATACCAAAGACCCCCCCCCCCCCCCCCCCCCCCCCCCCCCCCGGGGAGGAGGAGTACAGCTGTGCTGCTCTTTTCTCCGGCTAGTGACAATCAGAGGCCACAGGATGCTGTGGCTGCAAGGCACCAAGGACACATTCTGTACACCTGTGCTGCAGAGCAGTCAGACCTGGTGCACACACCAAGCCTGCAGCCCTGGCTGGGCAGAAACTAGGTTTTTAGACAGGCTTCAGGAGTATCTTCCAACTCTGAAGAATAGTCTCTTAGTTCTGATTTGAACCTGTTCACTGACTTCTTTGTAGCTTATGGTTCATAGGCTAGATAATCTACCATGACACGTTAGTGTATAACAGAAATACCAGGGTTGTGAATTCTTGCCATTCAAGCTTACAATTCTGTTCTGTGGGGGCTGGGTCCCAATATTACAGGCCTCAGGATTAAAGCAAGATCTGATATCCTCCCATCCTCTCTGGCAGTAGCCTCACAGAGGGGTCAGTAGGGATGGGTGGGGCGGAGCTTTGGGGACAGGGCACCCACAGCCCACCAGTCTGCATGGCCTCAGCCATCTGGTGGCAGGAGAGATCCCACTGCGGGCTCAGCTGGCTTCATTGATGGGAGTCCGACTGTCACCTAGCAGTCTCTCTCGCTCTCCCTCCTGGGTGGGTTGTTGCCAGCGTCTGGACAGGCAGGCTAGCAGTGGTCGGTGCAGCCCATTGTAGAGGGCAGTGCCCATCAGGAGGATGAGGAAACCAAGGATCTGCAATGGATGGAAGATCTCCCAGCCCAGTGCGAGGGTAAAGGCCCAGATGACCACGGTGCGCAGGGTGTCTAGCACCATGCGGGTGGTGGCACTCAGTTCCTTGGTGACGCTGATGCCCGAAAAGTTGAAGAAGGCAATGCTGCTGATGTTGCCCAGCAGAGCCAGGGCAATCAGGGGCTGTCGGCCCACCTGGCAGAAGGCATCCAGAGCGTCTTCCAGCACGCCGCGAGGGTTCCCACTAAAGGAGGCCGTGGGGATGTAATACATAGGCACAAGCAGCAGGGAGAGGATCATGAAGCCGAAGAAGCCTGGGGGAAGCAGACACACGCATCACACTCTCACCCTGCCTGGGCTCCTAGCACGGCCCATAGGCGCTCTCATCTCTGAACACTATCTTTGTTAGGTTCCTGTTGTCCACTCTCGGGATCTGTCCCTCTTCCTCGATGTCACTCAAATGACAACTCACTGGTTTCCAAACCCACGGCTAGCAACTCAAGCCACTGTGCCCTGTCAGGATGCCCCCCTTCTTTCCCCCTGCCTGTTGGGAGCTGTGGCTCCAAGAGACTCAGAACTGCTCAGGAGTGAGGTTCAAGCTTGGGTGCACTGTCTGGCCCCTTCCTGGCTGTTGCTCCCTCTAGAGGAAGTGTACACTTGCTCATTTCCTTCTGGCCCAAGCCCCTCTGGGAAATACAGGCTCACTCTATCAAGTCCCCAGCCCACTCTGTATCCTGCTTTTATGAGTTTCACAGCACACACTGCCCCCAGAAGAACACTCCCTCCAGCTACTGTTCCAGGCCCGTGCCCACACGCACCCTCAATGCCCACTGCCTGGAGTGGGTGGATGTTGTGTTTGTAGACAAACTTCTCCTCTAGCACCATCTGGATGGCAATGATGATCTGGGCCATGATGATCAACAAGTCACCTGAGGAAAGGAGCTCTAGTCAAGCAGGGCACCGTTAGGGGTGGTGACAGGAGAGTCCAGAGACAGAACAGCAAGTCAGCTTCCTGGTTTTCTAGGGTAGACCATGGGTCCTGACTTCCTGGCCTTGAGGCTAGGACAGCAAGCAGGCCTGGGCTTCCAGAAGGTCCAGAGACCTGCCTTGGCCTGAGAGCCACACCTATGCTAGGTGGGTCCTTCAGAGAGCAACAGGCTGGAGACAAGACATTCAGGTTTATATGTGAACCTGACTGGCTCAGGTGGTCACATCAGTGTACAGTGGGCTGCAGTGGTTCCTGCTGGGTCTGGGTTACTGTCCTGAGAAATGCTTGGGGCTGGGAGTGTGCCAGTAATTGGTCCTTCTGTTCTACTTCAAACCAGCAGTTTGTGTTTGTAAGTGAGCCACAGGACTAGGCAGCCTCTCATGCTGCTTGTCTGTCTCTCTTCCTTGGTCTAGCCACTTTCTTCTGGTCTCCCTCACACTTCTACCCACCAGGAGCAGGTATACAATCCAACTCAGGACACATGGATGGCAGAGTCTGGGTGAACCTGTGGGATAACTTTCTGTAGGCTTCCAGAGGGGCGGGGACAGGAGGAGCAGCTGCCTCACCTGTGATGACTTCACTGAGCTTGTGTTGACTGTCATGCTTGCTCAGGAGGTCAGCCAGGCCAACTACCACCAGTCCTGCAATGGTGATCAGGATGCCCAGCCACTGGCTTGGTGCCAGCCTCCGGTCCAGGAAGGCTACTGAGAACAGGCCTGTGAAGATGATCACTGCACCCCGCAGCATCTGAAAGCTTGAGGCACTGGTCATGTTCAGGGCTAGCAAAGAAGAAACCTGATTATTAGCTGTTAAGGGCAAAGGCTGGCTGCCACCAAGATGTCCCTAGGGAGGAGGAACAAGATGAGCTTGCCCTTACTGAGTTTTGGAGAAGCACAGCTGAGTTCTGTCGGGGAGCAGTAGGGTGTCTCAGGCAATGCTGACTCTCACAGTGTGCAGTCCCATAAGCATGGCCTCGCTGGCTAGGTTACTTACTTACCCACGTACATGATGCTGGTCCCAGTCATGTCACACAGGGCTGGGGGCAGGAAAAGCAGGGCATTGAAGGGCTGCTGGGGCTCTACACTGGAGGCTGACTGTCTTCTGCCTTGGCATTTGAGGAGGTAGAAGGCAGCGAGGCAGGAGAACTCTCCCAGGAACATGCCCACTGCCTGCAGGAACAAGGCACAAGGAATCCTCGCTGAGGCTCTTAGGAGTCACCCTTAGTGGTACTGTGTTTTGTTTTAATATAACTGCACGTTAGACAAGAGCTTACCTAAAACGTTAAATAGACAAAGGCAGAGCAGCTGTGGGAGGCCAGCCAGGCCACTAGGCCTGTCACGGGGGCCCCAGAACATCTCCCTGGACACTCTATGGGGTGTGGCACAATGTAAAATCAACCAATCAGGCAGACCTTTTCCAATCCAGATATAGAAACAGACTCAGACACTTCAAAGGCTCACGGAAGCTGATGGCCATGCTGGGGAATAACCCTGAATCTTCCAACTCAGTCCAGAAACAGGTTATCTTTCATTGTCCCCACGCCCGTGAAGTCCTGTGCTCAGGGGAGATATATAAGGGCACTCTGCTCACTTGAGCTAGTGTTGTCATGTGTCCAAAGGGGACTTGGTGACAGCGGGACCATTCATTAGGACTCACGCAGACCTCCCACAGACTGTGCCCTGCCAAGGCGCTCTCAGGACTCTGCTCTATTCAGGAGAGCAGAGAGGCGCAAAGATTTTGGGGAACCAGGGTAGCTTCATCCCTAGGTCAGGAAAGAGACCAGCTGCAGGGGTACCTAGATAAAGCCTGGGGGACGGGCAGGAAGACAATGCTGGTACCTGGACGAAGGGATGCTTGAAGCTGTGCTCCTGGCTTCCTCTACAGCCCTCAGCTACGAAGTTGTCGGCCCACCTGCAGCAGACAGAGGGACGGTCAGACTGGCAGCTTGGTGAACTTCTTCACCTGGCTGGACTCGCGGTCAGCCCGATGACACTGCTCTTCAGAGGAGCCTGTCTCCATGGTGAGGGGTTTTAAGATATATTTCATCAGCCAGGCATGGCGGAGCACGCCTTTAATCCCAGCATTTAGGAGGCAGAGGCAGGCGAATTTCTGAGTTTGAGGCCAGCCTGGTCTACAGAGTGAGTTCCAGGACAGCTAGGACTACACAGAGAAACCCTGTCTTGAAAAAACCAAAATAAATAAATAAATAAATAAATAAATAAATAAATAAATAATTCATCAATGTATGGACATAGAATCACACAGCACCTGTGCTTCTGCAACTCGTGGAAACCAGATGTTCTTACATCAGTGTTGTTCATATGAAACAGGTTACATTCAATTACTCCTCAAAATAAAATTAAAGCCAGCACTTAAGATTTAGTGTATTGGGCTGGTGAGATGGCTCAGCGGGTAAGAGCACTCGACTGCTCTTCCGAAGGTGATAAGTTCAAATCCCAGCATCCACATGGTGGCTCACAACCATCCGTAATGAGATCTGGCACTCTCTTCTGGAGTGTCTGAAGACAGCTACAGTGTACTTACATATAATAAATAAAATAAATCTTTAAAAAAAAAGATTTAGTGTATTAAACACACATATGGTTAAAAAAGAGATTTCCCCCTCCCCCTTTTCTTTTCCCTGACACAAGGTCTCACTATATAATCTAGGTTTGAATTTGAAATCCTCCTGCCTCAGGTTCCTGAGTGCTGGGATTATAGGCATGTGCCAAGTCTTGACTGGCAGCAAAGTTGCTCTCTAATGTCTAATAATTTTATTGTAACTTGTTTGGTGTCTTTTGAAATCTTTGGATTGTTGAAGGGACCAGTACACAAGATGTGTCAAGAGTCTTTGGTCATCTGGGCATGAGGCCACACATCTGTGAGCTTAGCATTAAAGAGGCTAAGCCTGATGTGAACTCAAGATCAGTCTGAGCTACATAGTGAGTTTGAGGCTAGCTTGGCATAGTAGAGACCTGCCACCAACCGACTAACCAACCAGCCAGCCAACCAACTATCCATCCAACCAACCGCCCAAGTCTCTGGTCTAGAGGGGCACTCTGGCCCAGGAGATCATTGGATCCTTCACAGCCCTAATGCATGTGATACCTGTTATGGTGTAACATGCCAATGAGTACCACCATAGACAGAGACCAGTGGTGGGACTGGGCCCCATTTAGCCCAGAACCCTTGCCAGAACATTTCAGGCAGCTACACCCTCATCTAGAATTGTTGCTGCTCAAACACAAAATGCAAGTCATTTTCTCATCCTGGTGCTAGACCTTTAGATCACAGACTGACACTTACAAAAATCCTCTAGCTGGGCATGGTGGCTTTAATCCCAGAACTTTGGAGGCAGAGGCAGGCGGATTTCTGAGTTTGAGGCCAGCCTGGTCTACAAAGTGAGTTCCAGGACAGCCAGGGCTACACAGAGAAACCCTGTCTTGAAAAACCAAAAAAAAAAAAAAAAGAAAAAGATCCTCTAGGCCTGGATCTAGCAGTGTTACCCAGAAGCACCCTGTGCTGCATGTGCAGCGGACATCTAATGCTCACGCTGCCTTCACACTCACTGAGGTCTGAACCAGTTTAGCAGAGGTCCTTCCACACTTTCCACTGCGGCTCCCGATGCTCTGCCTAGTGACTGAGCCTTCCAGACCCTAGCTTGTGAATGTGATAGGTGCTTTGGCCCCAGGCCAGTGTCCATGAGATTGATTTCCCACACATCTGAGGTGGCTCCTGATGATGCAACAGGAATCATATGGGCCTGTCTTGTGGGGAGTTAGCTGGCTGCCTGCCCACTTGAGACTTTCTCCTTAAGAGTGGTTAGGCGAGGCCAGCCTGGTCTACAGAGTGAGTTCCAGGACAGCCAGGGCTATACAGAGAAACCCTGTCTCGAAAAACCAAAAAAAAAAAAAAAAAAAAAAAAAAAAAAAAAAAAAAAAAAAAAAAAAAAAAAAAAAAAAAAAAAAAAAAAAAAAAAAAAAAAAAAAGAGTGGTTAGGCTTTCTCTACAAGGTAGGCCTGGTTTGTCTGGACAGGTATTGCTTGGCTGGCTTCCGACTAGAGAAATGGGATCTCTTTGTATCTAAGAACCTATCCAACCAAGGGACTAGGTGTCAGCTACCAGCCCAGTGCACATCTTCAGGCCTGGGAGGAGACAAGAATAGGGGTCTTGGCATATTTCACAGATCCCAAATCCATCCTCCAAGTGTCTGAGGATGACAGCTGTGACCCTTAAAGTCAGATGGCACTTTGATGCCTGGCCCTGCTTCCCCAACAACTCTCTAGCTCAAAAGACTTTTTTTTTTTTTTTTTTTTTTCCTTTGAGACAGGGTCTCAATATGTAGCCCTGGCTGGCTAAAAACTCACAATGAGGACCAGGCTGGTCTTGAACTCACATAGAACCACTTGCCTCTGCTGGAGTTAAAGTCATGTACCACCACAAACATGGTTTTTGTAATAGACAACTTTTTGAGCACTGTCTGTGCCAGGTCTGTGCAGAGCACACTGCCCTGCTACCTGAGACAGATGAGGTGGTCTCATTAAGCCTTATAAGAACTGTCATTTTCAGAGGGCATCCCAGGTTCAGGAAGGATGCAGAAAGAAGTTTGGGTTTTCCCAGATGACAACGTGCACACCTGTGGTCAAGCCCCACTGCAGTTTACTATCAGAAGCACAGAGAACACACAGGAGGTCAGTGTTCAGTCACACACATCTGGAACCAAATGGGTTCCAGAGATTCCCAGGCCAATGCTGACAGGTGTCAACAGTAGTAGATAATCCAAGCTCTACACACCAGACTGCTGGGGAGTTCAGGGCGCACACTCGTGTTCTTTCCTTTCCCACTCCCAGGAAGCCAGAACCACCTTCCCCTGGTGCGCTCAGTGTGATTTCACTGGGCTTTGGTTTACAACTTCCTGGGGCAGCTGTTAGCATTCCTTCTAGGCTCTGCCCTACAGTTACCTGGCAATAGCCAGGTAGGCCTGGCTTACTCTAAAAGGGGCTGTTTGCCCCCTCCTTGCTCTCTTACTACCTAATTCTCTGCCTCTCTTCTCTCTCTGACCCCTTTCTCCCTCTCTCCTCTCCTCCTCCCAATTCCCCTCCCCAAGTCCTAAATAAACTCTACTCTACACTATGCGTGTGTCATATGGCTGGTTCCTCAGGGGGAAGAGATGCCTGGGCATGGCCCACAGAGGCACCCCTCCCACCTCACCATACCATGCTTCTATCAAACATATCCTTGGCTCTTAGTCTTTTTCTAAAGCACAAAACACACAGTCTCTGGATATCCACTGCTACCTGAGACAGATGAGGGTAAGGGGGTTCTGCGTGGTGTCACTGAAGTCCCATAGCCATGACTTGTGGAACTAAAAGAAACTTGGCTATCATCCTGCAAAAACCTTTATTCGACAGATGGAGATATCTAAGGTTCAAGATGAGCCACAGGACTGACAATATACAACAGGGCTGGTAGCCAGGGCTGGTACTGGAAATGTAAACGTGCAGTTTCTATGCCCTCACCCTTCAACTTTTCCCAACCTTCTTACTCTAGACTATTCCTCCTGAGGTGAGGAGAAAGCCAGTTGCAAATGGGCCTCCATTTTCTCTAGATACCTTAATGTGAAGCTCTAGGAGGGTAAACCCTTAGCTGGCAGAGGCTAGCTTCTCTCAGGGTTCCCTGAGTGTCAGCAGGCAGGCTGTGGGGTGATTAATTCTGCTGGGCAGTGAGTCACTTGCAGGAGGCTTTCCTTGTCCACACTCAAAGTTCAGCTTGGAGAAGTTGTGCACCCAGGAGTGACAGAGACTGAAGAAATGTCTGAAATATTCTGTCTCTGCTTAATTGGTGCCACTTCCTCCTGAATGCACAGGTTGTCCAACAGTGAGACAGTTTCTCTGTCTCACCCAGAGGTCTTTAGAAGGCCGTGATTTCCCCAGGAGAGGATACATGGTTGGTGAGCCCTCTCATTGCTGTTGATAAGAAGACCTTCCTGTAGTTTTGTGGGGGAACAGGGCAGAGATTCTCATCACACAGCTTCCAAATCTGATGCTCTCTCCATTCCACTGCACCAACCCCCTAACAGGCTCTCACAAGCTGGGCCTGTTGCCACACTGAAGCAGTAATGCCAAGCTGTTCACAGAACCCAAAGGGTAGGTGCTGAAGAGGCAGTGGGAGGTTGTCTAACAGAGATCTGGTGATGCCATTCAGGGTCTCGTGCCCACAGGTGGAGGCAAGTCAGGCTCATAAACCCTCCCTGGCTGGGTAGGCTCTTCAACGCCCAGGAGCTGGGGGCGGGGGCCTCGGGAGCTTTGAGGGTCTGTTTGACTTCAGTTCTTTTCGTGGAGAACCTTAGTTGCATCTGGACAGTGAGGCTCTGAAATGAGACCGGCCATTGGCACTGAATCAGGCAGCCATGCTGGCTCAAGAAGAAGGTCAGCAGAAGTGGCTGGTGAGGGCACGAGGAAACAGCCACTGAAAGGAGAAGCAGAACTTCCCAGGGAGGGGACCTTAGCCAACACTTATTCAAGGCTGCAGTGTGGGCTTTTTTCCCTGTGGGCATGTGATAGATCTCTGTGGTCTTCTAAGGTAGGCTGACTGGGCAGAAGAGAGCTGACCTGCGGTCCCGCAGAGTAGGCAGCCAATCTCCCTGGGGACTCTGGGAAAGGCAGCAATGCACGCCTTACAAGGGAGACACTGCCCAGGTCTGCCAGAGGCTCTTAACATGAGCAAGTGGGAAGACAGACAAGATTGCCTGACCTGGGTGAGGCTTGCTGTCTAGTGCCATAAGGTGGGGGTGGGAGTAGAAGATGCCATTGATAGGATTGTCCATTGTAGACACAGTGGGGAGATAGGAAGTCCACAGGGCCAGGACTTCAGGGCTGACTAGGATGGGACTGACATCAAGGCCTGGGTACCAATCCTGACAACAGTAAGCCAAGTCACAAAAAGCAACTTCTTTTGTAAATTGTAGGGATCAGGCTGGATGATTTCTGTTCATAACAATAAGGAAATGTCCATGGGCTTAGTAGTGTATGGCTTTAAACCCATTACCTGGGAGGTGAAGGCAGGAAGGTTCTTGTTCAAGACCAGCTAGGGACTAAATAGTGAAAGAGTGTTTCAAAAGATAAATAGATAACCAACTAGTTTTCCAAAACAAAGGGTGTGGTATCCGCCCTAACTGGAGGTTAGGGTATGGATTCTAGAGTTGGAACACTTGGACTCAGACTGAAGTCATCACTTGGGAACTGAGCTGCACATGACTAAACCTTTCTGTGCTTCAGTTTCCCATCTAGGAATGATGAACCCATCTACTTTCCTCCCTGAGATCACGTGAAAGAATGCCAAGGTAGATGGCCTGTAACTTGGTAGGCCTGGGTACTGTGCACTGGCCGCCCTAGCTGTACCTAGTGGAAACCACTGGCCAGAAATGCCATTACTATCCTGGTAAGGTTGTTGCTCACACCAACCTTCTTCCTCCCAGAGTGTCCTTCTCACTGTTTACTTCAGAACAATGTTTACAGTCCAGCTCTGGGCCCCATCTCAGGACTTGGGGCTGCAGCTCCTGAGAGGCCACACAAAAGGTGATGGGCTAAGGACAGGATCAAAGGTTAAGACACTCATGGGGAGTCCTCCCGACTCTCCAGCAGTCTCAAAGGGTGGGGCTTCCTGGGATGGAGGCTTCCTGGGATGGAGGCTTCCTGGGATGGAGGCTTCCTTGGCTTCCTGCCTGACCGGTTTGGAGGTTTTCAAAGGAAGGGCTGAGTCAGCATGGTTTATCTAAGCAGTAAACCACCATTTGGATTCTTCCTGGGGACAGCAGCCTGGACAGGCATTAGCCACTCTCAACATTAGGTGCAGTCCTTGGTTAGTGTGAGAATCTCAATCACAAGACACCCAGAGATAAGCCCAAGAACTGTATAGGTCCTATTCTGGGTTGCATAGATTGTGTCCTTCCACATGTGTCTCTTCCACAGGGACTTTCTCCTGGCCACTTCTTCTCTCTCACACTGCAGGTACCTTACAGTCACCCTGTTGAGTGCCATGTCTCTTCTGGGCACTTCACAGCATTGACAGACTTTGTTGTTAGAGTTAAGAATTCTGAGAAGTAAACACGAAAAGGCTATACAAGGCTCACAGCCAGCTTCTCAATGCCCAGAGGCCCAGGAAAGGCAGAGCACAGCCCTGGAGGCCTTTCCCTGGGAGTTGCTACACCAACTTTCTTTCCTAGCCAGGCCCAGTAAGAAACTGAGGCTAGACTGGGAGAGGAGCATTGTTCGCTGCTGCCCACATGCGTGCACACTGGACAAAGGACAGATGATGCTGGCACACTGAGGATTTTGGATGGGAATAGATGAAGAAAGGCCTTGCCCTGAGGCAGAGGCATATAAACTGACAAACAACTGTCAAGTTAAAGCTAGGCCTTTCTGCCAACAAGGGAGAAGACCACGTTAGCTTTCTCAGCTTTGTAATGCCTGGGCCTTAGCTCCCAAACAGCTCAAGATCTTTACTCCCACACTCCAGAGCGCAAGTATCCAGCTACCTTTCTGGTTTCGGTTAAGGAGCCTTCTTTCCAGATAGACACTTTCTTTTGATCCTCTGGGTCAGTCAGCCTTGTGGCTTCATTTTGGGACTGGTTTGTACCACCTACCTCTCTTGATGGTACCTGCTAGGTGTTCTCACTGTAAGCAGAGCCACAGAGTGGCTCCCAGTCTCACATAAACCTCTGCATCTACCACACTGATTCTTTTTTCAGTTCTCCCACGTTCAACGACGCTGTGTGCCCTCTGATTATGGAGAGAAAAAGTCCAGCTGGGCATTTGATGCTGCGAACAAGCCACTTGGAGCTAGCCTTTGTCTTTCCTGCCTCCAAACCTCTGCCACATAAGAGCCCCAACTAAGCATCAAGATGTTGTCTACTCCCTTTCTTTCCCCATTAACGACCCCATGGCCACCTCCTCCTGGCTTGCCCATCCCTTCAGCTCGGCCACTCCAAGAGCACCGGTGCTTTCCCCGGCAGGCCCCCAGCCTCCCGCAGGAAGTCTCTCAGTCTCTGACCGCAGCTCCAGAGTGCCGCTGGGAGAAACTGATCCAACCCTTCGGTTCAAAGATGAGGAACTGAGGCTCAGAGATAGAAGTGACCGCGAATCAAAGTGGCCTTCAAATGCCCGCTTTCTTCCGTCCTCTCACCCCTTCGTCCACACCAGCGCGACTGAACTCTCGGTAATGTGGAGGGCTGGTGGGGTTGTTGAGTAGCGGACAGGTGGGGGACAGGGCGCCGGGTGTCAGCACCCACCGCCCAGCAGGTCCCTCCCGGCCTGACCCAGACTCACTTTGCCGAAAGCGTGTTGATGGAGCCGGTGACCAGCATGAGCCCGGCCAGGAACAACTGGTACTTAGTCCAGGCCATAGTGGTGGACACGAGAGAACACTTGAACCAGCAGTTCCAACCCGGGTCACCCGGGATGTGGAGTCTCCTACTCAAGAACTTCCGGGCCGGGAGTCACATGACCCCGCTGGCCCACGCCCCACGCCTGCTAGCCCCGCCCCGGAGCTGCCTCCAGTCTGCAGTAGGCGAGCTGGAGAAGCAGAGCGCAGCGTCCTGGGTTAAGGCTACCAGATTTTCTTTTCTTTTCCATTGCTAGGCTTCCTTTTCTTTTTGTACTGCTAGTGTCTCATGCGTGCTGAGCGAGTCCTGTACTTCTGCAGTGAACATTCCCAGCCCCTTGGCCTCCCGGTTTGTAAAATGGGCGCTCGGGATCATGTAGAGATGCTTATGGGCGCTTGTAGAGATGCTTAGGCAAAATGCTTTACAAAAAAGCATTTTGTAAACCATTTTGAGAGGTTGAGACTAGCAGTTGGTAATAGTTACAGCGTGGGATCTTCAGAGACCTGGAGTCATGAGAGAGACGTCCCTAGGGATCCCAGCCCGTTGAATTGCTAACATCTTTCAGTAAAGGGAGCATTTGAGTTGAGTTCTAGCTAGCTTCCAGTAGGGTCTTTAACAGCTAAAACACAAACTGGGTGTGCATTCCTAGCACTTGAAAAATGAAGGCCAGTTTATTATTAAGGAGTCTGAGACCAGCCTGAGTAACTAAGTAAACAAATAATTAAAATAAAACGAAAAATGAAACCACAGAAGCCCAAGGATGTAAGGTTATGCTTATGAGTAGCGGTGGTGTGTGTGTGTGTGTGTGTGTGTGTGTGTATGAGTGTATTATGTATGTGTGTGGGAAGGCGTGGACTTGAAGATAAAACACCATGGCTTTTGTATAGTTCCTGCATTAAGCTTCCCCACGCACTCCTCAGGAGCCCTATAAATACTGTTCAGAAGCATCCCTACAGAAAGACCAGACCTCGGGTCCTGTGTAGAGAACTTCTAGCATTTAATTAATTAGTTTTTGAGACAGGATCTTGTTATATAAGCCAGACTGTCTTCCAGCTCATTGTGTACTCCAAGATGGACTCTAGTTCATGACTGGCTGTCAGTTTGTTAAAAAATAAATTTACTTATTTGTGTGTTATTGGAGGGCACTTTGAAGGCATGTGTGGTGCATGTGGAGGTCAGGGGACAACCTAGTGGAGTGGGTTCTCAGCTGCCAGCTACCTACCTTCCTGTTCCTGTTCCATGTGATTGGCAGCTCATGCCCTACCACAGGTAAAAACAAAAAAAACCCAAACACGCTTGATGGCCATTTGATCCACCATACATAGTTCCTCTGTTTCTGAAGATCCTATTACTTCAGGTATGAAAAAAAAGGGTGTTTTGACCACTTTTTCCTGGTTGCCTTGAACTTATGAACATGTATAGTATACACTCAAGGGACTGTAACATCTGTTTTGGAAGATAAGGTAGAGAACATATTATAAGTGGGGTCTTGAACAAAAATATAGGAGGCTATCATACAGACAGGGTAACATCTTTCATGTAAGAAGGGTCATGTGTTGGATAGCTCTTGGACCTGCCGAACATTCCAGAATTTTTCTTCACGAGAGTGTGCTCTTTCCAGTGAAACCAAGGATAAAAGATCCAAGAGGTGACTTCTTCTGAGCTATGTGTCCCCCACAGTACTTTTAGTTTTGTGTCATTTCAAAGGAAGTAGTAATTTATCCAAAACTGTTTCCTGAGACATTGGAGACTAGATGAAACACAACTGTGTCCTAAAGGGACACCATCTGCCAAGCCTCCCCACCCCCAAATGAGAGACAGTTCTTATTGACTACAGTAGGACTCTGGACTATTTTCCCATAGGTTCAAGCCAAGAATACTTGCCTGACATAAACATTACTAATGACATTGGTGTCACTAGCCCGACATGATGTCACTAGCAGAGCAGTCTTTGTCTCTAGAGCTACATTAGAAAGTGAATTTTAATTTATTATATCATGCTGTAAGCATTCATCAAACAGCTGTCTCTGGAGTCTGGTACATAGGAGGATTTATTGGCAAAAAGCACATAGAGCCCACCACGTGTAAGGTCCAGAGTCAAGTACCGCTCCCAGAGCAACCAGACAAGGTCATTGCCTTTCAGAAGTTCAGGATGTAGTGGAGGAGAGAGGTGGACACTGACCATATGAGGACCTGTAAGAGGCAAAGGATGCTGGAGGGAAGGATAGATTTCTCAGGGAGGCAGGAGCTAGATGATGACAGTGACAACCAGAACTGTGTTAGATCTAGTGTTCAAGCCTGTGTCCAGAGCTTGACCTCTGCCTCAGTTTTCATAGCAGCCTGTAAGTGAACTAGCCCATTTCACCAAAAATACTTTTTTAGTCAGGGTTTCTATTCCTACACAAACATCATGACCAAGAAGCAAGTTGGGGAGGAAAGGGTTTATTCAGCTTATACTTCCATACTGCTGTTCATCACCAAGGAAGTCAGGACTGGAACTCAAGCAGGTCAGGAAGTAGGAGCTGATGCCGAGGAGAAATGTTCTTTACTGGCTTGCTTCCCCCGGCTTGCTCAGCCTGCTCTCTTATAGAACCCAAGACTGCCAGCCCAGAGATGGTCCCACGCACAAGGGGCCTTTCTCCCTTGATCATTAATTGAGAAAATACCCCACAGCTGGATCTCATGGAGGCACTTCCCCAACTGAAGCTCCTTTCTCTGTGATAACCCAGCTGTGTCAAGTGGACGCAAAACTAGCCAGTACAACTTGACACACAAATACATCACTAGTAAGCCTCAACCCTTAGTTCTTACTCATCCCCAAGATCTTAAATAACTTTAAAAGTCCCACAGTCTTAACATATTAAAAGTTCAATCCTTTTAAAATATCCAATATCCTTTAAAATCCAAAGTCTTTTTACAATTAAAAGTCTCTTAACTGTGGGATCCACTAAAATATTTTCTTCCTTCAAGAGGGAAAAATATCAGGGTACAGTCACAATCAAAAGCAAAAATCAATCTCCAACCATCCAATGTCTGGGATCCAACTCACGATCTTCTGGGCTCCTCCAAGGGCTTGGGTCACTTCTCCAGCCATGTCTTTTGTAGCACACACCTTATCTTCTAAGCTCCAGCTATCTGTACGTCACTACTGCTGCTGTTCTTGGTGGTCATCCCATGATACTGGCATTTCCAAAGTGCTGCTGTCTTCCACTGTAACTTGGCTTCAACACTAGCCTCTCATAGGCTCTCTTCATGGTGCCAAGCCTCAGCTCCTTTGCATGACCCCTTCAGTCCTGGGCCCCAATTGCAACTGAGGCTGCACTTTCACCAATGGCCTTCCATGGCCTCTCACAGTGCTTCCTTGGCCTCAGCTGCTCTGCATGACCCCTTCATGCCTTCAAAACCAGTATCACCTGGGTAACTCTTACACATTATCAAGTCCCACTGCAGCAGGAGTACAACATTGGCTATCTTTGGAACACAGCCTCTTTGTGCTTTCAGAAAACACTTCCCAGAAGATGTCACCTCCACGATGCTGGTCTCTTCTTAATCACCGCTGATTTCTTAGCTCCAGCTAACCAGCATCAATAGTCCCAGTAATGCAAAGGTTTTGCTTTAGTAGTTCTGATCTCTTGTTAATTACAGCTGATTCTTCAGCCCCAGCTAACCAGAACCACAGAATATTCAAACTCCAAAATAGCAATGGCCCTGAAAAGAGTCTTTAATTTTCCCTCTGAAATTTCACAAGCCAGGCCTCCATCTTCTGCACTGTTTTCAACATTATCTTCCAAGCTCCTACACAACATCTGACAAAGCTCTTAACACAGAATAGATCTTCTAGCCCAAAGTTCCAAAGTCCTTCCACAGTCCTCCCCAAAACATGGTCAGGTTGTCACAGGAATACCCCACTTCTGGTACCAATTTCTCTTAGTTAGGGTTTCTATTCCTGCACAAACATCATGACCAAGAAGCAAGTTGGGGAGGAAAGGATTTAATCGGCTTACACTTCCATACTGCTGTTCATCACCAAGGAAGTCAGGACTGGAACTCAAGCAGGTCAGGAAGCAGGAGATGATGCAGAGGCCATGGAGAGATGTTCTTTACTGGCTTGCTTCCTCTGGCTTGCTCAGCCTGCTCTTATAGAACCCAAGACTGCCAGCCCAGAGATGGTCCCACCCACAAGGGGCCTTTCCCCCTTGATCATTAATTGAGAAAATACCCCACAGCTGGATTTCATGGAGGCACTTCCCCAACTGAAGCTCCTTTCTCTGTGATAACCCAGCTGTGTCTGGGTTGACACAAAACTAGCCAGTACAAATACCAAACACTGAAAACAACAAGTTTTGTAGGAGAGAAAGTTTATTGGCAAAGAAGCTAAATGTAGAAGTGGGAAATTACTTCCTCCTCTTCCTCTGTATTTTCTTCCTCTACCTCTCCTCCCTTCTTCTCCTCCTTCCTTAAGATAGGATTCTTGTAGCCCCAGGCTGGCTTTCCTGCATAGCTGAGAATGACCTGCACTCCTGATCCTTCTGTAACCCCAAGGGCTGGGATTGTAAGTGTGTACCACCGTGATCTTCTTCTTCTTCTTCTTCTTCTTCTTCTTCTTCTTCTTCTTCTTCTTCTTCTTCTTCTTCTTCTTCCTCTTCCTCTTCCTCTTCCTCTTCCTCTTCCTCTTCCTCTTCCTCTTCCTCTTCCTCTTCCTCTTCCTCTTCCTCTTCCTCTTCCTCTTCTTCTTCTTCTTCTTCTTCTTCTTCTTCTTCTTCGGAAAGGCTTCTGAACTCCTAGGTATACATACTGACATTTGTCAACTCATTTATTAGTAATGTTTAACAGATGGGTGTGGCCTGTGGTATCCCTTCTCCACCAACATAGTTGGTGCTAAGACCAAAGCCTTGAGAAAGCTGCACCCAATGGCACCTGTTGTTTTGTTAATTAGGCTAAGAGATAGCCCGGCTCCCCCCCCCCTCCCCGCCACGCAGCCAGGTTCTGTATGCCTCACAGATCCCCCCGGCTCCGCCCAGCTTACCGGTGGCCCACCTACGACCAGCCCACCTGTGCAACCTGTGAGATGTCACGATACTTCTTCGGGGTTCCCGCCAAACTCCAGAACGCCTGCGCAGAAGACTGGGGTGGGGTGGGGGGGCTTCCCTTCCTTTATCTCCAAATGCTTGTCCACCATAAACAGTCGTTCTAAGCAGAAGCAACCTTGTATCCTTGGAGATCTTCTTTCTTCCCCCACTCCCGTAGTTTCATTTCAGCTTCAGGCCAATCCTCCAGGAACCCCGTCCACTGCGGGCAGTGGACCCCAACAGTGGCCCATGGAGCAAAGGCTTTAGTCTTGTGAAACTGGGATTCAGGAAAGTTTTAAGCAGGGACTTGAAGGGAGAAAAGGATAGCTCCAGGAAGAGAGGAGGTGCCACTTTCTGCAGAAAGACCATGTGGATGTCCTGGAGTGGTTAGACAGTACTCATTCCAGGGAGTGACTTACCGAGAGTTTCCAGGTCTTTTCCACCAGCTGGAATTGACCTTGGAGATGAAAACTGGGATTAGCATGCCTGCTTACCGTAGGCAGGAAGATGGATAGAGTCTCAGGGCTTCAGGAAGCAAATTGCAAGTGGGTTGGGATGCTTCCCCAGAGGCTGCACAAAATCCACACTGCTTTTCCTTTCTGCAAAGGGAAACAGACAGAAGTGGGCACAAAACAGCCAGAGAGTATTAGTTTGTAAGGTTCATCATGAAGATGCACTAAACCTCAGGCTGGGCCTTCAAGAGAGTACATCACAAGCCGCATAAATTTAAGCCAGTCTTCGGTAGACCAGGAGCATTTTCAACAAATTTGCATGTTACCTTCAAAGGGCCTCTAAGTTCCAAATAAATGCTTACTTCAGACCCTGCTTTTGTATTCAACCAATTGCCAGTCTGCCTGTGGCTTGTCTGAGAGCCTAAACATTTCTCCCCCACCAATTTAATCACATCCTGGATTCGAAGAGAATTATTTTATCTTGGGAAGGGCATAGATAGGTGTACAGATGGGCAAAGTCAAACTTGATTTTAAAAACATTTTTTGCTGCATATCCTGGGGTCATTTTCCCTCCCTACATCCGGTTCCCCGGCTGGAATGTGACCTCCCTTCTGGACAGGCTGGGTGTGTTGCTGGTCCCTCACTTTAAGGTGGTATTGAGAGGCAGTCATCAGGGGTTGTGCTTAGATAGAAAAAGCAAGACACGTGTGAGAAAGAAGGGTGGGTTATACCTTGGGGGAAGAAATTGAGGCAAGGGAACCAGGCCAGACCTGACAAGGATAGTGTGTGACTTGTTTACTCCATGAGGGAGATGAGTGGACTGTCCACACTAGCTGACAGGTGTGGACACTGGTTCATAGCTCCTTTTGGCTGACTTTACAGCTGGTTTCCATGGTGACCAGAGATAATTGGAAAAAAAAAGTCACTTGCTCCTTCCAGCTTCAGGCTCACATATGGCCACGCACAAGCATCTTTTTCTTTCTTATCTCTGTTCCTCTACCACCCCCTCTCTTTCTAGCCAATGCTGATCACTTATTTTGGGGTGAATCATTTCACTTGTTTTGGGGTGAATCACTGTATTCCAGAAGCTAGTGTTTGATTCTTTTCTTGGAGCAGAATCAAGGCAGATTCAGCTGGAGTGCAGTCTCTGTTAAATTTGATTTCAGAGGAGTGACTCATATATCGCAGTCCTTGTCACTTACAGACAGGGACACATTCTGAGATATGTGTCACACATTCTAAGATATGTGTCATTAGGTGTGAATGAGTGAACACCACAGGCTGTTATCAAAAACTAACACGGTCACAATATCACTAGGTAATATGACCTGGAGTTCATTGTTGACAAAATTATTATTGGCCTGATACTGCATGGAACAATACTAAACTGGATTAATTATGATTGTGTGTGTGTGTGTGTGTGTGTGTGTGTGTGTGTGTGTGTATGTGTGTGTGTGCATATGCAGAGGCTAGGGGACAATTTCATGAAAAATTCAGGCTCTTTTTTATTTTATTTTTTAATGTTTTGGTCATTTTCTCTCTATCTCTCCCTGCCCCTCCCCCCCCTCTCTTTTGACAGAGTATGCCCTGGAAATTGAAATGCAGACCAGACTGGCCTTGAACTCCCAGAGACCCACCTGCCTCTGCCCCAGGACTACTGGGACTAGAGTGCACGACCATACCAAGCTTCAGTTTTCTTTTTATGTTTCTGTTTTCTTTCTTTTTCTTTTCTGATACTAGGAATAGAACCAGGGTTCTCTGCATGCTAAGTACATACTTTGATGTCCCTCCTCATCCCTCTTTAAAAGAAAAAAAAATCCCTAACATCTATTTTACTCTAACATCTATTCTGCTCCATGTGGATATAACTTGTTGTGCTCTCCTGAGGCTTTACAGCTCTCAGAGATGTGGCTGTGGCCAGGAGAGGAGAGTCTTCAAGTTTTGCCTGGAAGACAGAGCTATGGCTGAGTCAAGTGCCCATTTCTTGCCTCCAATAGGGACAAGGGTCATTGTAGGCAATGGAAGGCCCCAAAACTAAAGCCATGGATGTTACTCTAACATGAGTGGGTCTCTACTCCACTCTAGTTTGTCAGGAGCACCGCCACGTACCTAAGCTGTGACTCAGTTTCCCTTGGCCATAGAGTTCACATCTTAACTTTCACTTTGTTTCATCTTTCTCCTACTGGCCTGGAAATTACCAAGTAGCCAACCTGGCTGGTCACACTGGTTTGGAAATTACCAAATAAGCTAGCCTGATTGGTCAGAGAGACACAGGATCCTCCTGTCTCTACCTCCCCAGTGCCAGGATTGCTAGTTTCTTCCTTTCTTGCTAATTGACACCAGCAGGGTTGGATGTCAGCTTCATCCTGGGAGCCTCAGGCTTCAGCCTTAAACACTTCTCTGATTGGGATGAAGAGAAGAACCCAGACAGGTAGAGAGCCTTCCTCACCTTTTTATACAGAGTGTTCCCCTTTATAAGAAGTACAGGTGTGAGTCTCTCTGGGAAAACCTCTCATCTGGTTCAACCCCCTCACATATCAGAGTTAGAAACTGAGGTCACACCAAGGAAACCCAAACTCACCATGCCAAGGAACAAAGCCACCATCTTCCCTAGCCATAGAAAGGGGGAAACATCTAATGTGGCACTGTAGAGGCATCCAGCAGCCCATCACCAAACCACCCAGTGTATCCACCAGCCTGTCACCAAACCACCCAGTGTATCCACCAGCCTGTCACCAAACCACCCAGTGTATCCACCAGCCTGTCACCAAACCACCCAGTGTACCCACCAGCCTGTCACCAAACCACCTAGTGTACCCACTAGCCTGTCACCAAACCACCCAACACATTTATCATCTCATCACCAATGTGGCAACCCAACACTCTCTCCTGGGATCATTTGAAACACAATTCCTGCACACCAGCTCTGCCTCTCAAGCCAGCCCTATACTTAGACCCAGCTCTGTACCTGAGTGGTTCTAGGTGCACTGTGTTGGCTCTATGTTAGCAGAATCCTGGGTGAGTTAATTAGTTAATCTTGAGACATGGTCTTTCTACACAGCCTTGGCTCTCCTGGAACTTACCAAGCAGGCTAGTGTTGAACTCACAGAGATCTGCCTGCCTCTGCCTACCAAGTGCTGGAATTAAAGGCTTGTGCCACCACACTTGGGCATCTGGATTGATTGGATAATGATAAATGAACAAGCTATGCCAATTTTTGATGACTTTATTTTTTTAAGATTTGTTTCATTTTTAATTGTGTGTATATATGTATCTCTGTGTGGGCATATACTCATGAGTACAGTCTCCGCAGAGTCCAGAAGAGGGTACTGAATTCTCGGGAGCTGGAGTTCCAGGCAACTGTGAGTCACCCAGTGTGGGTGCTGGAACCCAAACTTGGGTTTTCTAACAGAACAGTATGAGCTTTAAACTACTGAGCCATCTCTCCAGCCTCAGTTTCATAGATTTTAGTACCCAAGGGCTACTTATTTCACCTAACAGTCATGACATTGGCAGCCATAGGCTGTTTTTAATTTTTTTATTCCAATCTTAATTACTAACTTTTTGATCAATCATACTTTAAACTTCATACACATGTGTCACATAATACATGTGACTATATAGTCATACTCTATATATGACAGAATAGTTATGAGAGGGTTAAGAGGGCAGAGGGCTCAAAGAGGACTTCCTGAAAGGTGTGGTGTAGGTGTGGCTGACACGTTCCTGAAGAATCACCTCCAGTGGCTAGATACACTGCTGGTGCCACAGCCCAGTTACAGAGCCGGTTCTAGCTGGCTTGAGATGCAGAGTTGGTGTGGAGGAACTGTGATTCAAATAGGCTGAGCAGAAGTCCCAAGGCAGAGTTGGAAGCCTGTGGGATGCACTGGATGGCTTGACGGCGGGCTGGTGGGCACCCAGAGCTCTTTATACAGTCAGGAAAGAGGGTTGCTTTCCCCCTTTGGTTTGGTAAGTTTGATGAGTTCACTAGCCTGTTTTTAAAAAATAAATATATTGTTTTGTTTGAGTATTTTATTTATATAAACAAGTCACTTATTAGTCTGTATCTTATGGCCCGTGCTGGGTGGACTCCGGTTCTTCACTTACATAAACAGGCTGCTGGGCCAAGATCAAGACAGAGGAAACTGGTGTTCTGTAAAACAGAACAACTCAAGGCAAGGCATAGCCAGAAAGACACTGTGCTGTACAATATGTAGTGACTTACAGCAGCTGCAGCCTGATCTCCACAGTAGTGAACAGGAAGGAACTTTAAGCAACACAGCTGTATCAGGAGGACAAGGCAACCCGTGCCTTTAGCCCTGACATGTTTGGAAGTCAATATCCCACTTTTGAGTAATTGACAGGAACCCCCAGATGGACCAGAGTGAGGAGGCAAAGAGCACAGCCAGTTAATCGGTCTCGGTTAAAGTGGGATCTGGCTGATCATTGTATTGGGAATGGTCAGGTAGCGCCTTAACCTCTGTAGAAAAGTTGATGCAGCCAGGGTGGGGTGATTCTTGTCACAAGATGTTTACCTAGCAAACCTGCTGTTTCTGGAACCCAAGGGGATTGCTGGAGCAAGAGACAGGTGTAAAATGGAGGCAGAGACTTCAAGTTTTCATCTTTTGTGTTTATCTTTATTATTGTATGTAAATAATACATACATAGTGGGTTTTATTCTGCCCCTCTCATAATGTTTGTTTTCCCTTCTCTTTCTCGTGTCCGTCTTCTTCTTTCACTCCTCTCTGTGTGTGACACAGTGAGTTTAATCAGGGCACAGGTTCACAGGCACACAGGCACCTACACTCCTGAAGAAAATGTCTTTGCTTCCACCAGACTCTGCCAGCTGTGGGTAAACTATCAGACGGGGTATAGCCTCTCGAGCCCCTCCCTGCTCCATGACAGGATGCTAGCAGGTCCAACCACAACAGCTGAGTTCATGCTACACCTTGTTTGGATGTCAGTATCCCCACACAACTCCTCTCTCTCTCTCTCTCTCTCTCTCTCTCTCTCTCTCTCTCTCTCTAACATTTTACTTATTGTATGTGTGTGGGCATGGACCACAGTGCATGTATGGAGGTCAGAGGACAATTGGTGTTTTAGTGATGTGAACAAAACCCCAATACAAACAATATCAGAAATAAAAGGAAAACAGCCTGTGAGTGCAATCCTACGATCAGGACAAAAGGAAGTTTCTCTTGGGACCACGAGCAACTGCTTATCCTCACCTATCCTAAAGGAATGCTAAAGCGTAGAGAACACCCTTTCACCTGTCTAACAGCAATTTCATTGATTTTTAAAGATCTCCCTTTTGTATTTATTTATTGTGTATGTGCAAATGAGTGTGCAGTCACTTGTGTGGGTCAGAGGACAACTTGCAGGAGTTGGTTCTCTCCTTCCACCATTAGGCCCTGGGGACTGAACTCAGGTCACCAGGCTGGGCTGCTAGTGCCTTACCTACTGAGCCATTTCACGTGCCTGAGTGGACAAGATGATAGGTAAGATGCTGGAAACTGATACACTGGTGTAAAGACAGTGCGTGACCTTGGGAGAGGACAATTTGACTATGTCTACAAAAGTCACAAGTGTACACCCCATGTCCTAGCATGGAGCTGCCATGTGTCCCTGGACTATACACTGCTAGACATTTTGTCTTTTGTGTTAAGAGCCAAAATGGACCCTAGTGGGCAACTGCAACAGACCCATGTCCAAGAATGTATTCTAACATGTTTCCCCACTCCACAAAATGTTCATTATTGGGGTGAATATTGGGAGCCCCTTGATGTCCTCCAGAACATCAGCAACCACCTAATGTCTATTAGGAAAGAGTTAACTAAGTGATGTCAGCCCCATGTACTGCACAGTGTCACTTTATAAAAATCAAGATGTTCCTTGTGTGTACAGCAGAGTTGAGAACACTATGTATGTTTGGTGTTGCATGCAGAGATGCAAGGATCTACAGGTATTTGTAAGTATATGGAAAGTCTAGCTGGACATGTGGAAACTGGTAATTAAGTGGTGGTGCCCTGGGATGAGAGACTCCTTCTTCATGGCATGCATTTTTGTGCCTCTTGCATTTATACCAAGTGTAAACTTACCTATTAATAAAGGTAACAGAATAAAATATTTACAGGAACAGAAATTGAGAGCATCCTGCACTTCCTTTAACTCACGTCTACCAGAACTGCACCCTGCTCCTAGACACTCAGCTTGCAGAAAATTAGGGAAGCAAGGATTGTTGCCTGAGAGTTGCGTGAGGGATGGTTCAGGAGTCTGGATTCCATTTTGCTGTGCAACATAAGGCTGGTCACTCTCTCTGAGCCCTTCAGCTGGACCACCAGATTTGGACAGTTTTCTCCAACATCACAGGCAGTTCAGTCTGGCCACATCTACTAGGAGCCACCAGATGGCGTGCTGACCCTGACACTGAAGGATAGACGCTGCTGTGCCAGCCAGCCTTTAAAGCCGATTGTGGGTCACCTGAGGCAATTTTGGTACCAGAAGGCAAACCCCCATCAGAGACCTTGGACATTAGGGGGCGATTAGCTAGGTCTGAGAGGTTCAGAAAAACAAGAAAGATTACCAAGGGTTCGGTTTCCTCAAGGGTCAAAGAGGAGACAACACAGACAAGCCTCCTTAACTAACCAGAATGGCAGGTGGCACAGCCAAAAGGTTGAGAGAGCCGGGGGGTTTGACAGGAGGCTTCTGTCTATGCCTTTCACGGTGAAGGCAGAACCCCGGAGAGCCTCATATATGTAATCAGGACTGAGGCAGAAACTGTCAGCCCCTCTGAGATGTAGATTTCTATCTGTAAAATGGGTGTAATATCATAGCTCCCATATGGGGGTTACTGTCAAAAAGGTGTGTGCAGTTCTGCAGGTAGGTTGTGCCCTGGACACATTAAAGAATTAGTATATGTAGTGATCACCCTTATAACTCACAGGATGGACCCTCTTCAGAGGGGTTGATGTCCATAGACCTCTGGGAAGCAGAGGGGCTTCTGGGCGGAAGAAGCATAACCAGGGTAGTGTCTTCCCGTACCGCACTTGGGTTGCTGGATTCTCAAGCAAGTTCCTGGCTGGCAGATACAGACATTCTTCAGATTTTTCTTTTTATGGGGACATGTGAGGAAAGTAGTGAATGTCTTTGCTTAAAAGCAGGTCTGTTTAAGGGCCCTCAAGTGTAAACACCGTGGTCTAAAGAAAAAGGATGGCCTTTTAAAGGAGTCTTTGATCAAAGCTTCATTTAAAAAATGGCTGGAAACCACTAGGACTGTTAACATTTGACGTTTAGTGACTCAGGCAAAATGACCTCTTCCCTACAGCAGAGGAAAGATGACAAGTGGGCAAGACGCCACAGAGGCACCCTCTCGCCTGAGTGAGTGGGGCCTCCGCTCAGGTGGGTGGGGCCTCTGCTCAGTTCCTCTCCTTCTGTTCCCTGAGCACAGCTTCCTTCCACTCTGTGGGCCTTGAGGAAAAGGCCGCTTCTTTTCCCACACAATTGGCCCTTTCTTCTATGGAGGTAAAGCCTCCTAGAAGGGATCTCCGTCCCAAGCCAGGGATTCCCAAAACATTCCTGCTAAAATGGAGCTTCCCAGTGTCCACTGCCCAAGGTTTCTCCAGGGACAGGGTTGGCTAGCTCACTCTGACAAGTGGAGGGGACATTTTTAGCTGGCTGAGGACCAGCCTTGTGTGAGGCGAACAGGGCAGTGGCTGAGAAGATAGCACTGAAGGACTTTGGGCTGATGAGAATCAGCTGAGGCCTCATGATGGTGTTGGCTGGGCCATTCCATCCCGAGACCATTAGCAGCGGATAGCCTAGGCTAGCGGGTGGCAGGAAGAAAAGAGAGCACTGCATTCCAGGGGAGTCATTCAGCAGCCTCAAGCTTTCTCACCTGTAAGATGGTACAGTCTTAAAGTGTGTGGCCTGCAGCAGCACCAGTCAGAACAGTTGTCCTCTCTGTGAAAATGACAACTGCACTTGAACCCATAAGCCCCTGTGGCACAGGTTCAGGAAGTCCCCAGTTTTGTGAGTGCAGAAAAAGGCGGTGCTAAGCCAGAATCCCCTCTGACAGTGACCACATACTCTTCTCTTGCTAAAGACTCTCTTCTTGATGTTCAGAGCATGAAATATGGACTTGTGACCTCATTCTTGCTCCACTTTAGGTTCTGCTTCCCGACGGGGGAGGGGGGGGGAGGTGAGACAGGTGGGTGGGCAGGTCTCCTCACCTTGGCCAAACACTGTCAAGGCACGAAACAGTGAGAGTTCTCCTATCTTCCCACCCTGCTTGCCTGACTTCTAGACAGCTTGGGCATCCCCAGCTTCATGTGATGCAGTGCTCAGATTCTGACCATAAACTGTCAGGCTAGAAGGGGAGAAGTTCTCTCCTTTTCTCCATTATTGAAATCACTGTGGTTCAGTCTCTCTCTCTCTCTCTCTCTCTCTCTCTCTCTCTTTCTCTCTCTCTCTGGCTTTGGGACACATTGCTTCAGTTTTCTGTACTGAGGACGGATCTTTATTTGTAAGAGAAGGTTAGGAAGGTCCTATCTTTTTCTTTTTTTCAGTAGTGGCAAACTCAGGGAGGCATTGAAAAAGTGGTTCTTCTGCACTGTCTCTAAATTCTGCAGATTTCCTCATGCTTCTAAGACCCCTTCCATACCGATCAGGAAGCCAAGCTCCTTCATCCTAAGCCTTTCAGCTGTGGGACTTTAGACAGCCACACCCACCTATGTGTGGAGCCTTCACTTCTACAGTGGGCACAGTTTTGCATCCCTGCTGGCTTTATGGGTTTAGGGAGGAGTGAAAGGATCAACTGTAGAGCGCTGAGCCACGTGTCAGGTGTGGTAAATAACAAGGCCTGTCTTTCCTCAGATCAGGATGGACTGGGAGAGGAGTGTGTGTGTGTGTGTGTGTGTGTGTGTGTGTGTGTCCTCTGGGGATGAACTTGGGTTCTCATACTTGCATGACAAGCATTTTACTAACTGAACTATTGCCCTAGCCCCTCAGCTAACACTTTATATTTATATGTCTGTCTGTCTGTCTGTCTGTCTGTCTGTTTATCACCTAACTAATCATCTGTCTACTCATACATCATCTATCTATCTATCTATCTATCTATCTATCTATCTATCTATCTATCTATCATCTGTCTGTCTAGCACTAGGGATCAAATCTAGGGCCTTATACTTGCCAGGGAAGTATTAAGCTGCACTCCAGCCCTCCAGATACTGCTAAGTTTTGGTATGTGAGGTGGAAACAGCCTGGCAGCAGGGTAGTCCAGGATGGAATCTGGTCCCAGTGTCCTGGAAATATCTTCACATGCCTGCCACCACTCCAACCAGGGGCTCACTCCAGGGGAGGTGGCATCCTGTGGAGAGAGACTTGGATATTCTGAACTCTAGGTGGTGGAGGAAGGAGCCCAGAAGAGCTGGTACCCACCCTTCCCCAGCCTTGGCACACTTTTGCACCAGTCTGCTCTTTCTCCCTGTTCAGGAGGCCATGGACAGTCACTGGCTCCTTTTCTGTCCCTTTATGTCTTTTCTTTCTAAAACATTATAAAGTGGAAACATTATAAAGAGTATATGCTCTTTTGAAAAAAAAATCTGTATGTGAATATGTGGGGTTGTGGTGCTTGTACCGTACAGATCTTCTACCATATGGATCTTCAGAATCAAACTCAGGTCATCAGGCTTGGCATCAGGCACCTTTCCCTGACAAGTCACCTCTCTGGCCCCAGTGTATGGCCTCTTAAAGCTTCTGTTGGTCTTATTTGGTGCTGACGGTTGAGCAGGTCTCATGGGCTTCAATACTGAGCTGCACCCCCGGGCCTGTGCTCCATCTTCTCAGTCTGATGTCTTTCACTCAGGATGGCAACTTTGGTGCATTTTATCTGGTGCCTTGGTAACACCATGCTGTGCATGGCTGAGTGGCATTCCTTGACACGGTTTGCTTAGCTTTCTACCCACTGATGGCAGGAGGTTGTTTCAGATGATGCTCTGTAGAAGTAGCCAATGAACCCCGATGTTCCAACTCTGTCGCTGTTGCTACGTGCCTACCCCTCCCTTCTCTGAGCCTTCCTTCCCTTCTAAAACATGAAACCATAGACTCCAATCCTGTTCCTAAGTGTCCCTCTGGCTATCATTATAATTCTCTCTTGTTACCATACCCCATGCCCCCTCACCCCAAACCCAGTGCACCAGGCTCTGTGCCATTTAGCCAATGTCACACACTGACAAATTCAGGACTTGAGTGTTCTAGGCTCTTTAGGACCAGCCTCTGAAACCCAAAGGGCTCATCTCTGAGTCTTAGGAATTATAGAGGCTTGGGGTCTCTAGTTTGGAATTAGAAAGGGACTTAGGTCCCATCTGTGTGACAAGCCAAGCTTGCCTAGGCTCCTGGGAAAGGTGTCACTGCCTCATGCAGCAGCCTCACCTTGTTGGTAGTAGGGTGTATGTAGCTGGCTATGCCCCTCCCCGCCCCTCCCCACTCTTTCCTCCATCCTCTCAGCAACCTCAGCATGCCCCACTCAGGCCCCAGAGACGGGCTGCCCATCTGTCCACCATGACAGCTGGGGGCATGTGACAGCAAGTTCCCGCTCCATCTCTGATGCCAGATCAGAGGTCAATCCTGAGTCCTACAGGTCTTGGGAACATTGGAGTTTTCCCCCATGGCCAGATGTCACCCTATTAGCCTGTTACTCCATCTTGGGGTCACGCAGGGCTGGGTTCAAGCTCACCTCTTTTTTTTTTTTTTTTTTTTTTTTGTTTTTTCGAGACAGGGTTTCTCTGTGTCTCCTTGTCCTGGAACTCACTCTGTAGACCAGGCTGGCCTCGAACTCAGAAATCCGCCTGCCTCTGCCTTCCAAGTGCTGGGATTAAAGGCATGCGCCACTACTGCCCAGCAACTCACCTCTTTTTGAGGGTGCAGCCCAGCTTACAGCCATGAGTGCCTGGGGTATTGGTGGAACAAGCCTGAGAAGGCCAGAAAACCAGGGAGTGGCTCCTGTGGAAGGCACATCAGTGTCCATGGGGCTTAGGCTAGAGATGTGGCTCCATACTGCTGCCTACAGTAGCTTAAGGAGTTCTTAAATCACATTTTACTTATTTATTGTGAGTGTGCAAGCATGCTTGTGCTGCAGCCTGTGTGTCGAAGTCAGAAGACAATCTTTATAGTTGGTTCTCTCCTTCTTCTGTGCAGGTACAGGGGATGGGACACAGATCTTCAGGTTTAATGGTCAGAAGTTCCTAACCTATGAGCCATCCATCTGGGCCCTGCTTGCTTGCTTTCTTTCCTTCTTTCTTTCTTTCTTTCTTTCTTTCTTTCTTTCTTTCTTTCTTTCTTTCTTTCTTTTTTTCTTTCTTCCTTGACAGTGTTTCTCTTTGTAGCCTTGGCTGTCCTGAAACTCCCTCTGTAAACTAGGCTGGCTTCAACCTCAGAGATCAGCCTGCCTCTGCCTCCCAAATACTGGGACTAAAGGCACACACCACTGCTGTCCAGTGAAACCAGGATCCTTGACTTTGCCTCAGAAAAAAATTTCAGGATGAGCCAGTATGCAGCAGAGAAAGAGTTTATTAAGGAAAGATTTTTAATGGGGATGTAAGTACAGGGGTTCCTTGGAGAGTCACCCAGGAGAATGACTGACACTCACAGGCAATAGAGTGGCACCTAGGTTTTTTTTTTTTTTTTTTTTTTTTTGGTTTTTCGAGACAGGGTTTCTCTGTGTAGCCCTGGCTGTTCCTGGAACTCACTCTGTAGACCAGGCTGGCCTCGAACTCAGAAATCCACCTGCCTCTGCCTCCCAAGTGCTGGGATTAAAGGTGTGTACCACCACCGCCCGGCAGGGGTTTTAATAATAGCCATTTATATCATTTTGAGAGCTGTCAAGTTACCTCTGGAAGGGTTGTTAAACGCCCCTTCCCTTTTCTTGTGAATGAGATCATGCTGTGGTCCTTCAGTTGCCTAGAATAGGATTACCCTCTGATTAGGTAAAAGTATGGGTCACAAGGGTTGCACAAGGAATCCTTGTGACATTTCCAGGGAATTGCAGGTTTGCTGCTGGGAAGGGAGACAGGCCATACTCAAAGGTTCTATATACCTAGGAGGTAAGCAGGGCTTGTAAGATCAAACCAGAAAGACCCCTACTCCAAACACAGGCTGTTCGCGCACCCCAAGAATCATGAAAGACCATCTTGATGCAAACTGCAAGAGGATTTTTAATCGGAGCTCCGGGGTGACCCGTGTCTCATGCAAGAGACAGGGGAGTCGACCTCGACCTGAAATTTTACAAAGCTTATAAAGGCAAAAACCACAAACTGGGGGCGGGGGGGGGGGAGGTAATTTACCTAACAGTTAAGTCATGTGCTACCTTAGGCAACCTCCTGACTATTCTGTGATTGTTCCAGGAAAAGCTTGCCCCGTAGCTAGGGCCAACAGTTCAGTTCCTTATATTAGTTTAAAAGTTCACCTTCCCTCCTGACACAAGGGACTCCATTTTGTCTTTGGTTACATACTACTCTTTCAGGCTCATGGCTGTGTGGCTATGTTCTAAAACATTCTCATTTGAAATAGCTCCCTATAAAAAGAACATTGTTTCTGTGTAGGCAACCTTCACAGTAAATGTTAATTGTGATGGGATCCTCTTTTAAGATGTTGATTAATTTATTCTGTATGTGTAAGTGCAGGGACATGCATGCTACACAGCACACATGTGGAGGTCAGAGGACAACTTGTGGGTGTCATGTTTTTGTTTTTGTTTTTGTTTTTTGTCACTTTGTGGGATGTCAGAATCAAACTCAGGTCATCAGTCCTGTGCCTTTACCCTCTAAGCTTTCTCACCAGCCCTGTGCCAGAACTCTTGACCGGCAGCTGAAGGAGAGGCTTTAATCAGACTTAGAGGTGAGGAGCTCCTTCCCCTTCCTGTGTCCCCTTAGTTTCTACTGCCTTTCTATTATGCCTCAGAGCTATACAACCTTGGGAACGAGACCTGGTTCTGATATTTACCGGTTAGGCAACCTTGGGGAAGTGAGATGACCTTGTTCCATCATCCCCTTTGAATACAGCTGGTCATGTTCCCTCCTGCAGGGGAGGAAGAAGGTTTCCTCCCCACTCATGGCCCAGCTTTCACAAGCACTTCCTGAATACAGCTTCCTACACTTCCTAGACCCACAGACATCAAGTTTCCTGGGGAAGTTTCAACCTTGAGTGCTCCAAGAAAGGTCCTTTGGCCCTCTACTCAAGGATAGATAACTTGCCTCTTCGAGCAGCTGAGTCCAGATGGGGTGGGGACTGAGCAGCCCAGCTTATTAACTATGTTCTTTCTCTTCTTCCTTCCTTCCTTCCTTCCTTCCTTCCTTCCTTCCTTCCTTCCTTCCTCCCTCCCTCCCTCCCTCCCTCCCTCCCTCCCTCTTTCTTTCTTTCGTTGCCTAGGCTGGCCCCAGATTTGCTAGATTGCTGAGGATGACTTTGACTTTGTGATGTTAAACTCCTGGTTATCCTGTCTCCACCCTCCAAGTACTAGGTTACAGGTGTGGGCCCGTCACACTTGGTTTATGGTATGCTGGGGATCAAATGGGGTTTCGTGCATGCTCAGGGAACACTTTACTAATGCCTGCTATTTCAGCCTGCTATTATCAGAGAAAGTTCAAGTCCCCAGCCCAGGTTGTGACACCCCGGGGTCTAAGGAGTGGCCAACATTGTTGGAACCCCTGCCACCTGCCAGCTTCCATTAAACAGACTGTTGTAGAGAATACATAAAGGGAAGAGGTGAGGGGCTGGGGCAGCTCACAAAGAACATTCTGGAATAAATGTCATCTGGAATTAACAGCCTGCTATCTGGTCCTGTCCTCTTTGATATTTTCATCAAAGGCTTGAATAATGGCCCTGAAGGCTAGATTATCAAATCAGGGGGAGATGTGGAGCTGGGAGACGGGAGGAATCAATGTGTGGCAGGACCAGACTCTGACCCTGGAACATTAGAGAGAGGCAGGGATGCCAGCATAGTCCAACTGGACCGTCTTAGACAAACATAAAAAATGGAGCCATAGTTCAAGCCCAGCATGGAAGAGGCCTGCTCCAGAGGATGTGTAGCACACCCCAATATTTTCTCTTACCCTCAAATCTTCCACCAGAACACATTGCCAAGGACAAAAAGGTGCTCTCTGTTCTCCCCAGACTGGATGACTAGCAAGGTGGAAGGTAGAGAGGGAGGATGCCTGCAGTTGTAGGTAGAAACTTGGGCATGAAACCCAGTCACATAGGTCAGCAGGACTCACTCAAAGACCCCAAAGAAGGAGAGGACATCTCTTGTCTGGGGGTTACCCTTGATGAAGGGCTTGCTGCTTTTTTGTTCCTGTGATGGAGGGACAGGACAGGGGCAGAACTGGCAGGGTCTCATGGGGCACTGTCTGGCATGGTCAGCATGCTTGAGTGTCCTGTGTGTTGACTGGATGATGGAAGGATCGCATAGGGCTGGTTTGGGGACAAGTGGAGGCTACAGGGCTCTCGAGGGGCATTGTGGGAAAGTCAGCTTGCCTTTCTGTGAAAAGGGCTGGGAAAGGCTCCTGAGAGGACTCTGGACCCCAGTGGGTGCCAGCACCTGCATCCTGGCCTCAGAGAGGGTTCTACTGTCTCTTTTGTCGTTCTTCCCAGCTGACTGTGGAACAGCCAGAAATAGAAGGAGGGGGTGGAGGAGAACGCATCGATTCCATGTCTAAGTTCCTTACCCGAGCCTGAGGCTTGGTCTGTCCTGGGAGCAGGGAAAATACCAGTGCTCAGTGGATTGGATGGAAGTTTCCAACTCAACTAGACTGGATGAGGGACCTCTCGATACCAAAGAAAAGCACAAATCTTTGTGACTGGCTCTCTATGTCCTTCAAAACAGCAAGAGGTACAAACCAGGCTAGTGTTAAGCCCTGAAGGGAAGATGAACAAACCACTCAGCAGTCCTGTTTCTTCCTCCTTGTGGTCCTCCAGGCTTAGACTGTGCAGTATCCTATTACAGAAGGGCCATGGGGTTTTCAATAGCCAGTAGCACAAAATGCATTTGGGTCCATCACCTTCCATTTCCCATGACAGGAGCTTCTCTAGTTAGGGATCCCGGTATTTCTCGGTAGCCCAGCAAAGCCCTTTGCCTTTTTCTCTCTACCATCGTCATTGGGTCTACAGTGTTTCCCTAAAGGTCACAAGAGGGCTGCCACAGTTCTGAAGGGTACATGGACCCATCTAGTCAAAGTATAGGGGCATATTTCTATTCCTCTGATGCCTTCTTATAGGAAAAAGGCCTTTCCCAGTAGTCCCACTGAAGCCGTCCCTGAAGAGCCCCAAACTGAGACAGGACCTAATGTTGAGGTCACTGGGATCAGCTGAATCCCTGCAGGGGCTTGGGTTTAGGGAAGGATGAGCCTCTGAGAGATGTCAGCAGTCTGTCATCAGGCAGAAGGTTACAGGAATGGCTCTTGCTTTGGTAGTCCACTGAGTCTGCCACATTGACCCTCACAATGAACTCCAGTGAGCTCTTGGTGGTCCGTGAAGTCAGTGGAGGCATCATCTGAATGTTTGCCTTGTGTTCCTAATGGGAATGGCTTTCAAAGCAGAAGAAGGGATGAGTGTCTTTGTGGCACAGCAAGCTCCTGGGTAGGAGAAATGAGAAAGCTGTTCTTGAGAAGGGGGTCAGGCTGATCGGGACATCCAGATGTATACTTACAAGGAAAAGGAAAGAAACAACTGCGTATTTGACCCAAGAAAGCCTGGAGGTTCCTGTCCTTGTGGAGAGCCACTTTGACTTGTTTGGATGAAAGCATCTGCCGTCCAGTGACAGCCTCAAAACACAGCTGTTGTCTCAGTGGAAGGAAGACATGATGGTCCTTAGAGTTAACACTTAGTGGGAGATGAAGTCACTCAGATCATGGGGTCCTGTGGGCTGGGCTGTTCAGCAGATTCTTGCTTGGGAAGGGCTAAGCAGCAAGGTTGTAGTTCATGGGAGGGTTGAGCTCATTCCCAGGTACTAAAAGGCACATCCTCCAACCTCTGGTACCTCCTTTGAGAAGGGCCAGAGGACATCTTTACACAGGCTTCCCTACCCCCCCTTCCCCCCCCCCCCCCGCAGGCAAATGCCTAAAGCTTTGTTGTTCCTCAAATCAAGGCAGGGGGAACTCTTCACTTAAAGCCCAGAGCGAGGCCAGAGGGCCTGGCAGACTCTCTACCCTGGGGCAGTTCTACTCTCCAGGGTTGAATCCTCACAGTCTATTGGCCCAAGGTCTCTTAGCCCTGATGTTGGAGAGCTCAAATCTCAGGCCTTCTGGGACTTCAGTCTGATCCCAGAGTGAGATCACAGCATTCCGTGGCTGTGTATGGCCTGTGTACAGGTACCCTATTCCTGGGAGCAAGAACTGTGGTAGATGAAGACATGTAGAAGTGTCCTGGGTCAGAGGTGTGATTTTTGTTCCCTCCTGCTGAGGGCAGGGATTGTTGGCTGGACATTTCACTGATAGGGTGAAGTAGGTGAAGAGTCCCTTACTCTCTGTCCCTATTTGCCAATGAATTCTTGGAACTGTGTCCACCTGGATCCTCCTTAAGCTTGGGACCTGTCCAGCCACCGGAAAGTTGTAAACAGCTGAGCACTGGTTGTCTCAGATCCCTTAGGACCTGACTGCTGTTCTGGCCCAGAACTGGAGCCACTAAGGAGATACTTTAGGCTCTGCCCAGTGCCTCTGATACTGAGTTCTGTGACCTTGGTCACAAGGCAAGACCTTTATCTTTCTGATGAGGGTGTCAATTCTTGCTTACAGGGTTGTCCTTGTGGTCAAATGCTGTTGATGTGGACTCTCCAAGTGTGTGCGTCACTGACTAGAGGGGATCAAAGAGACCAGTGCCATCAGAATCCCATCCATGATCCTCTATGTAGCTGGGAGACAAGGGGATGTGAGTCTTCTAGTTTGTCCAGATGTGATGTAAATTTCCAGCATAAAAATGACTCAACTCCAGGATTAGAACTTTCCTCCAAAGTTAGAAGCAGAGGGGCCAGGGTTCTGAGCTTGTGCATGTGCATGCTCTTGTGTGCATGTGTGCATGTGAGTCTGTATGTCTGAATATGTGTATGTGTATTACATGCTCTTGTGTGTGTGTGTGCATGTGAGTCTATATGTCTGAATATATGTCTGTGAATTACATGCTCTTGTATGTGTGTGCATGTGAGTCTGTGTGTCTCAATATGTATCTGTGTATTACATGCTCTTGTGTGTGTGCATGTGAATCTGTGTGTCTCAATTTGTGTGTGTGAATTACATGCTCTTGTGTGTATGTATGCATGTAAGTCTGTGTGTCTGAATATGTGTGTGTGTGTATGTGTGTGTGTGAGAGAGAGAGAGAGAGAGAGAGAGAGAATTGGGTGTATACATGTTGACAAGCCAGGTTCTGTGGCTACTAACCCTGGCTGTGCCAGTATCTTGTTTCATGAGCTTGGACCTATCATTTCTTTTCTGTGAACCCAGTTCCTTTTCTCTGAAAGGTGGGCGCTGGTCCTCTGATTTGGGCACCTGCTTCATACACATCTATTTCTTGATGTCCTTTGGCAAGGGGCGAGGGGAGATGAAGGGCAGTTGCTTCAGCCACGGGGGGGGGGTGGTGGTGGTGGTGGTGGTGGTGGTGGGGGACACTGAGTCCACCCAAGGCTGGGCTTGTTAGGCTGTGGAGGAGAGGGAGCCTTTGTCTCATACTCCTCAATGGTCAGTCCTTTTCTAATGACAGTGACTACTGCCAGGCAGCGAGCAATGTGATGAGTGAGGGCATAAGCTTCATCCATCAACCATTAGCCCTGGTTCCATGTTCAGCTTTGCTATCAACTCCCTGCCTGCTGTTATACCAGTGGGCTAGCTGCTCTGAACCTTTTTTTGTTTGTTTGTTTTAGTTGGTACATAATGAGCTTTGCTAGTGTGTATTTCATGTTGTTACAGCTGCCAGTTACAGATGACTTACCATTTATTTAAGTTTATATTTACCTGTTTGTTTATTTTTTACCTGTTTATTAATTCACTCATTTATTGACAACTTTATGTAGCCCAGATTGACCTTTAACTTGCTGTGTAGCCCAGGATGACCTTGAACTTCTGATCCTTCTACCTTCATCTCCCAAGTGCTGGGATTATAGGCATGTGACGCCTTTAGGCAGTGCTAGAGATCAAGCATTGGATTTGTGCATACTAGGCAAGTACTCTACCAACTGAGCTAAATCCACAGACCCTACAGTTTCTTTAGAATATAGTTGGGGATAAGAGGGAAGGATAATATCAGTGATATTCCCTATCAGTGATATTGTGACAGCTGAGGAGGTCCCCAAGTATGCCCTGGGAGGTCTGGGAAGTATCAGGCCAAGAGAGGATCTGGTATGGAATGAGTTTGAGTGTCACTCAAAACAAGCAGTGGTAGCTGGGTGTGGTGGTGCACACCTTTAATCCCAGCACTTGGGAGGCAGAGGCAGGCAGATTTCTGAGTTTGAGGCCAGCCTGGTCTACAAAGTGAGTTCCAGGACAGCCAGGGCTATACAGAGAAACCCTGTCTCAAAAAACCCAAACAAACAAACAAACAACGAGCAGTGGTTTTGCTGCAGGTCTTCTAAAAACTTTTACTGAGCTTAGAGTTTTGTGGAGTTCAGATAGTGGTGATGTGTGCAGCCTTCTTCCAAATTCATTAGAGCAAGGACTACCCTTCTCTTTCTTCTTGGTGTTTGAGACAGGCTATATGCAGGCTGGCCTCAAACTCATGCCAATCTCCCTGCCTTAGCCTTCTGAATTGGAGATTGAGGCGTGAGTCACCAAGCCCAACTTAGCACCTCCCCTATCAGTGGCCAGTGGCATGCTTAGTGAGGAGCTGCCATTGCATCCCTCTTTTCTCTTGGCTCCCAGGAAGCTCATTCCCTTTGATGCTCACCCAAATCACAGTGCTGGTGGGAACTTAAGACATTCGTTCCGTTCCCTCTCCTCTGCAGGTTTTCAACGTCCATTTTCCTGTGTCTTTCAGTTCAGGCAGCCTCAGAGGTGGGGAGGGGGCTGACAGTGTCTGGACAAGAAGATTCTACATTACTGCTGAGCTCTGGGTAGCTCTGGGTGGGACTGGGGTGCAGGCCCCCTCTAGGAATCCCTGCAACATCTGTTTGTGATACTTTGTCCAGGGCGATGTTGAAAGTAGGGCAAGAGCCATGTTTGTGTCCTGCAAAGCACTGCTTAGGAAAGTCCAAGTGACCACGTGCTGGGCACCACTGACCCCCCAGAAGGACTCACCTCTGCTGACGCTGCATCTCATATAGCTGAGAGAAGCAGGAGCAGCAAACCTTTGGGCTTTGATTAAGACGAAGTAGTCTTAGGAGTGGATGAACCAGGTTTTTACTGTGCCCACACAGAGGCCAGCAGATTACCAAGAAAAATGCCATAGAACCTGCCTGCTGTTACTTCAAGGGATGGCTAGAGATTCATCCCAGGGAGGCTGGTGTGTCCTGGAAAGGGCACAGGTTTTCTTTGAACCCAGAACCTCTCCACAAATATGTCCTATCTCTTTAGTTGGTCTAAGTAGATAGAAGGAAAGATTAGGGAAGTGTGTCTTTAGCCCAGGTCCTTGTTTCTCTAGCATGTGTCAATCTGCAGATAGCAAGCTATCTGTGGGTAAAGGGAATCAACCGAGTAGGTCCCATGTGGCATTTATAACAAGGAATAGAACAGATATGCACACCCTGAATGTGGTAGGGTAGTTGTGAGTCATGACATGCAGAGAGATTTTGGTGCCAAAGGTATTACTATGGTTCATGCTCAAGGAAGCCTGGACATCCTTGGCTAGTTGAGTCAGGTGTTGGTACCAACTGGGCACAGTGCATCTGCTTTTTATATATCTGTCTTGGGCTCTAGGGTCCACCCGCAAGCCTGAGGTGTCCCTCTAGACCATGAGTAACACACCCTAAAGGAAGGTATTTGTGATGTGCCCATCTTTGAAAGTGATATTAGAGTGTGTGTGTAGTGTCCATCAGGCTACTGAGGTCAGGGAGGAGCTGAGGGAGGGGCTCATGTCACTCCTGAGGTCAGGGAGGAGCTGAGGGGAGGGGCTCATGTCACTCCTGAGGTCAGGGAGGAGCTGAGGGGAGGGGCTCATGTCACTCCTGGAGGCTTTGGTATGTCCTGTTTGACTCTGCAGGCCAGCTGAGGAGACAAAGTAAGGAGTCACCAGCGTTGCTTCTTATCTTAGGTTGCCATTCATGGCTGTGTGACTCAGGGCAAGTTACTTGCCCTCGCTGGCCTCGTTTACTTGTGTACAGAGGGAGGAAAGGGCCCAGTCATTCCTAAGGTCCTGTACTCACAGTCTGTTCCAGGAAGACGGAATCTTCTGAGCTCTGGATCTTTTGAGAAGATCCTAAGTGAAGCCAGGCTTCACTCCCAGGTTTCTACACAAGAAACCTGCACCCAAAGCAGTCTGAGAAGCCCCAGGGGAATCCATTAGGTGAGTGGTGGGACAGGGTGACAGTGTGAGTGACCAATGACAGAGGAACGGGAACCAGAGCCTGGTCTCCATGGACAGCATTTATTAGGCGCCATTCTCAGTGTGAAGACAGATGGGCAGGAGCTGCTGAAAAGGGGGCCAGGGCAGCCACAGCCTGGGGACTTAGGGGCTGCCCGGGTGGGTGTGGGGATGTCACCCACACATATTGCATATTCTGTGGCAGTGTGCCCAGGCATAAGGCATTGGGGAAGCAGAAAGGCTGCCTGCATGGGAGGAGGTGAGACAGGAAGTGACAGTGGCCTTCTAGTTCCCTAGGCAAAGACCCTACAGGAGACCAGCAGTCCCCCATGCTTAGACCCTAGGGCCACTCTGCTGCCTTCCCCACCCTCTCTGTAACTTTGGTTGTGGCTCCCTCGGATCTGACGGGACTTGACCCCTCGAGGGCAGGGTCACACACAGGACAGAGGCAGCCAGCACTGCCTCGAGCCCGACATAAACACGGACAGCACCTCTCCAGCTCCTGGGTTCCATTCCCCTTGACACAGGGGCCAGCTCCTCCACATGGACATGGGATACACACAGGCCAGATTCCTTCCACCTAAGGATTTCCCAGGACCTGGAGGACATGGTGGGGCCCTTTCTCTACCTTCCCAAATGGTCAGGTTGGCCTTACTCAGCACTATGGAGCTAGGCCTGGGAACAGTGAGTGGAAGGCAGCTCTGTAGGGGAGAAGTTTCCCTTCCCCCTTTTCATGGTACTGGGAATAAAACTCGGGGCTATACCCATAGCCCCACACATACCCTTCTGTTGTCCTGGTTTCCACCTCCAGCTTGTCCCCAGTAGCAAGCCACCCTCCACCTGGGTTGCAGGTAGAGGAGGTAGAAGGCATAGCAGGCCTAATACCTCCTTCCCTCCAGAGGGGTGTGCCTGGCTGCAGTGGAAGTTACTCTAGCAACTTAGGATGCATTTACCCTGGCTTCTAGGCCAGGGAAAATGTCCCAGGATATACCTGTCAGCTGTCTGGGCTGCTCTGCCCAATCCCTGAACTCTCAAGAGTGCCAACTCCTGGCTTGTAGTCCATGAGACTCAGTCCTGCTTACCTTGGTCCCAAGGACTTCCCTGCTTGTGAACAGAGACAAGGGTCCATTTAGAGCCTCAGTCTCTGGGCTAAAGAGTACCAGAGGCAGCGCCCTGGCAGTGGCTCAGGCTGGGGCTTTTGATTCTGGTTTAAAGCCCAGCTGCCTACACAAAGCTGGGGGGCTGCCTGCAGGGGCTTTGCTTCTGAGGGCAGGCTGAGCCTGAAGAAAGAGCACTTGGGCTGGGAACGAGCCCGCAGGCTGTTCCCCTTCAAGACACCCCGGGCAAGTAAAAAAAAAAAATTTTTTTTTACCTGTTTTCCTCTTCTGATAAATGGCCATAAGAACTGCCCAGGTGACTTAACCAGAGTGTTATTACACTCAAACGAATACGGAGGTGGCACAGGGTTTCTGGGGAAAAAAAAAAATCTATGGACGAGTGAATGAGCAGCCGCAGCCAGGGACAGCAAAGGGGAGTCCATGTTTCAGATTCCAAGGGCAGTCCTGAAGTCTGGAGTCTCTCAGGAGCCCCTGAGAATGTTCCCAGACTCCAGGTAGCTCACCTACAGATGTCGCCACCCCGCAGAGGTGGAAGCCACAGTTTCTGCACACATTCTACTCTAACATCTGTGGCCTGCCCTTTTCTTCTTTTTTGTTTTTCTTTTTTTATCTTGCCCTCTGGGGACTAGCTATAGGGACTGCTGGGGTTTCCTTTTTTTTTTTCTTCCATAACTGCATAGCCATGCAAAAAACAGAAGGGAGTGGACACAAAAGGTAGTGGAAGGCTGGGAGACTGGCTGGGGATGGGACTGAGTGGGGGAGACCTGGACAAAAACACCTTGGGCTTTGGAGAACCCAGGGGAGGTATAAGTAGAGAAGAGAAGGAGAGAGAGAGAGAGAGAGAGAGAGAGAGAGAGAGAGAGAGAGAGAGAGAGAGAGAGAGAGAGAACACCAAGCCAAAACAGAAAACAGAAAACAAAACCCGAGAACATTAGTTCCCTCCGGAGGTGAGGGGTCTGGGGCCCAGTAGGGCCTCTGAGGACTGGGGGCTTCTCAGCAGCTCCCCATGGCTGCTTCCCTGGCTCCCCACCCCCCAAGTTTCACATTTCTCGGAATTCTTCGGCTCCGATGGGGGCTCCAGGGGTCCTCAGAGCCCCGCCTCCTGCTGGCTGGTGATAGCCCGCACAGTTGGAGATTTAGGGGCTGGGGAAGAGTAGAGGAGGTGGTGGTGGTGATGGGCTGGGGACTTCCCATGGGGCCCGAAGGCGTCTTTGGGGGGCCTCCTGGCCAACTCCTGCGGCTTCTGCAGGCAGGTCCCCCACCCCGCTGGCTCACAGGTGCTCCAGGCCTGGCTGAGGTTCACACCGAGCTCCTGCGCTTCATGAGGCCGCGGAAGGCAGCCAGGCTGTGCAGGCCCGTGGACACCGAGCTGATGGCCGAGCGCTGCGTCCCGCTGCACAGGCAGGGGTGTGAGGGCGTGTCGCTGTAGCGGCCGCCGCCTCCCGGCGACGAGTGGCTGTGCTCCACGCACGTGTCGGACGTGGAGAGGTCCCGCGGGATGATCATGGGGATGGAGTACTGCAGCTTCTCGCGGCTCTTGTACCAGAGGCACGAGCACATGGACTGGAAGTGCAGCACCTCTGCGTAGACGTTGCGGAAGCCGCTGCCACCGACGCCCACGCCCACGCCTCCCGCGGCCGCAGCGCACGCGACTGGGTCGCGGGGACGCACGCCGTCGCCCAGGCTACCGCTCAGGCAGCTCAGGCCACTCAGGCCGACAGCCTGGCCGTTGTGCGTGAGCAGCGCGCGGTGCTCCGCATCACGCTTCTCGTCCTCAGCGTTCATGGTCATGAATCGCAGCACCACGAGGTTGAGGAAGGCGCCGATGACCGTGAGGCCCGTGAGGATGTACACGAAGCTGAAGGCCACGTACTGCGGCTGCGTCTGCAGCGCCTGGTCCTTCTGCAGCGCCACGTAGTCGCCGAAGCCGATGGTGGTGAGGGTGATGAAGCAGTAGTAATAGGCCTGGAAGAAAGTCCAGCGCTCGTAGTAGGAGAAGGCAGCGGCGCCGATGCACAGTGTGCTGATGCACGACACGAAACCGATGAGCACCATGTTGGCCATGGACACCTCGGCGTGCCGCATGCCCAGCCCCCTCTTGGCACGGTGCAGCAGGTACCTCACAAAGGTGTTGATGCGTTCACCCAGGCTCTGGAACATGACTAGTGTGAGCGGGATGCCCAGCAGCGCGTAGAACATGCAGAACACCTTGCCTCCGTCCGTGCTGGGCGCAGCATGGCCATAGCCTGGAGAGATGGGGGAGAAGAGAGAAAGCACAGGCTGTGGGGCTGGCCTGGCAGGGGTCCCTCCTCCTCTGCCCATCCCCTTCCCTCCCCACCTTGCAGGTTTTGGACTTGCTTTTCTTCCATTCCCCCCACTCCTTTCTTTGCTAGGGTTTAGATATGTAGCCATGGCTAGCCTGGATCTCTGAATTTGTAGACCAGGCTGGCTTTGAACTCGCCACATTGCTCTTTCTGCCTCCACCTTCTAAGTCCTAGGGTAACAGGCTTGTACCACCACGTCTGACGCCTCCAGCCCTGGCTATTGAGTCTGCTTTTCCATACGTGTGCACACCCATGTCCAGCACTTTGGGCTAACCTTTAGTTTGTAACACGAAGTACTGGGATGATGATTCCAGAAGGCTGAGACTTTTCCAGGTCACATTGCCTGGAAGTTTAGCAATCTGAGTTTGAACTTGAATCTGCTTTCTTGAAAACTTGAGTGTCTCATGCCTCTTGGGAGGAACTGGCTCCCAGTTCTGCTGGAAGGCTTGTCAGCAGGCAGGAGATAATATATGTGTGTGAATGTCAGGTAGTCAGTTGGTTTCCTGTGTAATACCTGTGAGCTCTGCCATACTCCCTGTCCTCTGTGGGCCACAGTGCCCATGACTATGGGCATGTAATTGGATAGGATGGCTTCTGACATGGTGATTCAGTGGGGAGGGAGGAGAACTGAGTCACCCAAGGCTTCTTGATGGTTTCTCTGCTGCGGCCAAAGCGGTGACCACTGGCAGCTTGCAATTTCT